>CM023103.1:9833773-10284766 GCA_013103745.1 Gardenia jasminoides
GTTTTCCGTCGGATAAATTCTAACCAGACAACAGCAGGAGATGTACTTGCCTCAAAGTAATCTATTAGCTTTTGGGAATTCCTACCGAGTGGTCCTGCATAAATCACGCGCCCTCCTCTCTTCATCAAAAGCAACTAGAATGAAAATAAGTTTAAGTTTAGAAAACAAAACCATGGGGATTCCAATCTTTTCTCTGCAAAGAATAAATTGATATGCTAATGTAAACTTCTGTCACTCTTACCTCGTCAAAAGATTCAAAAATGTCTATGCTTGGTTGGTGAATTGTGCAGACAACGGTTCTTCCGGTGTCCACAGTATTTCTCACAGTGCGCATAACAATGGCAGCAGCTCTAGCATCAAGACCAGATGTTGGTTCGTCCATGAAGATTATGGATGGATTGGCAACCAACTCTACGGCAATTGTTAAGCGTTTTCTTTGTTCTGTTGAAAGACCATCAACTCCTGGAAGGCCAACCAACAAATTTCTTATAGGATTGAGTTCAACCAGCTCCATGACTTCTTCCACAAACATCTGCAATTCCAAAGCAAAATATTAGTAAGATTGTTAGCAAAAAGTTGAAGTGTACAATTATCAGTCAATTTTTATGTTCAATATCTAAATGAAGCACTTACCTTGCGAGTGCTTTCTTTTACATCAGCAGGAAGACGAAGCCAAGCGGAGTATAAGATGGATTCATACACGGTGAGATTAGGTGAATGGATATCATTCTGTTCACAGTATCCGCTTACTCTAGCAAATGTGTTCTGGTTTTTGGGATAACCTGAGATGCAGATAGTTCCTTCAATGTATCCTCCAGTTTTTCGTCCAGCTAACACATCCATCAAAGTTGTCTTCCCAGCACCGCTAACACCAACAAGTGCTGTCAATATTCCAGGTCTGAAACTACCACTAACATCTCGTAGTAGTTGCAAACGAGCCTCTTGAACCCCCTGACTCTTCATTTCCTGATAAACCAAGTGCAAAATGTTAGACATGAGAGATCCATCTTAGGCATTCTGAGACTCTTAATGGAGAACTGGGGGGATATTTCCAGCTGGGGTTTTAAATATGAAATCTGAACTAAAGAGCTAGCAGCATTGTTTTTAGAGGCGTTGTATCCATTCAAACGTTTTAGCACAAAATGAGAAGGGATGATGTAAATTAAAACTCTTACAGCTGGCATATCCACAGAGTAGTTGATATGGTCAAAAGCTATAGACAATGGCTGGAAGGGTAAAACCATTCCTTTCTTGTCTTGTCCATTTGCTTCTGTGCTACTTGAGGCATTTCTGGGTTCCATATCAGTTCCTGAAATCAGCCAATGATTATACGCATCTCAGACCAGGAAATTAATGAACAATACAATAACTGTTATATTTCTTGTACAGATGGGCGAGGGAACATGTCATGCAGATGCAACATACAATAAAGATGCTTTAATTCGATGAGCTTGTGATTGAAAGTAGACACCTTCTTGTTACATGGTATCACTTTCTAACCCAAATAAATGAAGCATAAAGCAAGAAGCCATTAATACTCTTGGCAAGCTAGTTACGTAAATGTATTTCTAGTATAATTTAAGGGTGACGGAAAGCATCAAGAGAAAAAAAATGGCTAAGTTGAAAGGGAAAGAAAAAATCTAGGTAACCGAATCCCTATGACAACTCGTTTCTTAATGCTGAAGGTTAATTTCTTAGGTGCTAATTGCTTTAGAGTTCATGAAAAGTCCTACCATATAATTAGATAAAGAAGGAGCAGTTGTGGTTAGTAATCAGCACCATAAGATCCGATACTCATAGTTCACACCTTAGCAACACCTTAAAGTGAATCATAAAATGTTGAACCATAAAAGACAAGACCAAACCTTCGGATGTTTCCTTGTTGCTTGCGGAAGATGACTTCTTTTCTTGGTTTTCATCCAGGACTACTGTTTTTGAATCAACCAAGGCTGAAGACAAATGCATAGCGAAACTACTTCAGTTCCTGGTTTTTATTCCAAGTAAAGAGAGAGAAGTTCAAATCAGCATTCGAGAGTTCCAATTTGTACTCACGGTTTAAGAAAGTCAGTGCTACAACAAAGAAGCCATTGAAGAGAATGGAGAACCCCAATAGTGCTGCAATGCATATCCAGTACCAGGACCACTCTGTATAGAAGCCTCTTCCTTTCAGGAGGGCTTTCCCTACCGTAGGAGCATCAATTCGGGGGTCCAAATTAGGCTGCATCAAGTGAAATGTTCTAAGATTTTAATTTAGGACTTGTAAGTGCAGTAACAATAAACAGGCAAGAGGATAGATTGCAGAAGGCGCATTGGTAGAAAACTTACTGCACTCCATCTCTTGTCAAGAAATTCACTCATGACAATGGCATTTTGTCCATAGCTCATTGGAGAAATATAGGTCGCCCATCTTATCCATGGCTTAAGGGAATCTTCAGGTAACAATACAAACACACTTTAACAGTAGCCAGTCATCCTAAAAGACAATCTGCCTTGCAATTGTATAGCATTTCTATTATACCATGCAAAGTTGACAAATTAAGCTTCTCCAATTTGAAAAAATGCAGCGTTCTTTGTTACACAATATGAAATGACAATGTTCTGCACTGTGTGAGCATGATGTCTAGGATTCTTTAAGGAGAATTCTGAACACTCACCTTTGGCAACCACAAATCCTCCGCACACAAAGACCACTAGCAGTGTGAAGGTACCCAATGTGTTTGCTACAACCTGTGTTCTTCCAATTGCTGCAATTAAGCGGAAAAGAGAGAGAGACATCGTATGTATAGAGAAAAATGTCAGGAACTGTTGGAAGAACCTACAGCATATGGAAGAGATTGTCAGTGCTGGGGATTCAATTTGAGGATTTCAATGCACCATAAAATACGAGAGTAGAATTCACAGACTGCAGTCATGTTTCCATTTAGCAAAATAGCTGAGAGAAATTAGAGTGCATGAACTATTTATTTACCTGGCAGGGTTGGGAGCAAGCCCCATCGTATAATATGTGAGAATTATCCATATTGCTGATTCCATGAAAGACAGAGGGACCCTAAGCAAAAAGACTGGCAAACTAAAAGCCCATGCTGGATAAAATAAGCAATCCCTTTGTTTGAAGAAGATAGGAAGCCTGAATACCGTCATTGCAAGTTCAGCCATTCCATTGAACATTATATTGATAAGACTGAAGAATAGAGCTCCAAAATATTTCCCTCCATCTTGCAATTTGCCATGTGGCATCTGCGTTCTAAGAAACACTGTGGACGAAACAAGGGCCATGATTGTTATCTGAACTGTCTTGAAAATGTACACAAAAGAGTTTCGCTTAATCAGCAGCCATTCTCTTGAAAAACAGGCCTTCAGTATTTCCCAATTTGAGAGACCATATTTGTCTTTAACCAATGCTGCTGGGTGGGTCTTGGATTTATCGTAAGGCACACTGAGCTCCTCTGCAAGCCGTTGGCCAACATGAAAGGATTTGAAGGCTTCTGCAAGCTCAGGAACTGACATGTATCTATAGGGTTGGTCTTTCCGGATCCAGTACTGTACTTGATCCTTTTTGGAAGTCACCTCTTGAAGGAAATCAGCAACTCCTTTCCTTTCAGGACACTTGAAACCAACATGCTCAAAGAAATCCAGGACGTGTTCCCGTGGACCCTGATAGACAATTTGACCTTCTGAAAGCAATATAATGTCATCAAATAGATCATAAGTCTCAGGTGCTGGCTGCAGAAGAGAAATGATCATTGTTATATCCATGATGTGAACCATGTGCTTCATGTGGTTTACTATCTGGAAAGTAGTGGAACTGTCCAATCCAGTGGATATCTCGTCCATGTAAATAGCTGTTGCTGGCCCAACCAACATTTCACCTGCATCCAGTTTTACCCCACGATTTTGACAATAAGTTGAGATGCAGACAATGTACTACTAAAGACACTTAAAGCATGAACCGACATCCCCCTGGGAAGCTGACAACTAATTTCTTGAGACACCCAGAGCACAAATGGTGTCATCCCTGGACAGGTAAAAGCATGCTCCATTTCTTTTTAGAATTACTATATATTCAATCAATATTTATCATTGATATTTCTCTTACCAGAAGGAAAATAGAGAAGGAGTAATCGAATTACAGTTGTGACGCTAACACAAAACGAGGGTTAGTGCAAGCTGAAACTCCAGAATTTTACCTGTGGTAACACGCTTCTTCTGCCCCCCTGATATACCTCTTTTTATCTGGTCACCAACCATGATGTCCGAACAAATATCTAATCCGAGAAGCTGTAGTAACAATCGGACTAGTAAATTATTTTGTTCAACTCAAAATTCAAGTGTTGAAAACCAGTGTAGAAACTTAAGAACTGACCTTGAGAACACAATCTGTGGCCAAATTACTTTTTTGACCAGCCACTGAAACGGCCTTCATGAATGCATCGATCTCAGGGTCTGGCTTGATTCCTGCTTCTTTCTCGCGTCTTGAGAGTTCAGCTAGCATTTCGTACCTTCGGCCTGTTCCCAGGCACCGCCTTGAAAATTCCAATGTCTCCCTGACGGTCATTTCTCCATGATGCAGATCATGTTGACTAACATAGGCACAGGTTCTTTGGGGCACAAATTCATCCATCTCGTGACCACAGTATGTAATTTTTCCAGATGTCTGTGCCAAAATGTTGGTTAGTAATCTACTAGTACCAGAGAGTACATACCATAACATACACCGTTTCAAATACCATAGATCAATAAATAGCTGAAAAACACCATTGTACCTTTAGGTCATCTTCAATCTTTCCTGCGAGTGCCTGCAGCAATGTTGTTTTTCCTGCACCTGGTGGACCAAGAAGTAGTGTCATCCTGAAAACAAAATAAGGTTTTTTATTTTTAATTTTTCAAATGATTGCTCCGAAGTCGAATAAAAACAAGTTACAACACACCCACACACACACGCAGTACATATGCGCCCGCGCGTATGTGTCTGTGTGTACACACAGTAGCCTGATCAGAACAACAATTATTCGACTAGAGACAGAAGGATACCTAGATGGTTTGACGATTCCACTGATATCTTTAAGTATAGTGATTTTTCTCTTATTGGAAGGGGCAAGACGAATTGATCTCACAGCAGTCTGTGACAGTTCACATTGAGAGAACATGTAAGTCACCACAAAAAAATATTAGTGCCACTTATATATTCTAGCTCGCATTAGAATGATTACTCAATTAGACACAAGATTAGTAAATGTAGATGAACTCTTTCAGCTTTTAGAAAACAGTAGTGCTTCTTGAACTGACAAAATCACTACTAATAAATGTTAGAATTCTCAGGAGCAAACATGAAAATAACTGGTTATCCTCTCTACTTTAATTTCAAAAGGTAGGTAACGTGGTGATTTACCTCAATTACATTCAGGGTAGCATTCAGCAAAGTTGGAACTGCTCTACTCCCAACGTGTACCTCTCCTTCCACAGAAAAATGCTCGTACCGCACTTCAATTGTTGGAACCTGAATCCCAACCCTACATGCATGCATGAGCGTTAACAAACATGAATCCTACTGTGTGTGTGTGTATATATGTAATTATTGATGAATGAGAATATTTAAGGCGAACCTATCAAACCGGCTTCTTAGAATCTGGAGAAACTTTTCATAATCTTCCTCTACAATCCTTAATATATTATTAACCAACATCCTCTTCTTGTCTGATCCTAATTTAACGAGGTCCAATTCGTGTCCCACGACTCTCCCGTCATCCAGAACCTGCTTCAACACAGCCTTCCTCAACCTATCATAGGTTGGCAGCCTCTCAATGGCAGCCCACTTGAGCTGCTCCTCATCTTCAGCATGTTCAGTAATTTCACCAAAAGCATCGGGAGCAGGCTGCCAGGCCTCCCTGAAACTGGCCGACGCCCAACTCCTGCTACCAGTACTCTTCCTTGCTAGATCATCACCTGTTAATGCCAATGCCATTGTTCACCGGGTAACACTAAGGGAGCGTTCCAAGCCTGCTGCAAAGGATGCTGTCCGGCCGTCACGTTTGATCAAAACCTACTCAAACCATCATTTTTTTTTTTTTTGCCTTTTTTTCTTTGGTCCGAATATTACTTCCTCACAAACAAGCACTCCTGGGACGGATGTCCACGTACTAGTGAAAATGCATGGGAATAATGAATTGGTGATTGAAGAGAGGTTAGGCCCCCAAAGCCTTGCGGAAGGAAAGATTTTGGGTGGATTTACAGGACAAAATGGAGAAAGAGAGAAAAAGAGAGCGAGCGAGGAAGATGAGGGAGCGGGTGGCATGAGATTTATAGCTCGGCCGGATTGAATGAATGAATCGTATTCTTGGCAATGATACAGTCAATGCGAGAAGCCCGGCTGTGACACTACCACTACTCCCATTTGTTGGAACGGAAGCTTCCAATAGAACTACTTAACACCAAACCATCATGACGTCTTTTCGTCGTTTTAATATCTGAGTTTTTTCTTTTTTCTTTTTTGATTCTTCTTCTATCTTTTTTTTTTAAAGTAATAATTAATTCTCTTCCTTTTTTACTTCATTTATAGTATGGATTCTTATTTATACTCTATTTCAATAAATTTATTAATGATCTACCTTATATAAATTTGTATTAATGAACCTATATTACACAATAAAAACAATAAATTAATAGATTTGGTAGAGTTAATTTCCTAAATTATTTATCTATATTTTGATAATAATAAATTACTATCCTTTTTTACTCCCTCATTTATAGTAAATCTATTAATTACCCATTTTATATATGTTTTTATAATCTATGCTTAATTTACTTTTTACTAAAATTTGAAAAAGCTTTTATTTTTTCTTGTTATTCTATAATTTCTTATTTATAGTAAATTTCAATTTATTAATTCTCTGCTTTTATATGTGATTACATTGATTATTTACTATCATTACTAAAATATGGATAATCTTTTTTTTTTATCATTCTATACTTCTTTATTTGAAGTAAATTTCAATCTATTAACTTCCTACTTTATTCATGTTTACATTGATTATATCTTTCTTGATTTTTTTTATCAATTAAAGCACAATTTTTCTTCTCTTAATTTTCTTCAATATCTCTATTACTAGACTTGATTATTTATTTGTAATTCTAAAATTGTGAGATTTTTAGAATTACGTTACCATTTGATATCATTACGGCTTTATGCATAATGCGTACAGGAATTATCTTACCATTCATTCTCCTTTAACCATAAAAGATTAGGAAAGAGATTTCGAGCGGTTCTACATTTATACTATCCATATAAAACAGTCAATTGTTTGGAAGCTTCGATGCGGATTGGATGATTACTACTAACTGAAAGCAAATCTACTTTCGACTCTCTTTCTTTCTTTTTCTTCATTTTTTCTTCTTTTTCTCCTTGTAGTGTTTTGCTCATCTCTGCTATCGTTTAGCACGAACAAGTTTTTCAATTTTATGAGTGAGATACTCAGTCGAAAGTATCTCTTTATCTATATCTTGCCGTGCCAGATTTACCTGTTGAAGAAAAAAAATGAAAGAAAGAATTTGAATTACCAATGTTCTAGAAGGATGTAAATAACTGAATAATGAAAATGTCACCATTCTAGAAGAGTTGATAACAAACTCTTCTAAATTTTTCCCTGGTATGAGAGCATTATTAGACGAAGAGTTCGGTTGGATGGTAAAATATAAATAATTGTAAATGGGAGGTTTGGGCTGCGAGACTTCTCGCTTAAAAAAAAAAAAAATGCACATGCGTGCGAATAAAAGCAAATACAAAAAGAGCATTTATTAATTTATTTCTAAAAGTATTCTGACAAGGCACTCATTGACACCTATACTACACCCGACACATTATGTGAATGAAAAGAGTTACATTTGTTGGATTACTTTTACTAAGACACTGTCTAAATTCACTATATATTTACATCAAAATTAATATTTGAAAACTCTATTTTGTAACAAAATTAGCCATATGCTTCATCTTATGGGTTTTGTTAATGAGTGCCCATTAAAAGGGTCTCAAGTATTAGTTTTTGAGTAAGAGTGTTATTAATTAAGGAAATGTCTAAATACATGTGGTGTTATAAATATGAATATATGCAACTCTATGATAAGTTTGGTGTAAACTAAATACTAACAAACTTGATACCCGTTTAAGAAAGAGCCTGTCTAATGTTAGGATGTGCTTCAAGAATTAGATTTTTTAAAAGGTAAGATCTGTTTGCAAAAGATAATTGATACTTCACGAGAAGGTATTAATTATTAGTGTGTGTATACACATGAGAGGTCGTGTGGAACCCCTAGAAAAAAACGTACTAAGTAATTAAGATGAGTTTCACGGACTTAAGAGAATACCTTATATTCTAGATTTCCAATCCATAAGCGCATTTTCAACATGTAAATTACTGGTACTAGTTTAGGAGTCCTCTTCCTTTTCAAGAGTCTACCCCAGCAAAACCAAGAAACTGTTACCATCATTTGCTTTGGTTAGGACAAGCGTATGAGAAATAAGATTTAGGAGATCAATAGTCATTAAGTGACTATAAAATATGCGTTTTTACCCCCTTGGAGGAAGGTTGAGTTGATATGGAAGGCCGCATATCAGTTCAGTAGGATAGACTGAATGACCTACGACAAGAAATTCTGATTTTCTTTTTGTTCTTTTTGTAGTTGTTGGGAGTCTAAAAAGAAGAGGGAATATGATATGATGATTGTTAGTATCCTATGCCAGGAATGGAAAACAGGGAATAACGTCCAGTTCAGCAATGTGAGAAAGAGTCCTCTCACTCCTGCAAACAAAGCGCCAACACAATGAAATGAGTACCGATTACACAAGCAATTGTCTTTTGGTTGTATCCTGTGGAATAAAACTTAAGTGTTATTACTAAATTCTTGATTAAAAGAGTACCGGATTACACAGATAGGGGGGAAAAAAGAAAAGAATGAGGAGGGATGTAGACAAGGTGATTGAGACATTGGAAATTGGCAACCACCTGCACAAGGTTTTGTCAAGATTCATACAGATGCGGTACTTAACTAAACAAAAGGAACGTCGGGAGAATGGGGAATCGCCACTCGAGTCACAAGTGAAAAGCTGGTGGCTAAATGGGCAATTCCACAAGTCTGCAGCAAAAATGCAACATTGGAAGAAACACTGGTAATTCGGAAGACCCCGATAGCGGCAAAAGAGAATGGTTGGAAGAGAGTTGGAACCGTAATCGGATTATAAAGATTGGTTGACAAAATTTGGGCAAATACAATTGAGGACAAATGGTTAGGAACCCGGTGGAGGATACCTTGTTGAACCTAAAGAAATTCTTTGAGAAATGGTTGCTTTGCTTGGATGATGGAGTTTTCCACAAACTTATTTTTGTTTTTGGAGTGTACGTTAACACACTACAAACATACAGAATCTCAAATAAATTTGTTTTTTAGACAATTTTAAATACATCATTAAAAAAATTCCAAAACCTATTTCTTCTTCTATCCACTATCGCCATCTATTCTTTTCCTTTGAGGAGGGGTGAGGAGGAGGGAGGAAGAGGAAGATGAAGAGGAATAGGGAGGAGGAGGAGGGAAGGGATAGGGTACAGAAAGGAGGAGGGAAGGGAGAGAAGATGGCACAATGAAGGAGGGGAAGGATGGTGGGTGGTAGGAAATTTGTTCTAAATTTTCTAAAAATATCATAATAAAATTCTAAATTTTAAAAAATAATTCAAAATACATTTCAAAGATCCACAGAAATCCTCTACAGTAAAATTTTTTAACACACATTGCTACAATTATTTTCAAAAAATACTTCCAAAAATACCTAATTTATGCAAAACCATTTTATTTCTTTCACTAGGATAAATTACAACTATATTAGTCAAAAACTGATATGCCTTAAACTTGTGTAAGGAAATGTGATTTGGCTAGCTAAATTTTATTTCTTTCACTAGGATAAATTACAACTATATTAGTCACAAATTGACAAAATATGCCTTAAACTTGTGTAAGGAAATGTGGTTTGGCTAGCTGATTTAGCCAAATCTAATCCGACAAGCACTTGCTCAAACTTTTATAATTGAATTCAGTTTATTGTTATCCAAATCCCTAAACTTCTTTGGATAACCAAGAGAGATTTGATTTGAAATCCATCAATTAGTTATAGGGATTTTATATGCTAAAATGAATGTATTTCAAATCCACTCTCTCAGGGTCCCCACCTGGAGTCATCAATCATTATGCATGGAGTCAAGGATTTCCAGACGGCAATCGTCAAGGAGTCGCAACAGCCGTTCCTCCTCCTCCTCCTCCGCTTGCGGCTTCTACTTCTGCTCCGGTGATGGCTTCAGGGAAGATTTGAAAAAAAGATTACTTATTTTCATGTTTGATTTGAGATCCCAGACATCTGAGCATGAGTTTATGCGTGTGTGAGATGTTTGATTCTTGGCGGCGCCACCACCGGAAAAGATGGAGAACACGAGCAGCAGGATAGGACTTGAAAGTTCAGAGTAGGGTGCCCACGGTTCAGGTTCGAATCGGACTGAACCGCCTGTTTATTGAATCTAAATCGGAACGGGAACTGTAACCGTGATTAAAGGGTTAGGTTCAGATTCATAAACAATTTGAACAGAATCAAACCGGAACCGACCGTTCAAGACCTGTTCAAACCGTTTAAAATATATTTATATCCTGAATTGTTGGACTTTTTTCATTCAATTTAGAATTCAATTTTAATAACCAGTACCCAATATTAAACAGTTTCAAGTTTAATCCAACAATCTATTATCCAAAACTAGAGAAACCGAAATCGGAATCGAAAGAAGTCAAAACCGTAATTGAACCGAAACCGTAACCGTTCCTATAAGGGCCGGTTTAGGTTCTACCTTTCAGTAGAACCGAAACCATCGGTTTTTAAACCGAAACCGGTGATTTTGGAACCGTAGCCACCCCTAGTTCAAAGTAGAGAAAGAAAGGGAAAACGTAAAATTTGATTCCTTCTGTTAACCGTAAAAATGCCTTTTTTCTTACTTTTGTCAACCAATGTATCTCCATTATTGTGGATTTGAAATGTGTTTATTTCAAATTCATGTTGAATTTTCCCCTTGAATTCAGATTCATCAATCCAAATGCAACCTTTTGGAATTTCAATTTCTATGGAATGAGAGATCGCAGCTATGTAGCACCACCATCCCCCCAGGGAAAAAAAAAAAAAAGGCTAGAAATGATATTTAGAGTTTAGCCGCTTCAAATTAGGGTTTTCTCATAGCACGGTTTCAAAAACTATACACATAGACCTGTTTCTTTTCAGCCAAAGCAACGGATTAAATCATGAGTGAAATGCATGTATCGCCTATATCGAAGGTCAAAGAAGAAAAAAAAAGAAGACAAAAACTGATGTTTGAGAGGAAAGGCTGACAATTTACAGCAAAAGAGCATGTAGCAATAGTAAAATTATTAGCAGAGAAAAACAAACCTGGTTACAAAAGCTAATAGCAGTTCAAAAATAACAGTGTACTTGCTCTTCCGAAAACCAGATTATGCTAGAAGTACAAAGTGCCTCGAGTACCTGATTTATCCCATATGATCTAGTACTCCAAGTATTATTACAAGCTACAAAACCCTGACCTACGTGGTTTAACAGATCTTTATCGTGAGTTGTGACTGAAGTTCTCCAAAATCCCAATGACTCAAAACACCTGGAGAACCTTCCACGCTTTCCAGGAATGAAAATATTTGGCTCCTGTCACCCGGCCATCCACATCCACGTCCACATGCCATGAACCTTAACAACAGAATATAACACCGCCGAGACAGTGCTGGCAATCTCATCTGACACGCAACAATTTTCTTCAATGACTAGAGCCTTTCCTTGATTACCGCTCTAGTAAGTTTCTTGCTATCCCAGACCAGTAATAATGTTTCTTTATGCACTGGTGTCTTATGAATGTCCAACTTGTGGAGGTCTAAACTGCACCTTTGATGTTTACACCTTGCTATCATCACATAGCTCAAGAAGCGCCTGTCAGGAAACTGAAGCAGACAATTGAACATCAGACGAAATGTGCATGCTAGAAGTAAAAGAGGGAATAAGTCTCTTGTGCCCAAAATGCTGCCTTAGTGCAATGCATGATATAGTCTACGAATGTTACCACAAAACAGCAGAGACAGCTAAACTTCTACTGATAGACAACAACTTCAACGCACACCAGTAACTGTGTCAGGCAGGCTGTTTGCATTTTACTCAAACATTTTCTTGTCCCCTTAAATCATCACTGAATTGGGACTTTCAAAGAAATGGAATCTATGCTTAAAGCAGACAACAACTTCAACGCACACCAGTAACTGTGTCAGGCAGGCTGTTTGCATTTTACTCGAACATTTTCTTGTCCCCTTAAATCATCACTGAATTGGGAATTTCAAAGAAATGGAATCTATGCTTAAAGCACTATTTTCCATTTGCAGCATTAATATTATTATTATAGAAAAAAAAAATATGGTGAGAACCTTAAAAACTGCAAAAAGAGTGCCTCAACTTACATCTGGAATGTCAAAATCACCGTCGCTTGCATCACATATATCAAGTGACATTTTCCGAAGCATTGGCATCTGCATCCAACAACCAGAAGCAGATCAAATATGAAAGTTCATAAATTCAGTTTCCCTATGAAATGAAGCTCAAAAAGATTTAAAGAACATGGAACCAGTAAGCTCACCTCTGAAGCTGTAAGGACTACAAAGTTTCTGGGAATCCCGGTACCCTACATCTTGAAATTTAAAGTTCAGATCAGGCCCTATGAAGTGTTATAAAAAAAGGTAAGAGAGAAATTATCTCACCCTACAGGTGATCTGGAGTATTCTGAAGCTTTTCAAGAATTTTATTGACTTCAAAATTGTCTGAAACTGTTCGACATATTTACCCAATTATTGCATTTCTTATCGAATATTTAAAACATAATTTTGTTTGTATAAGGATCCCAAACACATTTAAGTTGAATTCTATGAAGTAAACTTCAGTTATTTAAGAGCCAAAACATATTATTATTTCTTCTCTCTATCCCCCTTCCATTATCTATCTCCTGCTCTTTTCCTCATCAGGTTTCAGTTTTGCATATCTGCCCTTTCTCAGTCAAACTGTAGCAACACCAGGGGAAAAAAATGCACCTATTCCTGTAAAGATCCACTTAAATATATTCTGACCACCAGGATTCTTTTCCGAATCGACCTCTCTCTCTCTCTCTCTCAGTTGCATCCATGTTATTGTTTTTCTTGATCCCACAGTCTTCTTGATCAACTTTATGTCTTGGTGAGTAAACTTTGCTTGTTTCCAGTGCCTCTTCAACCTTGTAGGTCTGTGCTTTCTCCTCAAATTGAAAATGCACCCACTTGAGTTTGAGGCTTAATCCCCTAGCATAGTCACTAAACTTGGTGAGTCCATTTTCATTTTTGACAAATAATTGTCCTTCAATTTGTGGAAGACAACTTGTAAGACAAGACCTCAAACATTTTCCCATTTGTAATTTTGGGACTTCTGATAATCTCCAGCATAGTTGATGTCCTGATAGCTATCTCAGTCTCAGCCTTAATGACCTTGTTTCAATCGTTGATCATGATCTTGGGGCATCTGATTCTTAGCTGCTGATTCCAACCGAATTGGATAGGCATAAATTAGGCACTCTTACCACCTTCTCTGTAGTTTCCACAACTTTTGAAGATTTTGGAGATGGGCATATGAAGTAACTTTGGCCGTGCTGCAAGCCTCCAAGGCCACTTCATCACAGTGTGATTTTTGCCTCACATTTTCAAACCAGTTTGTGGTTGTGGAAGGAGAATTACTCTTTGCAGAAAAACCAAGCCATGAAGTATTTTTAGTTTTTTGTGAAGTCAAGAGAAGAAGTCGACTTGAAAGCCAATCTACAAGAAGTCAACTTAAAAGTCGATTTCCAAGAAGTTGACTGTACCCTCAAGAACTCAACTTCCATATTTTTGAAAGTCCATTAAACGTTAACAAAATTTTCAAATTAAAATAAAAAGCAATATTTGCTTACATGATCTGAGGTACAAATTCATCTTATTTCTATTTGTTAGCTTTAGAGGTCCAAAGGGGAATCAGGCCACAAACTTTCTAGACCCTGAAAGCAATAAATGGTTCAATAGTCTTTGAAGCTCGAATTTCTTAAAAAGATTTGCAACAAACTCAAACATTTTATGCTGAGTCAAAAGTAAATTTTTCAACAGCAATCAAGTATCCTTCCTGATTATGAGCCTCTATATTATAAACAGACAAGCAAGGAAAGAGGCAATTAACAACTCACAGTATGACGTAGCAAGAGATCTTCAAGGGCTCGACAGTTCATAAGAGATGAAACACCACAGGCTGTTACTTCTCCACATTCCTAATAAAAATTAAGAATTGCTGAACATGAGAGGCAGTAGGGGCAGTTACTAAGAGCCAGATAAGTCTAGAAATTGATGAATATGTATTATGAGAGAACCAGTAAAATATATGTTGACATTCCTGTCACAATAGAAAACCAAAAAGGGGAGAGAACACCTTGAACAGGTCAATAATGAATTTTGAATTTTGAAACTCTCTGCAAACTTTTGATTGATATTTGGTCAGTAAAGGACCTGCAAAAAATAGGTAACCTAATGTCTCTTCTTGCTATTGATTCATCTATAGAATTCTTTGGGTGGAAATTTTTTTTTTTGATCAGAAATATAGGTGCTATAAAAAGATCACACCCCCCAAAATGCTCCATCAGTAATACACAATTTGTGCTCAAGAATTGCAGTCACAGAGGCTGTAACAAGCGCATGGTTTGGAAGACAAAACTAAATAAAACCTAAAGCCGGCAAAAGGAAAAAGCTTAACAAGTGACTACTTAAATCAGGTTCCACCAACATACTCCCAAGCCCACAATCGTTGTAAAAGGCTTGTAGCCCATCTATGATAAGGATAATGGAACCTTGGGCACATAAAACCCTTTCTTTCTTCTTTATTTTTTTTGGGCTGAAGGCTTGGGTGCGGGAGACGTGAGAGGAAACTCTTCCAGAAGGGACTAAATTGTTACAGAGCCATGGCAACACATATTTTAGAAAGGTGAATATGGGCACTCGCTTTTGAAGCTACAGGAACCTCGAAACTTTCACAAACACTTAACAAGGCAGTCAGGAGAAAATTTATGAAATACGGATCTACAAACCACCAAAACTGTAAATATGGAATTTAACAATAATGCCATTGTCCAAGGCACATCCAATAATGAAAAAGGAAAATGAGATAAGACCAGATTTTGTTAGCAACTACTGTTTTTGCTACAAAAGGGAGTGTTCCTCCTTCATAATAATACTGCTAACAGTTTAAGGAGAAATACATGTGTAATAATTTATGTATTAGCAATAGGCTCATTGCTGAAGGACAAAATGAGGATGATATGAGATTTAGAGCAATGTGACAAAGTGGAATTTGAAATGTACAACCCTTAAGAAAATGCACACAGGACACAACTTCCAAAAGTAAATTGAAGTGCATACCAGCTACTATCCTTCGAATACTTTTTGAGTTTTGAGAACATAGTCTTCCTATACAAATCTCAAAAACTAGACAAAAGATGGCTAACCTCAAGATGGATAGAGATCAATCCTGGCCAGCCACATGAAATGATATCTTGGGATTCTACAAACAAACAAATATCAAAGATTAAAATAGAGTCATTTATTGCCTCACACAATTCAACAGTTCTACTTAAATTAACAATAGAGCCCAAAATCAAATAGAATGAAATGAATAGACTCTGCCACCTGCAGCAGCTTCAAGAACTTGAGAGAGGATGCAGGTTTTAAGAAAAAGCATTTCACTCATTATTACGTACCTGGATTAAGAAGCCTGCATCCCAGCAATGAAAGATCAACCAAATTTGGACAATTTTGGGTCAAAATAATTAAGTCAGTATTCGTCATCCAAGCTGCAACCCTTTCAAGTTTCAAATTCCTCAAATTTGGCATGCTGATCTGAAAGCTTAGTGAGGAAATCTGACCAAAGCAATAGCAGAGAGCCAGTACTTGCAGTTTTCTGAGGGTTTTCACAATATTGATCACAAGAGAGTCAGATATCACCTGTTTTAAGCAGAACATATTACCCACAAATTTCACGTATTTCTTCACATATTACCCAAATGGTTTCAAAGCAAGCAAATAAAAATCACTTCTTATTATGTCACTAGACAAGGTAAATCAAAAAGGCAAAAGCTGTAAATATTAAGTCTGCAGAGATTTAAAAAGGTGATGAACTCGATGCATTTGCTGCAGATAAATGAAAGATTGAAGGAGAAAATGCAAATTATTTCGATGTCCTGAGCAAGAACATAAATCTGTTGTGTTGGCTTCCTTCTTTGGGGAGTGGGTGAGGGGAAGGGCAGGGGATCTGCAAAATTAATACCTGCTTCAGTTGGCTTAGATATTTCACTATCATCATCAAGTTACAAGATGAGTAAACATATTTCTCAACCATCATTAATATCTGTTTGGGCATTTGTCTGCAAAGAAATTACATGCAAATGAAGGAGAAAAGAACCGAGTAACAGAGATAGAACAAACAATTAAAAAAGAACTTGACCTACAATCTCTCATAATCTCTTTGTAGTCTATGTACTAGCTTATACCACAGAAGATTCAGCACGTGCTGGGAGATATGATTTGGTTTGGACACATATTAGGGAGTGCCCCAGTTACCTGGAAATAAATCATCAGCGTTTCTAACAAAGGAGAGAAAGCAGGTAAGAGTCTGAGCCCATCATGCCCCAAGGACCCACCTAAACCAACTACCAATGTCTGTAGTGATCTAATTGCAGGTTGTAAGCTCTCCAAAGAAAAGAATGAAAATCCCCATCCAACTGCAATTTCCTCAAGGTGGCACAACTTGCCAAGTTCAGAATGCCACTCTGTCGAACTACATGACGAGGTAGAAAGCTCTCTACCTTCAGCATTCATATAATTCAGTGACAAACGCTTACAGCCTCTTGCTTTCAGGCATTTCAGACCAGGATTTTGATGGATTACGTGAGCCAGAGCAAGGGTAGAAACCTAAGTGAAAATTTTTCCAATCAAACAAAGACATTGTCATGAAAAGCATTGGAAACCAAGTGTTGAAAACCACTTAAATGAAACTGCAAAGAGAATCCTATATGGTTGATCATTTATCACACCTTGGTTTCAGAAATATCTAGCATCTCCAAGGAACATCCTGGAAAGTGATAGAAAGCATCATCCACAAGTTGAGTTTCTCTTAAAGATACGCTCTTTATCATAAGAGTTTGAGATAGAAGTTCTGAAAGAGATGCTTCACTGACCCCTGCAATTAATAACAATGTCAAAATAATATTCTTGAGAACAACGTGTCTACACTCTTAGATGAGAAGGAATAAAACCTCAGCCAACAGAAGAAGAAAAAGATCATATCACTTACCCATGCAGCCACCTATATGTAGAGTATGGAACTTAGAAGCCAATGAGTGCAAGGGTTTTTTAGCTTGTGGCTCTACATGGTCGTCAAGGTTGGGCACACCAGAACAAAGAGCCAAAATTGATTCTTGCCCAAAATAAGTATCACAAGCCAAGATTGAGTGAAGCAAAATGCAGTTTAGTATTACAAAAGATATGCCAGAATCTGTTACTGACATACAACCATTAAGGTTTAGGTAACAAAGGGATGCACATGATTTGGTGATGTTACGCAGATCAGAATCTGGGGAAACATAAAAAAAGGCAGTTATGTAGCACAGTTCAATAATTATCAGAGCATAGCACTGTTCGAAACACAATTAGAAAAAGAGTCACAGCCAGGCACCATAGTCCCAACCTAGAAGATAGAAGATTTGCAGCTCAAACTGGCAAACAAACAAATTGTACAAAGGCTTAATAAAACAGCACATTCCATCTCTATGCAACAGGTGCATGACAGAACAGATCAATTTCCAAAATTGTGCTCAATTGAGCTCAATAGCTCCAGTTTCAGATAAAAAGCAAGCACATGAGGAATGGGTGAGTTTTCTTATCTCACCAGAAATATCATTTCTCCCCTGCAATGTGAGCCTTGTGATATTTGAAAGTTGTGGTCTGGACATGTTACTCAATGGGGAATCCCAAGGACAGTGATCATCACTTGGGAACTCTCTTGATCCTAGGGGAGATAGAGTAGGGTGTGAAGATACAACAGATACTTTTGCTGGAATAAGCGGGCTAATATCCACAGCCAGGTCAATGTTGCACAGAAGCGGAAATCTTGCCAACAAGCGAATCAACTTCTCAGCTTCAAAGTCTACATAATTTACTGCCCGTAGCTTCCTCAAGGATGGAAAGGACTTGGAGAAGCACTTGAGAGCGTCCTCAAGATCTAGCATTGGACAATTTGAAATATCCACCTCTTCTACAGCTTCAAAAGTCAAAGTTGGCAATTGATCCACATTGACATATTGAAGGTTGAGCAAAGATCCCTTAAATTTTTTGCTTTCAAATATATTCTTGATGTATAAAGAAGGAAGTAATGACAAGAGCAGAATAGGCCTAATTTGCGGGCAACCTGAAAGGTCCAACTTCTGCATGGTGAACTAGGGATCAGTAAGTTACCAATTACTATGAGAAACCACCAAATGAATAAAAGCAATACAGGCATAAAGGAGGATATCAAGGCAATCCTCAAATAATTCATCCATTGTAGAGATCAGAGTATCTGTTTGTCTGCATACCGTAATATGTTTTATTCATACACATAAGCATACTCTATGCTTGTATCTGTAGGTGTGTTTCGCCACATAATTTACAAGGGGTTAAAAGAGTAGATGAGTAAAACCTTAATAAATTCTGTTAATCGAATTTGCATACAACTGAAATCACGATCTGCACATATGTTTCCCACATCAACAGAAGCATGTCCAATTAGTTGAAGGATAGTATCAATGTTTTCATCAGCAAACTTTCCAAAGAAGCAGCATCTTCTTTTACCTAAGGAAAAAGCAACTTAGATAAAGTTATTTTTTAAGATTAAAAAAAAAAAGAATTATGAAAGTTATATCTAAAAGAAATCTTTGCTAGAGACAGTTACCAGCAAGAAACCAGAGGGGCAAACAATTACACCGTATCTGTGAAAACAATGGTTAGAGAAAAAGTTAACATATTGATGAAACATATTAATGGCCATCATGTGAAAATATTCAGCAATTTCCATGTAGAACATGACACTGCTTTCAGATACTCAATCCAAACAATAGAAACTTAAAAGCAATATAGGTATAGATATATGTTGAAATGCTACATTGTCTACAAGCCTAAACTGTATCCCAGGAAAATATCACGGATGCTTCCATGAATATTATCAATGATTATGACTTATTAATTAACATATATCAAGGAATAAGACACCACAATTTTGCCATTGCAGCACTAGAATAAAATTTAAGGAGAAATTGATATGCTTCATTAGTCCTGGTAATTTCAAGAATACGGCATTGCTAGGTCAAGAAACAGCAACTCAGAAAGACCATTTAACTGGTTCATTCTTGATGTAGATGAATTGGATGCAAAGTTTATCCCCTGCTGTACCTGCAAGATAAATTGTTCCAGCGCCATTTTCCTTTAATTATTCTTTCCAGGAGAATAAATTTTAATTATAAGGTCGATTGCGATTTCTCGGTAACATTGTAGCAGACATGAACTCACTATTTGTACATTTTAATTGCCAAACTACAGATGCGCATATAGCTTGTGGATCACTACATGATTCGTAACAAGAACAATGGCTTAGAGCTGTTGTCCAACCTAGCAACTTGAAAGAGCACGTTGCTGTCGCTAACTTCCAATAACCAAGCTCCGCATGAGCCACACTCTTTCTCCGTTTTGAAATTAATAGGATATATAATCACACTAATATGCTTTCTGGATATCAACTACTTGCTTGACCATTCATTTGACAGGATGCATTCAGAAAGTGGAATAGTTTCTTTATGTAAAGCAAGGAAAATTGGGTATTAAAGGACATCTTAGAGCTAAAAAATTTGTTTACTCTTCTTATTCTGCCAATATCACAATGACATCCAAAGCCTAATATTATATTCTCTTAGCAGTCTTCAGTCATCAAATCAAGAAGCAATGCACAACTTAAATGCGAGAAAATACAACTCAGTAAATAAGTGATACATTTCACAGAAGTTTGTAAGATTGTGTAGATAAATTTTCCATGGTTAACATCACCAGCAGACCCAATTCCAAAAAATCAACCTTTTGAAAGGCAACCAATCTATTTACAGACCATGATTTGTCATAGGAGATTTGACATTCAAACTTTGGCAGAAAAATGACACTTCATCGAACTTAAATAATAATGATAACAACAGAATATTAGCATGTTGAAACTTCATCTTATCATGAAAATAAAACAGAATTTCTCTTATTCCAACCAGTAAAAAATGGCCTCATGATACATTTTGGTTACAGTCTTTGGAAGATCTAATAACCACCGAAAAAAGAAACTCTTAACTGATTCTTATGCTAGTGAACAAGCGTCTACCTACCCATCCAAGACATAAACAGAATCGCTGTTAAGGATACCTGTTGCAACATGCCAGTGCAACCATCTTCAGCAGTGTTTTCTCTGATGTTAGCGGCAAGCCAAAGAAGAATGGCATCACAAAGATATTTCTCGCTGTTAAGGATAGATTAACTAATATCAGCATTATAATTGACACTATAAACTACAATAGCAACTTAAAAAAGAAAAAAAAAAATCCAACCTATCTATGGTCAATTCAGGATGTTGAATGCATGCATTTAATAACTGGTAAGGAGCATCCAAAAAAGAGTCACACAACATTGCCCATTTCTGGAGAAGTAAAATATATCCAGTTAAATCAAAGAAAAGAAGGCACCAGCAAAATTGGTGACGGAAGTAGATGATTTGGCAGGGACAACAAATCCAAAATCCTAAGCACTTACAAAGTTCCTCGCTAGGTAACTCGTACAAAGTTGTAGAATCAAATGATTTGCTGCAACATATTCCATTTTCATCTATAAGATGGAATGATATAACATCCATGTCAAACAAAACCTTACAAACAAAATCTTATAAATGCCATTTTCATAGTTTCCAAGCAGCAGAAATCTTCCTTACCATGCTCTACACCATACTTCCAAACATGGCTCAAAGCATCTACGTGCAGTCTTGGAGTCAATGGGTCCTTCGAAGATGTAACTTCGCTCAACCAAAGCTGACATTGCGATAGCAGCGACTCCACTCCAAAAAATAGAGCAGCCTGATACACAAATAGCAAGTTTGAAGAATCAAATGAATCAACTCGGCAACAAGTCATATTTCTTGTCCATCTTGACATTAAAATATACAATATATTAGAGTAGTACAGTAACAGCAGAAAATACCACACAGTACGTGAAGGTGTTATCATCCCAATTCCCAAAATTACACCAAGTCATTATCATCCAAAACTCTTCCACTCAAAATGAGTTTACATAGAGCTCTAAAGATGTCAAATAAAGAAAGAACAAGTTACTTCCAGGAGAAACAGCATCAAAGCATGGGTTTAACTTGTTCCAGCAACAAATTTGATACCATTTGTTCACTGGTGTAAATATGAATGCACATGAATTTCCAAAAACAATATGCTTTCATGAAGCAGAATAATGAAAAAACATGTACAATGATTACTGAGAAAATTCTGTTGTAAAATCCCTCAACTTACTGCCACGCTGTCTTCAATTTAACTGAAAAAATAATCTATGGACAGACTAACTATATCAAGTTTGATATTCTTTCAAACTCTTGAAGGCCAATATGATGAATGTTTGGCTCCCACAGTTATCATGCATTACCAGATGAGATTAGGTCTAGATGAATATAAATGCATGTGCTGAACCTACTTAAGTTTTACACCAATTACGTTCAGTTCGAGTATCATGACGACAACCTCTAGGGAATTAAAAATTGTCCAACAAAATAAAATGAGAGTTTAGTTGAACAAATAAGGCTCATGAGGAGCCAGATTGCCTAGGGGCAGTGAATGGAAAAATAAAAACTTCAGTTAGATCGAATCTACAACTTCAAGAAGAAACATGTTGGCATTCGTGATATTCCAATGCACTTCTGCACTTGTAGGAACCCTTGTGACTGTTACTGTCCGCCTGAACATCAACTACAATGTATGTCTTCCAGTTATTATCAAGTTAAACTTTTCATCCATCTCGAACAAAGAAGTTGGGAGAATTGTTTCCACTTTATATCAGCAACTCTCCGGTCAAACGGAAGGGAAAAAAAAAAAAGTGCTTTCGTGATTTTTGATTTTTGCAGCGTATGACAGCTTGAAGCACATAATTTTTTAAGAAAAAGAAGGATCCCAAGTCCAAATGAAGTTTCTAAGGCAGACAGTCAAATGTAGTCAAAATGAATGACATATTAAAACCTTTTATGGTCTTACCTCGTAGAGAAGAATAAAATTATCAGAGGTGATCTCCACATAATATCCAAACATGAACCTCAAAACACTCAAAAATGATTGTGCGTTCCAATGAATTGATACCAAATCCAGGCAAGATTCACTGCAGAAATCAATAAAAAAAAATGTTTTAATAGCTACCAAATAGGTACGAAAGAACTAAATATCACAACACTTTATATCCGGTCAAAAAAAAGAAAAAAATTTCTGATCAATCTACTGATACAATATGATCAAGATTAATACCTAAAGCTTCCAGACAAGAGGCCGCTAAAATACGAAGACATTTGAATGATCCTGTAGAAAAGTTGTCAAGAAATACCCATTTCAAAAGAAGAGTCTAGTGGAATTGTGATTGTACTGGATGAGAATAGCAGTACAGAATTATAAGTATGTTACGGAAGGAAGATGAGGCAGTATTAGTTTGCCTGTTTCGATTGGCTTTGATGTGGACGATTCTGTGAGTGAGAATGGAAGTCAAGTCCCAGCTGTTAATCTCAGCGGTTGAAATGGAAATCACGTCTTCCGCGCCATCTTCAAAGTCGTCTTCTATACACCTTAGAGTTACGAATTCCCCGTCCATGTTCGTGTTCGTCGCCATGGATACACTGCTACCAAATATCTCTCGACTCTCCTGGATAGAAAGGAAAAGGATCAACGATTGGGGAAGGCCCAAGTCAATGGTACAACAGCTATGGAGGCTTTTATCCTCCACTTTCCGTCTATTTTTCTGTGCTAGATTTGACGGGAAAAGAAAAGAAGTGAGGGAAGAAATTTTTTTTGTTTAAATGTTGTGAGAGTTGTGGAGTGACAAAAAGATCAGAATTAGGAAGATTTGGATGGATCACTCTATCAGCTTAGATTTGACAGGAAAATAAAAGAATAATGTGAGAGAAGATAATTCTTTTTGGATGTTGCATGTTGTGGAGTGACGAAAAAGAAAAGAAATATGAAGATTTTGATGGATCAATCTCATAATTGTGGGTGAACCCCCAAACATAAACAAAAGAAAATTAAGGCAAGCTTTAAAAAATTTTTTACAATACCACTTTTATCCCAAATGTCCATTAAACAAAAATTTGTTGACATATGTATCCAATTTCATTTCATTTCTTTCCTAAACTCTCAAACAACGTCAAAACTAATCTCTTCTCTTTTTTCTTTTTTTTCTTTTTCCTTTCTTAACTTAAGCCTTCCCTTCTTTTATTATCTATCTAAACTCCCAAATTAGCTGATAAACTCCATCACATTAAAAGCTTCAATTGCCAACGTCTATATTTTACTTCATTTTCATATTATTTCCTCTTATTATAGCACCTTACGCCTCCAATCATAATAGAAACTAGTCTTTTGGGTTTTTTTTTTTTTTTGGCCCCTGGGGGGGAGTCCTTCAATTCTCTCCAGATATTTCCATCAGAATCCTGTCTTCATTTTCAAAGCAACAGTTCACTCCCGCAGTTCATTGCTTAAACAGTGAAAGTGACCATTCCCGTTTTCCTCATAGAACGTAGCTGTCCAATTTTCCTTCCTTTTTGTGCTGTGTTGAACACACCCCCAACAACACCCCCCCCCCTCTCTCTCAAAAAATAGAAAAACAAAAAACACCAAAAAAAAAAGGGCCGAAAATTGAGAACTGGACCTGACTTCCACCTCTTGAGTCATGATACAAAACCTGACCCATATGGCAAATCCATGGGCACGTCACTGGTTAGAGAGGCAAAGCCTAGCTCCACAGTGTCTCACCAGTAAAATTATGACAAGGGCTAGGCTTGCCATTCTCATGTTCTATCAGCTAAAGCCCAAAAGTAAGATCCCGACCGGGATTACAGACTTTCGTTCGGTGAAGTTTGGCAAATTTTAAACATGACCGCACACTAAAACTTCTGTATTAGCGATCATATAGTTTCTGCCATACCTAATCATTACTCTTAGAACTTTCATATATTTACACATTTTTAAATTGTTATCATCAGAAGAAATACTAACATACTGGAATTCCCATTGAAGCAGAATACTGGGTTAGAGACTAGTGACGGTCTACAAGGAAGAAGCATTGCCCAGCAACGCAGGAGCAGAAGTATGGGCTGCGCCTCGGTTGAAGTTAGCTTGGGAAATGGGGATCAGAGAAGTGGTCGGCAGAATCTGAAAGGAAGAGATGGCTGTTGCACTTGTTGAAAGCAGGAGAGTCCTTGGTTAGTCGTCTTCATAACTTATCGAACAAGGCAAGACAGTGGACAGGCATGGACTGGCACTGTAAGGCGATCCTCTGTTTGAAGCGAAGGGAGTGGTGATGATGATTATCTATGCTCTGCTTCCAATACGAGACCTCATCAGTTCCCCCTCTAATGAATTGGGCCATAGGCCCACGGCCCACCATAGGATCCCCACAAAATTAAGAAAACAGAAAAAGGGGTATAATACTTCTATCTCATTAAATACTCTCTCATCCCTGGCGTGCATCAAAATTCAAACGGTCCACTCTTGAGACCAAAATGTCCAAGTGTTACAGAAGCCGTCATGAAATACCGACTCTACAAAACATAATAAGCACAACCTCCTCGTGCATAACAACTGCGAACTGCGCACGAGGATTAAGAGATTATGTAGCGCAACAGGTCATCTCTAAGCGGGGTTTAAGCTGGACAACCTCCCAATAGTTCTGAGAATTTGAAGGGCTCACAAGCGGATTTTTAACATTGCTACCAGCACAATGGTATGTAGCGGAAAAATTGGACCGAAGACACATGTACAGCCCCCGTCTCCACATCAAAATTCTCAATCACACTCACTGTTCTGGTGTTTTAAGTACAAATACATGATAATTAAACAAGGGTGTGGGAGCCTGCATCCATGTCCAGGAGGCGCCTCAATGACAATTTACCTTCTCAAAGCACCATAGTTCCTTGTGGCCTACAAATAGAATTGCTCGTTAGGTCCAATACCGAAAATCTTAAGAAAGATTGATGACTGACCTGTACATATTCAATCGACAAATTTGCCACTGAGAGAATAGAGGAGTGCTCTTATTCCAGTACATTACAAGCATTAAATTCTAACTTTAGAATATTTGATCAAATCACTGGCAAGTTAAAATTTGAAGAAGAAAATAAAAAGTCACATGAATCAGCAATAAAAACTTTATGCGAGAAATTGAGTGCTGAACCGTGCGGAAGAAAAGGTGACACCAATGGTGGAGGCGCTTACATGCATGATAGTTTTAATTAGTCAAAGCTTAAAGAAGGACAATTACAATAGTTACTCTACAAAAATGATAATTTTTGTAACATTTTTGTAATTCTAAAGTTTCTCATCTTTCCTTGAAATGGTGCAACTCAATACCTGGGAATATAAAGAACATAAAAGAATAACTATGGATCATACTCCTTCTATCAAATTTAACCACCAAAGAGAATTTCTAGAATATAATAACGTGGATATTCAGGCACAGCATGCTTTGACCACGTAAAACTGTACATGTCATTCAAGCTTTACAGTTTCAACTTTCAATTGCATATTAAAAGTGTGAAAAAATGTTATAACAAAATGTGGTCAGGGACTTTAAAATGTAAGCATTTGTGGAAAGAATCAACTGCTTTCATCAAGCAAAAGCAACAAAAGGAACCAGCAAGTAATCACAATTATCATGACAAGGAAAGCTTCAAAAGTAGATTCAAATGCAATAATTTTGAAAGGAGAGGGATCTTGGTTCTTACAGCAACATATTCTAGAATTTAGTGACATCAATAGGGGCAGGAAACCCTAAAACATGAGTTCGTTTTAAATGTCACTTACCCGAGTTTGAGATCTATTTTTCTTTGCCATATCGTCATCGTCATCGTCATCGCATCGTCATCAGCTCTGTTCATGAGCATCTTGTGAAATGAAGAAGATGCGTTATCTGATTTCCTTCCCCTTTTAGAGGCTGCGGTAGAACCTCTGCCCCTTCCCCTTGGAGCAGCTCTTTTCTGTCCTTTGCCTCGAGCAGATTTTTCATCCTATAATAAGCCAAAACAAAATTAATTGCTAAGGGCGTGTAAGCATAGTCATACCATTAAGATAGTTCAGAGACTAAAACTTGCAAATACTTATCTACATGTTAATTAAAAGCATGGAGGTAAACATGGAAAAGAATTTAAATTGCATCCACTTCCTAAACAAACACATATAAATCTAAGTGCGATAATCATAAATGATCCAATTACAGGATGTATCAGTTTGACATGCAAATACATTACACCCAGTCAGACTTGATCTGGGTAATCTAATAGTTTGCAACTCATCTTTATATAATTTTTTCTTGTACTCATGCATTTATATGTTACAAGACTAAGGTTGGGGAGATATTGTGTTACCTTATGTTGTTTTTAACTCAACTTGTAAACATTACACATGCACTTTGTTTCCATCTCAAATTCACATTACACTTAAGCATATAATATGATCTCATCCAGAATATTCAATTGCTAATTACCTCTGGATCCTAATTAAATAGAACACATTTTCAAATTCCAGAAATAAAATTGAATACTGATTGGTGTATTAAAATTCAGATCCTATATACAAATCTAGAGCCAAATCATGTACCAGTCAAAAAAGGACCAGCCATTGTGAAGCATATCTAACCCATCCTTGAGTGGAGTTGCATCCAATTCAAAGAAGGATATCAGGCGAGTCCATTATAGTAAAGCATAGCAACATGAAAAAGAGCAACTTGGCTTGAAACTTTCAAGGATTCCTTGCACAAGTAAATGGATTGGAACTACTCATGCCATGCACCAATAGTTCAAGCAGAGACAAAGTCTCTACCTTTAAGTAAAAATGCAATGCTCAAATGCTCACAGAGGATGTTTTTGTTAGTCATATAAAGAAAACAACCATACCGAACTATTTTCAATGTCGTTTATGCAATGCTCTGCTCCATCGTCACTTGAAGAATCCACATTCTCCTCATCTTCAGCAATGGTCCGCACGGATGCCGTTGCTGCAGCTGATGCGGATCTGCAAAAGGTCATCAAAAGAATTTGTCCATACTGTCAATCAGATGTTCATGAAGCAGACTAGATCTGCTTTTTGCTCACATGAGTTCACACTACTGAACATGAAACTAAATAACTTCTTGCTTCATAGCTTTTAACTGCACAAACATGTCACTATAAACCAATAGCTAATTCACAAGCTACATTCCAACTATATAAAACTATTGCAATAATGCTTTGAGTTCTGCAATATCAATCAGATGTACTGAGACAAATCAGCTACGAAATACATCTAACTATTACCGGAACCAGACAAATGTTATTTAGAGAATGAGAAAAAAAAAAGGGGCAACAAAAGAAAAAACATGGACAGCAGTTGTTGCTAGACTGCCTGGCCAAGACCAAGACCAAGAAGTCCAACTCCGACACCTAAACTTCTGAAATCTGATGATGTCATTTTATCAGTATCATGATGAACGAAGAAACTGTTCTACTAAGCTAGCAAAAAAACCAGCTTAATCCCTGATCTTATTTCAAATATATGGCAAAACTCACAAGCAAAGCTATGAAATAAACCTAAAAGTATGTAACTGAAAGCTATGAAATAAACCTTTGAAGTGAGGATGAAGGAAGCTTTATCTACTACACTTCTCCTATTTCAGCTTCCTGCCAAGTCTACTTACATGAATGAAAGGATCAGCAAGGAGAAAGAAAACCGATCATAACTACATAATGCAGCAGACTGTAAGTAACTCCTTGCATTTCACAGGTCTAGAACCTTTCCTTTTTATCTCTAAGCAGACCACACATAAACAAGCAATGTTGAAAGAAATTCAACAGTGGAAACCACCCAAGCAAGTAGCAAATTTTATCAGACAGTAGGAACTTGGAGACAATGTAATAAAATTACAGAAAACCAATAGATGCAAGATCTTTCTAAAATCTTAGTATTAAAGCGTTGCATCATAACTTTCGTGAATCGAAATTGTTGAATGAAGTAACGACTCTAAGATCTTCAAACTAATGTCAATCAGAGTAGAACTCAAGGAAGGCTTCATCAAGCACAAAAGATTGCAGTGAGGAAGCTCTAGTTCTGATGTCAGTTCAAGCACTACCACAGCATATGTAATTAGCCAAAGCTTCAAGAGTCAAATACAAATATCCCCACCATCCATTTAGCCTTATAACAAAAATGTACCTGCCTGCTCTGAAAAAAAACTAAGCAAGCAAACTAACCAGAAGTTCTTCTATACACGCCTACATTCATCAGCTTGAAAAAAGGAACTAAGCGAACAGCATGGCAAACACAAAAGAACAAGGCCATACCTCTGAGACTGGCGCAACCCCATAGCCACATCAAGGGTTGTTTGCTTTAAGTTGGTAGAAGACCTGCCTCTGCCTCTGCCTCTCCCTCGTCCTCTACCTCTGGAAGAAGTCTTACCAACATCAGAACCATCTTTGCGCCCCCTTGCCCTGGACTTTGAACTAGACAACACACTGGTGTCTTCATCATCACTAAAGGAAACTGCACTTCCAACTCCAGTATTTCCCCTGTCCTACAAATATCAGAAAACACTTCGTATCAAGATCCATGTAATATAAACCCCATGTATACTGCAGAAAATCCCTAGATAGAAACATTCATCATTAGCATTGAGATGCTTACTTCCAACAATTGTCCAGAAGATGTAAACTGTAGCGTGTCTTTTGTCTGAGAGGCTCTTTCTTTGACTCGTTCCTGCAAATGTTTGCAAAAATCCCCACAAATAAGATGTAGTTTTACAACTTATGACCAATGTGCTACCCTCTAACCACACAAACCAATTTCATGCAGCAGCCAGAGCAGTTGCCTGCTGGCAAAATGCTCTTTTAATAAGAGCTTGCCCTCACCAATACTAGGTAGTGTTGACTTACAGCATCTAATGTCCAAACTATCTCATGAGTTACATGCATATGCAGACTGACGCAAAGGGGGAGGGCATAATGGAAACATCCAGTGCACAAGGCACCTGTAGCTGCAGGATAGGAAGAGGCAAAGATATAGGCCTCTAGATCACCAAGTGCAATCTTGGCATTATACAATAAGTACCCTCCTAAATACCTCCCCCAGCTCTCCCCACGGAAAGAGTGTGAGCATGACCAAAAATTAGAAAAGTAGAAATGATAGGTCTTATAGGCAAAAGAATACAATCCCTAATTGAGGAGCCTTCCATCCGTTACAACATTAGCAGACAACTGTAGACTAGCAGCAAAATACATATGCACTTGTGGCACAGAAAGATACTTTGGCAAACCACTATAAGTTAATATAGTATGCTTAACATGCAAACTCGCTGACACTCTTAATAAAATGTTTCTGCAACATGAATATCATCACTTGTTTAGACAGCTCATGTTCTGATCCACAGAGAACAAGGAGAAACACTCTTGTCAGAAAACTCAAAATATAATGTGCCTAATAGTTGAGTGAACCATCTTGCTCACAAAAGAAAAAATAAATCTAAAAAAGAACCATCTTGCCTATAAAAACTTCAAGAATCTAACTAGTTCTATCAACATTTATGAGTCACACACATAACAGTCCCCTTCTTCCCCTTTTCCCAAAGAAAACTGGAAAAGAAAACATGCTCACCAATCTATTTACTAATGTAACATAAATTTATGACCAAAGCAAAGGACCTCGCACAAATGTTTTTCTCAATAGAAAAGGTCACAATAGCAATTTAATTTAAGTTGGATAAAGGTTTCTTGCCTGTAAACTTTCTCCAACTTTGACTATTATATCTTTCTCATCAAACTTCAGCAAATCTGAGTCCCGAGCAATTTTGTTCTAACGAATAATACCAAATCATTGTATTAGAGTACAAATAACATTGAGAAGAAATTTCTCACAGTGCAACCTTGCTGACTTAAAACCAATGTCCAATGAAACAGATTGAATACTTACACGAGTTTCTTCAAGATTGTACCGGACACAAGAATAAAAAGCCATTTTGTCATCTTTGTTAACAAAGTTGTGTAATGCAATATCCAAGTCATTAACAGGAAGAATCTCCATTTTCTGCATAAACAGTTATCATCACGTACCACAAAGATGAAAGGAAAAACATAATAAAAAAGAGAAAAACAGGTAATGTAAGAATTCACAACACCTTTAACCCAGAATTTACTATGCAACACATTCAATCAAAAAGAGAAATCATAAGAGGGAAAGAAAATAAAAGTCTTCTGTATCAATGAAAAGAAGCTGATATACAAGAGGAAAAAATGCAAAATACAATTGAAACCTCATCAAATTGTTCAAACTCTGCTCTGTTAGAATTTCTTCAACTCTTTGCAGGTGAAGATAAAGCAGAAACAAAGGGATACTTCACTCTTTGCAAGGTGCGACAAGCCCACTTTCAGCCATGAGAATGGATTGAAATTAAAGTAAAAAAAAGGTACTAAGAGGCTCAATGGTTGGATTAATCTATATTGAACCTAAGAAATAAAACAGGTATGATAAGATTCAGAATTGAACTAATACCAGATTATGCTCGGCAACTAAAGCTTCAATGTTTTGCTGATTTAGTTCTTCTGGTCGAAGACGCTCAGAATCATCAATTTTAGCTGGTAACACATGAGAAACTTAATTAATCAAAGGCCAAAAAAATGGAGTAACCTTGGATCACATATATAAGATGTGTGGGTGAAAGGAAACAAGAGGGGGAAAGTGGATTCTATATGAATAATTTGTTCCACATTAGGCATATCTAAAATTTCTTAAATTTGTAGTTGCTATTGAACTGCCCACTAATTCAGCATACTCTTGTACTTTCATTTACCAAGGCATTCAACTCTAACTTTGGTTTTTCTTTACCCCAATGTCTGGAAAAGTTTTCACCACCAAATTTTAGTTCTCTCCCTGTTCTGCCATATGCCACAAACTTATTATCAACAGTAAGTTAAATTGAATGTTTGACCCTCTACAACACAAGCAAGTAGCTAAGCGTGTCACTCAAAAAGCCAGCAAAATGCTAAGGTAACATATATATGACATGAAGGCTCATAGAAATTGGCCATTTAGCATCTGTGGTAGATATTTATCATCCATAGACATCTAATTCTGATGTGAACAAAACTTCCAGAATCGATAGCTATATCTAGTATTTATGGCTACATTAAACGCTAGAACTTTAGTTTACAAAATAGATCATTGTGTGTTGAAGAAAGAAATTCAGTTGATAACAAAATTAGCCACCAGGAAGGTTCCTCTCATGGTAAACATTGTTTACTCTCACCTAGTATATGGAATAAAACCATCACCTGTATTGCACGAGTATACAAGTCAATTTGGCAAAACATCTAAATGCAACTATTTGATGGCGAAAGGTAATGTCAAAAAAGTCTTTTTGATTAAAAGTATAACACATAACTACTTTGTACAGTCTACATAAGCTTGTAGCAAGCCATTAAGCATTTTTCATGTAACAATTACACTGTCAAATATAGTGTAAAAACAAATCTTTGTAATAATCTAGTATCTACTCAATATTTTTTTTCAAGAAATAACACATTAGTATCCAGCAAGTTGACATAAGTAAATGAACCTTTTACAGTGAAAACAAAAGAATAAAGATGAACATTATTGAAGTTAAGACTCTTGAAAGAACATGCAGTATCCATGGAATGCTAATAATTTGACATCAAATAACACTATAAATACCTTCTTTCTGGTCTTTTCTTGAAATTTTAGAGAATATGAGAATATCCTGGGGATTTGCAACCTATAAACACCAAACTATTATGCACCTGTAGAGTTCAGGAAGAAAAGAATACTATTTTCTCTCTCAATCTAATAAATGGAAGAATGTACCTTTCCCACATACTTCTGTCCAAACCTCTGAGGATTTATAGTCATAAAACCAGAATAGTCTACCTGTCACACTCAAATGAGCAGGATGGATAAGAAGTATATAAAGAATGATTAATGCAAAAGGAGAACCACATACAAGATTGGAGTTACCTTTACTCGAACTAAAGGAAGCTTGAGTTCTGACTTGTTAACTGCCTTTTGGCAAGACCTCTTTATCAGATTTCCGACCTACTCCATCAAAAATTCATTTAGGAGCAAGATTCGTGGGAAAAGTAAAGAAGACGACAAATAATATCTAAAGAAAGAAAACAAAAAGAAGTTTTCAACAGACTTTTTCTTTGAACCTCCAATACAGCTTGATATATGTGAAGACCAAAAGAATTACCAAATTACAAGAATAAATAACATTTATGAATCCAAAAATTGTGCCATGCTGAAGACTGAGATAGACAAAATATATCATCAATATTACTGTTAGATATGGATATGATTTATCATAGTGCACAGCCCCAAAATACTATCAAACCAATTATGAAAATTCTCTTTAAGCAACAATAAGAACCAGATATACGCAGTCTTCTAGAGATTTGTCATCTTTAATCTAAGTTTGGACTTTGAAAATATCAATATCTCCATAAGATCTACATACACATTACATAAACCCAAAACCCCCCAAAAAAAACGGTGCAGGTTGGAGTCAGCCCAAAGTTGATAAATGTTAACTTGTTTGAAGCGATATTTATGCCCAATTTGTTTGTCTTAAAATCAAGATTCAACTCTTAATAAGTTAGAAAATGATACTAACAATGAACAAGTAAAATTATCGATTTACCACATGCCACCATGTGAGGCTTGAAGCCTACATCAATAAGTTACTAGTGAGGTGTCATCATCATTAGAGCATCAGAAAGCGAGTTCAGGCCAAATCTAATAAAATATAAGATAAACTCTAACAAATCAGAATGTTCAGCAATTGAAAAAAAAGGGAGTAGAATGAGATGTTTACCACTTTGTCCAAATGCTCAAGAATTGAATTTTGATCATTTGGATCAATATCAGGTTCATCCTTCAACACAACCTGCACCAGGAAATCTAGGCAGTGACAAAAAGTCCCATTCAATCATGAACACAGCATGAAAAGAAGCTACCTCAGTATATTCAAATGGCCTGACTGAGGTCAGTGGAATCTTTGTTGGGCGGTATTGATTTCCCTATACATCAGGCGGACACATAATTAGAGCATCTTTTGAAAATGTAGAAATGATAAGAATATATACAGCAGGAGAACTCTTGGAATTGGCCAAAAATGCTACCTTAATCTCCAAAAGAAGTACATGCTTTTGTTTTGATTCACCCTCAATTAGTGATGTTGCAACAGAAGAACCTGGCTGAGTAATGTGGAATCCCATACCCGGAACTTCCTGCATGTCAATGCAGATCAACCACACATGATACAGAACATATTTTGGGCAAACCAAATTAAAAACCTCCACACCAGGTTTACCTGAGGGTCAACCAAACATTCGTGTTCATGGCCCCAGACAATGAAATCCATAAACCGTGGTAGAAAATGCTCATTTATGGCATTTTTAGGATTTGTCTTCACTCTGAATGCAAGAAATCAACCTCCATCACTAAAGAAAAAACTGATACTGAAAAAAACGAACCAACAAGATTAAGCATATTTTCTCTCATCACTATTATATACCACGTGCCCTCAGAAAAACCTGTTTTGATGAAGTACAAGGATATTGAACCAGTCTGATACTTGACAACCTTCTTGAGCTTCAGGTCGCATCCACTGTACTGCATGTGGTGTCTACAGTATGAAGAGAAACCAGAGTGGATAGCTAGTCAGCAGTGGAATATTTAGAAATAGAAGCACCCAAAAAGTGTACCTGGAACATTCTATTCAAGCGCTCATCTCTAATATTCCCAAGGCCATAAAGCGCAACAGAAGTTGAACCCTACAATTCATATAGTTAGAAGCCCATATACCAAAATCTCCAAAAATACATGCATCAAATCTGTATTATCCATTAAATAGACACATTGACAGACCTTCCTGATAAGAATGGGGTAGAGAGTGATCTGTCCAACTCCAGAACCACCGAGGACCATTTTTCCAAAGTAGTTCACAAGATTGCATGCTGAAAGTATGTCAATAGCAGAGAGATTGTCCTGACATAGTGGACAACAATAATAGCCCACAGAAAACAGCGTTTAAGAAGATACACATCTAGCTGGCATATTAAACGGATAATACAGCGTTTATCATTAGGTGTTTTGGAAGATACACACCTAAAAATTTTCAAAAGAGAAAGGGCAGCATTCAAATGTGCTAAAATTTCACTGAAGCTGGAATAAACTATCAAATGTGAACAGGATATCCAGATAAGATCATCATTTTTGTTGTAAATGGAATAGGAACTATCGAAATTTGGCAAAAGCATCTGAGTTACAGCTATGGATCATCTCTTAAACTCAGACAACAGATTTTGCTTGAAATCGCAAGGAAGCTCCTTTCAACTCCACATTTCTAGGCAATGATAAATATAGGTAATATGTAGCATTTTACCATAAATTCCATACCACTCCGGCAGGATCATCGTGATTTCCATGAATACTGAAAACTGGCAAGCCAACATTAAAATGGGGGTCTTCATAATTTACATGACCAAATCTGGAGAGATCAACAAGTACAAGAGGAAGATGAATAATGTAAGCAGAACTTATACTGTACAATTCATGCAAAAATATGCACTCAATATATAATGCCCAAATTGAAAGTATTATACTCCACCAGGAAGAAGTACAAAATGCACGCAAACTACAAAAAGATGTGAAATGTCTGAAAACAAAGCACTCCTGGAAGTCCGACATTCTAAAACTAGCTGCAGAAAGTAAATATGTGAAATACAAACTGTGTAAGAAATAATTTCATACTTCTGCTGCAGTACAAAAGCAGAAACACAGTGAATCAAGTGCAACAGATCAGTAGCTCAAACTTCTTGACTTCTTTTCTTAAAGGTGTCGATCAAGCAGAGAAAGAGGAAAAAGTGAAGTTAAAGAAACGCAAACCCGAGTGCAAAGATAGATCATTACGAGTTGGCAAAATTCACTGTCTGATCACTGACTACTTGGAACTGCACAGGCTGATCATTAAGGCAATAACGACGGAGAATCTCCATAGCTTTTACTAAGGTTGACCTGGAGGGTTTGTTCTCATGAAACAGATCGCCACCAAGGAGTAAGAAATCCACCTGAGGCAGATAGAAGACATGAACAGTAGCAGTAACACTTCATACACGGGATAAGACGAAACAGACATTAAATGTCTTTTCAGTTCCTCCCTTCCCATTAGAAGAGTTTCAACCACAGCTTTGATAAGTAAATCATTCTTTAGGATATTGAAGAACGGTTTTAGAATATCTCACTTATTATTAAACCGAACAAGCTGGTGTGAGAGATGATCAAACTTGCCCAACGTAGACTTGAGACCAACCATTAACCACAGTTCCATTAAAGGAAAAATATTACTTGAGGTTCAATACATGGACACCATGTCGCAGAAGCAAATCATGGAAATACCTGTTTTTGCTCCGCAATGGAGCATATTTCTTCAAATGCCCGAAACGAATCGTGCCTGCGTATTTCATCCTTTTCCATATAGCCAAGGTGACAATCAGTAGCAACAAGTATACGCAGCGTATTGGCCGCGTCTTCCCTGAAATAAGAATTGAAAGGGGAAAACGTCCTTTTCCCTTGTTAACATGCATAACCACAATAACAAAAATCCTCCTATTCTTTTTCAAACGTGTCAAATAAGCAGAAACCGGAAAAAAAAAAAAGAATTAGTAAGTAGTAACCTCGGAAAAACTATAGTAGCACACCATATGAATAGCTCCCAAAATTGATACTCAATAAAGAAACCATGGACAGAGTGGAAATTGTTGTTTTACCTTGAAGAGCTGCTCATTTCCAACAATTTTGAAGATCGAACCAGCAAATTTAATTAAGAAAACCAAAACACCACAGCTGATCAACTGAACCCTAGGCCTATGGCGCCTAAGCGCGCATATAAAATTCGTTTGCTGAACGCCGATAATGGTAGTGACGGAGTCACTCAGAAACCAAAGAAGAAAAGTGAGTAAAAATTAAGCGGCAAAGAAGTGCACGGCGAAAAAAATGCTAGTGTCCGGCTGCGGTGGAAGCAGGTGAGGACCGACTGGTCGGAACAATGGCGGGGAATTTAAACGAGCGATGTCTAGACTCAAGACTCGAGAGAGAGTTGAAGAAAAATGTGACACTACAAAGGAGTGAAGGGAGGTCAAAAGTGTACTGAAAAAGTCTCAGGGTAGAGCAAAGAACCTCCTGGGTCGCGCCGCGGAGGCCGACCATTTTATTCATTCATGGGTCTTGATGAATTCCTAAACCAAATTTGGGCCCATACAATCCCTTGTCGTTGGAAAAGAAAGGAAATGCACATTTGAATTTCGGCCCAATACAATACCTATGGTCTGGGTCTAGAGTGCCATAAAAGCCCTATCGGGCTTATCACCGTTGGCCCTGTCTTAATGACACGGATGTCGGAATAAATCAACTTCAGCTTTTGTTTACGGAGCAAAGCATCTCAATTTTGTTAAAAGTTACAAGTTGAATTTTGACCCAAAAAAGTTACAAATTAAATTTTGATCCAAAAATATTTTCTTCCTTCAAGAGGATCAATACTTCAATAGCTATTCTTGGGATAAAATATCTTACCAACTAAACCATGCTTCCTTGTTCCTGTCTATGTTTTCATACTCGGACCGGGCATCGAACCGACCGAGCTTAGGGGTCGATGGGTCCGACCGGGTTCAACCGGGGGTCGAATCGGATGAGGTCATAAATATGTCATAAATATATATATTAATAATATATAATCAAAATAGTATATAAAAAAATTTTCTTAAAAAATAATATATAAAAATTTCCTCAAATTGGTAGTTTTTAACTTTATATATATTAAAATTTTTCTTAAATTGGTAATTTATGACTTTATATATAAATTAGAGAATTTTATATTTAATAAATAAATTGACTTAAAGAATATAATATATATATATATAGAGGTAGAAATGTAACTTAAAAAATGTATTGGATTAATTTTACACTTTATTAAAATGATGAGAGGTTAAAGCATATTTACTAAAACTTAAAAAGTGAGTTTGAAAAAATATAAATGGGTTAAAGGTTAAAACTTTCCGGTTTTGAGGGTTGACTCGGACCGGATGCCTGGCCGGTTCCCGGTTCAACCAGTCCGGTCCGAGTTTAAGAACACTGGTTCCTGTATGAATCACTCGTGTCAACATGACTTGTTAAATTAGTATGAATTCTAATTAGGGTCCTAAATTTGTGCCTCAGATTTGAAACCAGTTGCCATTTTTTGCATCACAAATTCACAATCTTGTATAGGCAATCTCAACGCATTTGTAGATTAAGCGGGTACTTACGTGGACGTCACAAAAGTATTACGAATTCAGTAAGGGGAAAGAAGGAGTCAGCAATCTCCAATGCCCGATGAGTTGAAATTAACCAAAGACTACAACAAAAGAGATTAATCTCCAAGTAACCATTTTGTTTCTTGTCACTTTAATTTGACGCTACTATGTAAAATAACTGTAAAAGATTTTCTATTAAAGACTTTAAATAGATCAGGATAATATAACTACACACACATGTACATATTCTAATAGATATGATGCATCATATGGTTACCGAATTGGAAATTATTGCTCATCAGGTTTTTAAGCACCAGAAGCCCTACTTTGGAGCAGCGGACATGGAAGAACAGTCGCAGGAGAAAGTATCGTCATGACTCCGGAGGACGACTTTCGTATGGAAATTCCTATGGCAATCGCATGCAGCGCAAAAAAGAGCACCAGGGCTCCCCGCATCTCCGGCCGGCATGAATTCACGACAACCATCGACTGCATATCTACCCGAATTCGCTGCATGGTTCTTCCGGCAGTCTCTATACAGCATCATTACACCTTGCAGTCTTCACCTTACTCCTGGAGTAGTATTTTCTACTATTATTATTGTTGTTGTTTTTCTTCTTGGACATGGACACTTCTTACTTAAGCTTTCTTCATATTCGAGGCTGCATGAGGAAGTAACACATGTGTGTGCGCGCATATGTATCCGCCAGACTAGAGACGCAATAGCTAGCTCTGGTGGGTATTGATTGTTGTATTAAAATTTCAGGCCGTGCGTCGATGTCAAGCTCCGGTATGCATTACTAGTTAGTACTTCAATATGACAAATTACAGAGGAGATCTGCAATGGACCGAAAGTGAAAGAAGTCATGCCCCGCCTCCAGTTTGGTAGCTAATAAGTAGCTAGTACTATAATTCATATAAAAGGCCGCCGAATCAAAAGACAAAAGGTAGGTTTCCTTTCCTGTTAGGCTGTTAGTTGAAGATATAATAATGCTGCCTATCCTCCACTTATTAATTTCTGTTAGCAGTAGGATACTAGCAGTTATTACATAAAATGAGAAAATATGTTGAGAACTTGAGATAATGATAACATTAATGTGTTTCCAGCAAAGTTCCTGAAAGCTCTTACAATTTAAATACATATAATATATATAAGTCAATTAACATTTTGTTAAATAATGTACTTATAAGATTAACATAATATTGTTATATAATATAAATATTATATATATTGTATAATATACAAATTCAAAATCGAATTCAATAAATCGATTCCGATTTGAATTATGAATTCGAAATTGAAATTGCCGATTTCAAAAAGTCGATTCCCCAATTCGAACCAAATTCACCACTTTCAAAATTGGAAGTTCCGATTATCAATTCCTTTTTCCATTTTTTCCCAATTTGAAATTCTAAATTCAATTCAATTGATCGGAAATTTAGAAATTTTGAATTTGCACACCCCTACTATAACGGAAGGTTTTTCATACTAAAAGTTTCTACTAATATTTGTTATATTAAAGGAGAAATTAGTTTCTCTATTTTCGTACAAAAAATAGAAGTTAGTCAAATATCACATCATATTATGTAGGATAACACACAAAGCTAATTTGGGTCTTGTGTACTAGGGAAAAGAAGCTAGCCCTCCCTTTATGTATCAGCCTTGTACTCGCAAAACTCCAGTCATTTTCAGTTGGTCCAGTTTGCGTCTTTCGGTTAATCAATGGTCTTCTTTATAGGCAATGAGCGTCTCAGATGATCAAAACGAGCCGCATTAATTCTTCTTTTTTTGCCCTAAAAAGCTGAGGTGGGCCGCTCTAGACTGGCTGATAGAAAATATTATCCCATTGAAATTCCCCGGCAAACGAGCATTGCGGTACATTATCATAAGGGATAATATCAGAAACCTCCCCTGAGGTATCTTCTAATATCACTTGGCACCCTTAAGGTTTGAAAAATATCACTTACCACCCCTAATAATTGGAAAAAGACTATATTAACCTTTACTTGATATATAATTCACATGTCTAATAAATGGAGTTCAAAAATCTTTTGAAAAGGAAGCAAAAGTCACTTTTTCTCTTTCCCCTTTCTCCAACATTCTCTCTTGCTCATTTTTATTGGATGACCATGCAATTTTTATATTATATAAATTAAATTTTTTTAATCTTTTACTTGTTATGATCGTGATAGAGTATGATTTCTTTATCTATTTTCAGTTAATTTTTATAATGATCAGTACAATTCAAAGGCTTAGATATGGGTTGGAAAAGAATTGAAAAAAATTTATAAGATTCATAAGAATTTAATTTTGAGCACATTAAATTGGTACACATGTATTTATTTGTAAATATCTATTTATTTTCTACATTTATATTTAAGACTATAGTCAGAATGTTATAATACCACTACTGATTGTTTTTTAGTTGATAGTTTTCTTGGAATAAACAAAGTAATTTATGAGTATTTATATTTAGCAAGCAAAAGGGTAGTTTGGGATTTTTAAAAATTTTGTTACACAAATAATAAAAATAAGGGAGGTAAGTGATATATTTAAAACTCAGGAGTGCTAGGTGATATTAAGAGAAACTTCAGGGAAGATTTCTGATATTATCCCTTATCATAATGTTGTAACGCATACAACTCGGGAGACGACCGATATAAGAATAGCATAGTCTTGCCCACAAAATTGTACGCGGGCCCTTAATTCCAACTAGGAGAGAGTATTTACCCAAATGTGCGGTTCAAAACGCATAGCACAAGACTTGATTCTCCATTTTTTTTTTAAATTTTTGAAATGTCAGCTGCATTAAAAAAGAGAAATGTTACAATGAAGGTGTTTGATTCTAATGAAACATTAAGTCAGCCTAACGAAACTAAATGAAGGGCTCGTTTATTTAAAATTATGAATGGTGATCATAAAATGCAACAAAAGATGCTGGACATGCTAAAAGAGTTGATGAAGTATAAAATATCACAGGCCAGTATGCCTTGAGTAGTAGTCAACTATATAAGGAGCTAACATACATACTCTAAGTGGTAACAAAAGATAGAAAGTAGCCATGTACTCCAGTATTGCACTTGAATGTCAATTGAACAAACAAGTCTAGATCGCAGTAGTAGATTCAACGCATCTAATTTATAGAAACAACAATAGCAGCAAGAAAAATGTAAGTAAAGATACTGATGTAAAGTATGGTTACGGGTTCAACTAATTCCCATTATCATTGTCTTTTGTTGTTTTACACCTGTAGTCCATGAGCAATAAGCGCTCCATTCCACTTAGCAACTCAGAAACAGAAGCTTGTTTAGCCATGTACCTATCTGAGACAACTAAGGCATGCACTAAGGTATTGTTTACTTTTATTATACACAACTCCTCTAACCATAGACCTATCTGAGACATTTTAATTAACCAGATCCATAAAATGTTACGGTAAACTTTTCACTCTTTTAGATATTCATTAGGAAAATATACATGAAAAATGTACTAAGTCTATCCTAGCAAACATTCATAGTAATTGCTAATAATTACCATATAATAGTTGGGCAAATGCCACCAGATCTACTTTTATTTACACTATAATCGGTCCATCAATTGAAACCAATAGAAAATAGTAATCTCGCTTGACACTTTTATATCTGGTAAGATGTCATCACACATCAAATCAGACCGACCCTAATTTCTATTATATGTATGTACGTTTACATTTTTTTAGTATTCAAATCAATTTAACCAGTATAGCATAGTAAATACAGGACCCCAGCCTAACAATATAAAGATACGCAACCCAAACTTTCATGTCGTCCTACCACAAAATAGGGTTTGGGGCAGGGTTTGGCGCGACCCTGATTATGAAGAACTATGTCAACAAGAAGGTAGTCACGTGCATGGGCAGCATTGACTGTCTGCATCAATTCATCCTGCACTGTTTCGAGTATTTGGTTGCCGAGAAAGGTGTTCTCGTGTCAAAGGGGCTTGGCGGAGATTGAAGGCAACAGGTGGACTGGGATGTAACCTTCGCACTTCACCTCATGATTTTTTTGTAATTCTGTTTGTAAAAAACCTTTCTAATTCTATTGGTAAAACACCGACTTGCATGGATTGCCCTTGGGCTTGACTCTGATCCAAAAGAAATTGATCTTTAGAACCTGAGCAATATGTAAAAATGGTTAAAAATATATTTATTTCCTATTTTGATAAATTCAAATTAAAAATTTTGGTTGCCATTATTGTTTTCTCATGCAACTGACTTGCCAATGGAACGAGTTGTCTGGTATCGGAAATGGAAATGAGACCAAGAATTTCAATAGAAATAGAAATATAGTAACCGATAGTGGAAAAAAATTTAATAGATACCTCAGACTCCGTTTGGATTCCTTTGTGATTGACCTATTTTGGAAAAACAATACTTCACATCCCAAATGTTACAGTAATACATCAACCAAAAATAATTTCAAAAACACCAATCCAAACAAATATTTCAAAAACAACTCACACCCTCACAAATAAAAAAATTATCACTTGTTCTTCCACCCTAACCCTACCACCACTCACCACTACACTCCCCCATTCCTCTTTCCCTCCACTCTCTCCTCTCTTCCTCCCTCCCTCTTCCTCTTCCGCCTTCCTTTGCTTTCTCCCTCCCCCTCTCTCTTTCTCCTCATCCTCCCTCCTCCTCTCCAAAATATAAGATGGCTAAATTTTTTTAAAAATACCCAAATAAATTTGTAATTTAAAAAATATTTCTAAAATATAACTCCAAAAATACTCTAAAAAACACCCCAAAAATATTTACAATAATTATAATTCACATCCCAAAAGTTATAGTAGTATTTTTGAAAAACACCCCTAAAAACAATTAATCCAAACGAAGTCTCGATTTTTTTATTCCATTGGCTGATTCTGTATGCTTGAAGTTCATTCCTCTCTCCTTTCTCTTTGTCATTGTGTCACGGGTTGCTTATTGTTCTATAAGCACACACACCGTGTAGCACTAGCTAGACCTAAGACTTTAGCTACAAACGATCGCTAGTTCAGCCTTTAACCTCCAAACGTGTGGATTTGTGTAGAAACAAAGTAGACGGACAAGTAAAACCGTGAGAAGGCAAAGGAAAGCTTAGATTGCTTGTAAAATGCTTCACTATAATGCCAAAGTGGTTACAAGATGGTTACAAATGAAGGGGTTGAGACCTATTTATATGCATCTCCTGAGATTCTAGAAACTCTATGCAACTTGCACCCACTCTTGAGTTCTAGAAAACTTTTACAAAGCTCACTTACTATTTTACAAGATTTAAACTAGTTAAGAATACCCTAGAACCTTTCGGTGTGTTCTAAACTCACCCAAAACTCTACAAAGCTCACTTACTATTTTACAAGACCTAAGCTAGTCAATAATACCCTAAAACCTTCCGGTGTGTTTTAGGTTCACCCACACACTTCTAAACATTAAAACAAACTTACTAACACTTTACAATAACCTCTAAACATTGTCCACGACTTATATGGCCTTATTCTTACAAGTCACAAAAGGGTGCATTTCTACTATCGGTCCTAGTTTTTCATTTATATCTCTATTAGGTAGTAGTTCACCTTTGGCCGACCAGGCACGGTCGCGTAACGGATATACACATTCGCTAGCGGAACGTGTGGATCGTGACACTTGGAACCTCTGTGCATTTCTACTATCGGTCCTAGTTTTTCATTTATATCTTTATTAGGTAGTAGTTCACCTTTGGCCAACTGAACACGGTCGCGTAACAGATGTACACGTTCGCTAGCGGAACGTGTGGACCGTGACACTTGGAACCTCTGTCCTCTCTACTCTCTTTTGTGGTTCGTGCTGCATTAGGGCTTCTAGATGTTCCAGAGAGGGTGGGATTAGGGATTTTATGGATGGGATAGATGGGGATTTAGGTCGATCAAGACTAATATAAATTCAGAGAATTGGACAGCTGTGGGCCCATTAAGAAGTGTCGTACGAGGCCCACTTCATTTGCGAGGAGCATGACCAAAAACAATTGAGTTGCCTTGCTTTATGTGGGCTTGTAGAAATTACGCATTTATTATTCATTGTTGTTCTTATGGGAAAGATTTTTGAAGAGTAGTAAAATGCTCCGTAACTTTAAAATGTATTTATTCCCTCTCTAAATTAACCCGAGGGATATCTATACATTCCCTCAGGAAAAAAAGGGATACGTATACCTAATTTTCTGGGTTAATCATAATTTAGACATAGAAATTCAGAGCTTTATGGAGTTGAACAAATCATAAATCCTTTTCACAAGTTTGGCATCTATAATCCCCATTTGCCCCTTTGTTTCGTGAAGAACTGAGTGGATTAACTACATGAGACCGCAATTTCAAATGAAAAAGTGAATGGGCATTTGCAAAATCATCTTATTGCACATATAGCAACCTGTCGTGCGTTTTAATAGAAGATTATTAGCATTGTGACTCTTGTGAAAAATATGTTCACGCCAAAACCTCGACTAGCTTAATCAACAATACTCCTACAAATTACCAACTTCAATGAGCATCCTTAACTGACCTAATTACAATAGGCAAAACAAAATCATCTAAGAACTACTTATGAGATGCTGAAGACCAGATTCCTGATGCACGCATATGTTCCAACAAGTTTTTCTGCTTTAATTGTTAACTAAGCTTGATTGTTTAAAGAATGCAAAGAATAGTCTCTGATGAATAACTAGTCTGGTTTAACCTTCTTCAAAAGGCAAGTAACATCAACATCAGACCTTCAAGAGATGAATGCAACAGAAGCATTAATCAGCGTTGCATTATCTTTAGAAAGAGTGAATTTGTTATTCAGCAAAAGATGCAGATCATAACACTTTACCAGAAAGGAAAAGAACAAGCATTTTCAGATTACCGCAATTCTGAACATGGTAGCCACTCTGCAAGACATGCTTATAAAGGCAAAGAATTTGCCATCGCATAATTGGCCATGAAAAAGCAATATTGACCAGATAAAAAATATTACTGCCGATTTCAGTATGTTACTAAACATTTTTGGGTCAGGAAGGAGAAAATTTTCCATGATATTTTGGATATACATTATGAGCTTAACATTAGTTACAGCAAAGTAGAGGAACAAATTATTACCTAAACAGACAGCATGCCCTAGAAATGAGTTGCTCTAGAACAATTCAAACTCCAAGTGCTCTCCCATAGCATTGTACTCGAGAAATCTCTTTCCTTTTTCCCCAGAGACTACTTTTGGAACTCCAACATCACAAAACTCGGGTATTATAGGTGGTATAGCACAACGTATCAGTGCCCAATTTAGGTCATCAAAGAATGGGTGCCGCTTGATCTCAGCAGCTCCAGTTTCTGTCCCCAATCTGTTCTCTGGCTCTTTAACTAACAGCCCCCTGATCAGATCTCTTGCCTGAAAACTAACAATTGGGCTGTCTGGAAACTTGAGATTTTGCAAAACTACATTGGCTAATGTCTCTTCATTTCCAGAGCCTTTGAAGGGAGTCTTTCCATACAAAAGCTCGTAAAGAAATATACCAAACGTCCACCAATCTACAGCACTCCCATGGCCTTCTCCCTTAATAATTTCTGGAGCCAAATACTCATGCGTACCAACAAAAGAGTTGGATCGTGCCTCTCTTGGCTCAGCCACAAGCTGTGGCAAAGATCTACACTGGGCTGTTTGTTCAGCCTTTTGTTTCCTTGTTTTTGCAGTTGCAGGTAAAATTCTAGGGCTAAAGCATGAAACTTTACATGATGGTGCAGCACAAAAAGGATCAATGCAGTTTGATCCTGCGCATGGACCAGATATCCTTGGCGGCTCCAACCCAAGTGAAGATGACTTTATGAGCGTGGGGTTTACTGAGCATCGGAGTGACAAGTCGAAATCTGTAAGCATGATGTGGCCACCTTCTCGCACCAAAATGTTTTCTGGTTTTAAATCACGATACACAATGCCGAGCATATGCAAGTATTCCAGAGCAAGAAGAACCTCGGCAACATAAAACCTGTATGCAAAACATGTCAGTAACGGTCAGGGGCTCCACAATAAGCTCGCAAAATTCAAAAAAATATCACTTATAAATGGGCTATCAGAATCATGGCATACCCACTATATCAATTTCCAACAGGTCAGCAGTTCACAAAAGTCCAAGCCTTGTATAAAAAATAATATATTTACAGTAACCTATAGAGCACAGATTTTGTATCCAGGTACTACGAGAAAATTAAATACTGTTTATGGCTGATAGATGACTTGTTTCACTAGTACCTACGTTTTCTTTGATGTGGTTTAAGTGTTTAAAATATAGGCTAAGGAAACACTTTGGTTTCTTCTACCTTGCTGCTTTTTCAGGAAAATATCTGCCTGGCTGCTTCTGGCGAAGAACATGCAGATCTCCACCCGGACAAAACTCCATGACCAAACATGACAGGTTATCTGAGGTGAACTGTGCATACAATGTTGGAAGAAAAGGATGATCCAGCATTCTCAGAATTTCTCTTTCAGTTTGAGCCCTCGGCATCTTCTTTCTCCTTGCCAAAAATTCATTATCCATAACTTTAATGGCAAACAGGCAGTTTGTTCCAACTAGTTCAGCAAGATATACAGTACCAATGTCACCGGAGCCAAGCTTCTTTAATAAATTAAAATGGCTCAAACCAAGGAACCCATGCTGCTTTTTCACAAGATTGATGGCTTCCCACCTTACATCTTTTGACATGTGTGGTCTATTGCCGCAACTAGACCCACTTACAGTGCTCTCCTCACTCATGCTTGTACTACTGCTGTACTCACCCATGCTACTCTTTGAGCTTTGTGAGAAATCCCCTTTCTCTTTAATTTTTGGTATCATGTTGCCTTTTCCAGCAGGAGTGCTAGCATTTTCACAGTCCTTTGAAATGAAACCAGGCTTATTTGTATCACCGATCCTGCTATTTGTGGTGACCATGGAAGCAGAATTTGAATGAGCAAGTGATGAAGACTCTTTACTCAGCTCCTGTTTCACATCTTTCAAGGAACACTGACATCTCTGGCACACTAATTGGCTGGAATTATCACCAAAAGCACCATATACTCCACAAGCTGCATCAGATTTAGCTGCTGCTATTATTGACTCCTGCTTTGTTTTCTTCAAAGCAGGATTCTTATTCCTGATAACAGGTTTTGATGCAGTGGCAGTGGCTCTGCTTGACCTGCTTTCTTTCCTGGTTTTTGACGCATTAGATGGAGGAACCATTAGCAACTTGCCCTTCCGTCTTATCTTAGGTGTTGATTTGCCCACTACTTTCACTGAAGTTCCAACTTTCCTATTTTGACCACTAGCAACATTGTTAGTGCCTGTAGTGTTCTTGTCAAGCTTTGACTTACCATTAGCATAACTAGGAGAAGGAACAGAAGAACTTAAAATCTGGTTTTCCCCCTGAGAGAGCACCACTTCAAATGGCCGAACCTCAATTTCCCTGGATGTAGATGTAATCTCATTTTCTGTTCGCATTAATCCCATCTTCTCTATGATTGGCTCAACAGCAGGTTGTGGAGAAGGAAGGGTGCTTTGGCCAGCCAACTTATTCTTTGGCTCTTGGCTTTCTGCCTTAATATGCATTTTTCCTGATGCTCGGGTCTCAAATTTTCTTGAGGCGGGAGAAATTGCATGGTGCAGTGGAGAGTTTTCTACACTTTTTGTGGTGGGTTTAACACCAAAACGAGGAGATGAGTAGGCACTCTGGGTTGTAGACGGCATTTTCGGCTCTTGAAGTAATCCATGAACCCTCTCAATGCAATTCGAAGTGCTTTCTTCAGGCACCAAAGATATTTCAACTTTGCCTTCTCCACCTTCACTTAAGGGAAGACCAGAATCACCAGCTTCAATTACAACAGACCTATACAAGTGTGTAATTCTTCCAGCTTCCAATACCCCTGGAGATCCTGGTGGCTTTGATAATCTTTTGAGGGCAGCCATTTCAGCTGCCTGGGATATACAAAGTCCCCTCAGTGCCTGCTTCAAGGACACTGGATCGGAAAATCCAATTCCTGGTGAATAAGAAACACCTACCTTCATTGGCTTCTTTGAGGCATTTTTTCTGGAGAACCCTGTATTTGCACGGTCTGAGAGATCCAGACTCTTTGAAGTCCTAATATTGATTCCCTCAAAAAGCCTATTGATATCATCTTCTAAAGACTTATTAGATCCTTTTTTCACTGGAGGTTGCCACTCTCGTTCATGTCTTTTTGCTTGATAAAATGTTTGAGGATGCGGAGTCGAGCGCATCTCTTCATTTGATTCAACAATTTCACAACTACGAGTGAAAGAACCCATAACAGTTGATAAAGCTCACCAATCACATCCACTTAACTCCACAGCAAGGACAGGACAGAACAGCAGATTAACTCTGGTCCATATTTCCCCAATCCTTTGGGAGAAATCAGGTTTTAGATCAATGAAAGCATAAAAAAACAAACTGGAGCTTCAACGTTTATGCTTTATGAAATCCTCAAACTTGAGCCACTGCAAGGCGCCCCACCCATGTCCTGTAAGAACACCAAATTTCCCATTATTTAAGCTGGCAACAATTGATTCTATTCTCTCAAACACATAGATGTGCACAGACACACTACAATTCATATAATGAAAAGGCACATCAGGAATAAAAGTTGTCAATTCAATTGAATGAGAACTTGATTATCTTTTTGTGATAAGTGACCTGAAGGTGTAAGAAACTGAATAAGACATTCTAGGCATATCTGTGAAATAATAATAGTAAAGCATAATGCTTCATAAATTCAGCGGTTGTTTTAATCATCACTATTTAAAACTCTAAAAACGAACTCTCTGATAAATATCCAATCTGCACCAATTTCATCTGCTTGGTCACCATCATCTTTGTTGGCTCCACCAAATCTCAAAACAAACAGAGTTGAATACTTGAAAGACCAAAATATGCATTAATCATCAATAGTTTCTGACGGTAATCCTAAAAAATGAGCAAGACACTTATCATCATATGAGCAAAGGTGCCTCCATCCACATCCAATGGTGCAATAGACCAGAATGAACTAATAGTATCACTATCCAAATGTTTGAAGGGCGACCTATATCAATCATCTCAAATTGTCAATTTCAGCTTCATCTTACAACCAAAATTTTGTCCAAGCTTATCTTCCGAGTACCAACGGCTAGGCCCAGTACCATAAATAATATTGGTACCAAAGGCCAAGTCTTTCAAGTACACAGAAGCAATCCGATCAACAACTATTCCTCTTTTAACTTTATTTTACAGTTTATCAATTATTACTAGTAACATATTAACCAGACTGTATACCATTACACATATTCCCACCCGAAAAAACAAAATCAGGAAGAAGAAAAGAACTTCATTTATTTACTTATTTACTAATCAAAGAGCTAAAAATGAAACCTTTAATGACCTTAACAAGATCCAAACAACTAGTAAGTCCAGTAGACATTACAGCCTACATCAGTCCAAGCAAAAGAAAAAAAAAATTCAAAAGTTTAATATTCGACACGTCTCTAAATATCCCAAACAACCAGAACCCACCAGTGTAATACGACCTCGGAGCTCAAATAACATGAAAAGTTTTGATCTTGACGTAATCAGTACAATTTTACCAAAAAATTACCGCTAAAAAGAACTTAAAATGAAGACATTTGCAAGTAACGAGTAGGTTGCCTATGATCAACATCAAAGTAAAGCAGATCGCCCAGAACCAAAAAGAAAAAAAAAATGTACACAAAAAAAAAAAAAAAGCGGCCACCGCCTACCTTAATAAGTGGAACTGCAAAAGATTCAAAGATCTGAGGACTTGCAAGTAAAAAATCAAAATGTACTCGACCCCGGGAAAAAAGATGAAAAAGAAAGAAGTTTTCGTATACAGCACTGAAATGAAAACCCTAGTGAGAATTGTAAATCTATGTGATTCTGGAGAAGGGATTAGTGAGCATTCGGTGGGAGGAGAGAGAAAAAGAGAGAGGGGGGACTAGGGACTACGAGGACTGGGGACTGAGGAGAGCCTCCGCTTCTCTTACCACTTAGCTAGTTAGCTTAGACCTTAGTAGTACTTTGGAGGAGCCTCCTGAACTGAATTCCATTTTGTTTTAGGAGTAAACTCTTTTTCTTCTTCTTCTTTTTTTTTTCTTTTTTCTTTTCTTCCTGGGGATACGACACTGCTGGGATAGTGGGTCCGCCGTTTTGTAATTGTATAGGGACATGGGGTCCACTACGAGATGAGGGTATGGGTCCCATGAAAATGTCTTTGGATTCTGGATTCCTGCTTTTATATCATTGGGGTTATTATATATTATTAGTCTAATTTTTGTTTTCATATTTAGTTTTCTTAATAACTTCAGAGATTATTAAGATCTTGTCTGAATTGTCATTTTCTGAATTTTTATAAAAAATTATATTATAACAATATAATATATGTGAGATAAAAAATGTTTAAAAGATATTATTACAAAAAAGTAAAAAAAAAAATTTACTGGAAAACTCCAATGCAAACAATGCCTAACCCTTTTTTAACTAGTACGAAATTAACAACAATTTACTCCGCTCTGACGACTCACCAGTTACCGCTTATGAGTCATCCGAGATCTGCATGCACTCATTAAAGATGCAGTGTCAGCAGATTCAGCACGTACTAGTAACTCCATCGCCCGCTTTTTAATGTTTGTTTATTACTCCAGTAATTTGATAGAAGAGCAACATTGCCCGCTCACTTTTTCTTTTTCTTCACGCCATATTTTTCCCACAATCATTAGTAGGTAGATTAACCTAATTTGATTAGACGTTTAGCATCTTGTCTCTGATTTGACCTCCACACCTGAATTTTAGAGTTGGATGAGAGCAGAAAGTTGACCAATATGACGCGATGTGGTGTGATAATTTTGAATAGGAATTGCAATGTGAATCCCATGGCTAATAGCGTTGAAATAAGTGGGAAGGTTAAAAAAAAAAAAACTGTCAATGGTCTTTTCACGTGTTATTGCCTAAAATAACCATCGAATTTAACAAACAGAGACGAAAGAAAAATGGTGTACTATAAGTCCTCTTCACTCATAAATAGACGTTCAGTTCAATAAATTGGCGATATTCTTTTCTTTAAAAAAATTTTGGTAAAAGGAAGATAGAAAGAATTGAAATTCATAGGTAGGTGTAATTTTTTTGGGATTATTTATAAACGAGGTGTGGGTTATTTATTAATAGATTAAGAAAGAGGAAAGAAATTTATAATTAAATGACTAAATTACTCCCATAACGCCATGCACTCTGTCGAATTATAATGCTCGCCTCAATGAATGGAAAAATATATGTACTTTATTAAATACATGTAAACGCGCACATTGAAATCGAGATATTGCATGTTTCTTAAATTAGTGAAAAACCATCACAATCCGGTCAGTTAATATCCCACCTCCTCCAGTCGCTAGCTGGACAAGTGAGGTTAGTAAACTTGAGCAGTGACAAATTCAATCAGTTGCTTTCTTCAGATCATGACTTGAAGGAAATGTAAGTTAACATTTTCAATTAAAATCAACAGATGATACACTGTTTTTGTTTCTCCCCAACAGAAATAAAAATTAGGCCGACAATTGTTAAACATCAAAAAGACAACGACGTACAAGCTGTGACCGGTAACGCTAAACGGGAAGTACAACAAACTACTTCAATATCGTCGGCTATCAATAGCAATTACAATTGCTTATATATATATATATATTGTTGCCTGATGCAATGAACATCAAATAAAAAGCACCAACCAGAAGAGGAAATAATTTGCTGAAAATTCTTAGGGGTCACCTCAAAGATTCTCCAAATCAAACACAAATCCCAGTGTAATATTAAATTGGGTAAAAAAAAAAAAAACATCACTCTTATTTGGGACCACGTTAATCATCATTAGGGTAATGTTTTCTTTTATTAAACAACAATATAATTGTCAACTTAATATTAGTTGTTGGCTCCAAGGCGAAGGGCCGTGGCCCATGGGGTAAAGCAAGCTGGATAAATTCTTGAGGTGCAAAAGTTCGATCTAGCTCTTGAATCCTTCCGACCGAGCACTGCTCATCGCTGCCAATTAGGGAGGTGGATTATCCAGCTGAATCAAAAAATTTGACAGAGGAAATTCCGGCATGGTAAAAACTCAGGATTTGCTTGGATAGTAAATTATTTATCAAATTTTATTTACTTGCGTCATCAATGTATTTTTCAACCACCTCTTTAACTTACATACGTCAAATAAAAAGAGTGATATAATATTTTTTGTAAAAATTTATTTCAAATAATCTACTGTCCAAACACGCTCGGTCCGTATTACCAATTTCTACGTATACATCATCACACAACAATAATTTGAACGGTACCAATGCCTCCCCCGCACCCACCCACCCAACAAACCCCGGAGGGATTATTTTGGGAGGGAAAAAGGATATTTGATGGGACTTTGGGACAATTAAATGCTAGCGAAGAAACAACATGTCAGCGTGGGCAGCATAATGAGGTGTATGGCAGGATGCGGAAAGAGGGGTAGTATCACACCATAACTATCTGGCTGAGACCTGCCTTCCTTTGGCATTTTCCCCTGAGGCGATGCGAATGACACCTGCTGCTGCACATCCACCGCCCATATAATCGGTGTTCATGCCTACTTGGTACAATAATTCAAAGCCACGGCTGCAAATGAGCAGTAGCTCCCAGATGATATGCCAGGTTACCTTGAGCCCTAAAATAACAATTTGCAACTCCAGTTCCCTTTAAATTGTTTGATCTGTTTAGTTTTCTTCCTTTTCTTTTCTCTCTTGTGAAGAAAGAGATTATTACAAATTGAATTCAAAATATTTTGAAGTAAGAACACGTACGAAAGCAAGTTCCATTTTCCAAGTGGAACCCGCATAAGAGCTTGGATATGTAGATTTTTATCTACATACGTTGTTTTACGTTATACAAATGACTGACACGAGTTTAAAAAGAGTCTTGCTACGTGCCACAGTCTAAGGATGGCGTGATCTGTGGACGAGATTTTTAGTTTAAAAAAAGACAAATCATTTTTTGTCACTAAACTAAATTTTTAGTTTCAAATGTCACTGAATTAATTAAATCGTAACTTCTGAGTGATTCTGTCTAATTGTGCTGTCAAGGGAAACGGAATCAACATCACATGACTTTCAAACCTTATTTTTCAGGGGCAAAATGGTCGGAAGAGTTTTGCTTGAAGCTTTTGAGTTCATAAACTTATAGCCACCTCCTTTCCGGTCGCCGCTGACTTCGTACTATCCACATGTGATGATTAGGAGCACCAAAGAGAGCGTGGCAAATGCTACAAACCTCTGATTCCCATCTCCATAATCCATATCTTAGTTAACCAAATTTGATTTTCTTCTTCTTCTTCAGGAAGGTTTCGATTTTGAGGGTCTGTGAGGGTTAGGCAGCAGAGAGAGAGAGAAGAGAAGGATTTCTCTGGGTCCAAATAACAGATTTGGGCTTTCTGATTTGAGTTTCCAAATAGGTCGTGTCTTCTCAAAATGGTCAAAATGACGAGATTGGATTTGGTATTTGGTATTTAATTTGCGAACAAAAAGAAGAGATCTTTATTCACGGACTCGGATTTTTGGGATATGGAGTCATGATGGAAAGTGACAAAATGATAAATGCTGGAGGAAGTAAAAATGGTAGCTCATAAATGTGCTGTGCCCGTCTAGTCATTTTCCTGAAATCAGATATACTTTAGGACTAAAACGTAATTCTATTAAGGTCTCCGATTCTGTGATGCATTTATTTTGACCTGAAAATATAGTTCTTTCTGTTGACACTGTCCCCTACAAAATTTGGATATTTTTCACCTCTATGAGCAAGCTTGTGCCTGTCACGTGACGTCGATCCCGTCTCCCTTAACGGCAGAATTAGGTAGAATTACCCAAAGTTACAATTCAATTAGTTCAATAATATTTTTAACTAATAATTTAATTTAGTGACCGAAAGTGTGACAAGTTAGTAGTTTAGGAACATTCGACGCCATTTGCCCTTTAAAGAATTTGATGCTGGCAATTTAGCCTTACAAGAAAGCCAATGCAATTCTCATGTGTTGTTGGTAACTCTCCATTGTGAAATGTGAACATGAGATTTAATTTTGTTTAATTATAGAGTGAGCCCACACTTTGTGCATTAAACTTTTAATGTCAAAATCTTAATTTGCACTATCAACCCAACATAATACACTTGTATCTGTTTGTTGTGAAATAATAAAGAGGACCACAGGGCTACATATCAACAGTGGAACTACGAGAAAACATCTTTGTACAAGATGCAAGAGGAGATAATGACATCTTCAATCTGTACCTGATAGGCCGCTGAGAACCTGGTGATGCCTACCGCATGAATAATGAGACAAATCCATTTAAGTTTGGACAATAATAGTGGGGGTAAGTCCTCCAAGCTATAACCATAGACCCGCCGGAGATAAGAAAAGGAGGAGAAATGTAGATCGCTTCAGCGGCGCGTCCAGAACGTCTATCGAGAGGTGCAATAATTTCGTATTGAACTTACAATAAGTGATTTATAAAAACATTTGACGCAACTTAGAATTTATTAAAGTTTATTATCCACGAATCAATTTATTCAACATTGCAACAATAAGAATAAATAAACATTGCCTATATAGCTTGTTATATATCATGCACAGTAATTTTCTAGTCATCCGACTGTATCAGATCACAGTTAACATTACGAACAAAATTGATGTACCTACTAATATAGAATAGGCAGATAATCTTCACAATTAAACTGTGAAATGAATATTTAGTTGGCACATAATTCGCAGGGTTGGGTATACAAGTGAAATTCAATTTTAAGTAAACAGGATTTATTAGAAGAAAATAAAAATAGCATGGTATTTAATTTCAAGCTTCTATTTTAGGAATAGCGAGGGCAAATATAGAAAATTCTAACACTTTTAGGCGGGCAATTGTGGGGTGAGATGGAATATTTCAAAAATTCAGGGAGGGCAAGAGCGAGCTAGACAGCATTGAAAACCTAAAAATTTTCAGAGACTATTTTATATATATAGTTTTCAAAAACTGCAAATGAATGTAGCTCCGCCCCGGCCTCAAGGAAGGTTAGAGGCCAAAATACATATGGATGTAGGAGTGGCGATTAAGCAGACTCTCAATATAGTGGAGAGGAAATGTCTGGACAGCCATTGGCATGACATGGATAATTGTGCATACTAATAATTATATTGTTCCGGGAAGGCAAAGGGGGATGTGCAATTACTTATCATGAGATATGACTCTAATAATTGGGACAAAAATGATAGAGAGGAGGAGGATGTCTTTGGTATTCAGTGACTGGATATCGACTGGCGCCTATCATCATGCATGCAATATTGCAATTGCATGCTTGTACGTTGTAAATGTGACAAAAGAGACTTAATCCACACACAACACAAATTGGAAGTGCTACAAAAATGATTAGAAATCCTTAATCCATATCGCGACGCAAGGATTAGACCCACATTTCGGGCCGCGAAGCAAAGCAAAAGCATGCTTTGGACCTGTCCTGTGCTTGTTAGCATGAATTTCTATTCATTTGCACGCAGTTAAGTCCTTAGAAAAGGATCGAAATGGGAAGACGTAAACCAGGTCTGTAGTTATAGCAAAACCAATTGCTAACCGTCCGTGATTTGTTCAGCCACATGGAGCTGGGGTGCAGAAAATGGTTGGTGGATGTGGACGAGGGAGATGCACATGTACTGCTCGGCTGGTGCAGAATGGTATACGCGATTGTGACGATAATTAGCACCCATAATAAACAAATACAATACCAAATTACTACTGCATTGAAACTCTAGATGTGATTGTGATGATAATTGGCACCATAAACGTCCGTCCAGGATATATCCTTACTTCGCATCGCATATTCGCACGTCCCCCAGCCCTCGTTCCAAAATTTGGTCCAAAGTGGCATTCACCGAAGGAGAAAAGCAAAAGAATCTCTCTACTTCTCGTCACAACGGACTTCAAATTAGATTTCTTGCGACCTTTTTTTTTTTTTTTCCCTCTTTTGGCGGCTAGCTAAAATCTTACAACCTTGTGCAGTAAATCTGGAGGAAATTACACCCCATTTCAAAAAGGAAGACTAAATAGTATATAATTTCAGAGTGTATATATTTATGTATTATCCATTATGATAGAATAGAGGAGGCAGGTGTATCTGTACCGTTTTAAGCCTGTGTAGAGGCAGAGGTCCTGGACCACTCGGCTTTGGTTGTGCATTTGTCAAGGGCCAAATTCCTTGCTCCTTCATCCCCTGGACTACATTTTCTACATGTCAGGAATACGGGCCCCGGTGTGAAATTTGAGGTTTTCTACGTGCTCATTACCAAAGTTTGGTGGCACAGTAGATGTTTCAGAAACCTTGTTGGATCATATGTCCCTTTCCGCAAGGAGTACTTCGTCTGGTTATTTGCTTTTAGAACATTTTGAAGCGAAAAGGTAATTACCTGTCTGATTTCACGATAAAAAAGAAAAATAAATTGTACAAATGGCAATTTTGCTTTTCTTTTTGGCACGGTGATAATGCCCATATCAATCTTGGGATTGAAATGGATCCCTACCTCTTTTGTCATTCGGACTTTTCAAAAGCAAATTCTACACATAAGATGTACATAAAAGGAAAAAAAACAAAGGATTGAAAATAGGTTCTGACTTCTGAGTTACACGCTCGCGATGATAATCATGACCGCAATAATAGTCGTATATTAATCAAAGTTTTATTAGGTTCTTCCTCTAACAGTACTCGTAGAAAACTTAAGAACCTTACGAGAACCTATGAGTTAATTAATTAATTGCAGCTCATAAACAACCCTCAATTAGCAGAAAATAATTTGTTAATGTAATTCTCGGCGCCAAGTCCGATGTCAGAGCCTTATAGGCTAGGATTCATACAAAAGGTGATCATCAAGATTCAAGGACCAACTGAACGCATTCATTATTGAGAAAGAAGAATAAGAAGAAAGGAAAGTCTGGTCCATGGTAGTTATGATGGCGATGGATGGAGATATTTTAGGAGTTGATCAAAGCTTTTTAATGGGATGCGCCTGGCATGAAGAAGTAGAAATAGTAGCTTCCATGTTCTTGTTCAGAGAAAATGATTTTGGAGCGCATGTTGAATGTGAATAGGCAAATTGGTCCCCTCTTCCCAGCATCTTTTCATCTTTTGACTAATCCCAAGGCCAATTGTTTTTCACGCTTTCACACTTTTTCAAGGGTTCTTGAATCCACAACGGAAATCGGAAGAACCTTGGGATTGAAGGTGGAATGACCGGAAACTTTAGGGCTCTGAGACCTGAGCACGAGCGGTCCTAACTCTGGATTACGTACATAATTAGTAGTAAACTATAATAAGAGACCATCGCATTACTTTCATCAAAGTTTTCTGAGAAATGAAGGGATGGATAATATATTGCTTGGTTTTCTGCAAATATACATTAATATTTTTCTTCGAAACAAATTTTGTATGAGGTCAATTGTTCCCAAGGGGGAAAGGCTAGCGAAGAATTTGTCTTCATTAAGTTTTTATAGTTAAAGCAATTCTTAGAGAGTTGATTTGGACCTGAATAAAAAAAAAAAAATTTGCTTTCTTGTCAAGTTTATGAGTAATGAAAACGTGAATATGGCAACAAGGTCCACAAATGTAAGCAAATGTGACTTGGTAGCAGATAACTTCAATGCTAATCTTCTATCATTCAAAACCAAGCCGACTCATGCTGCCGCTTTTGAGGCTAGATGATGGGTGGAATCATATAAGTATGCTTATGCACTAGATGCGTCAATCGTGACGGTTGCAATATTTAAGGTTGTTATATAGATTATCTATACTACTAGGTATTCAATAGACGAATGATTACATTTTCTTTATTTTATTTTAACCTTTACAAATCAATTAAATCTGTAAAATGACCCATTTTTAGCAATTTGATAGTAAAAATTTTATTTATTTATATCATCAACGCAACTTTCAATCACCTTTTTAGTTCATATATATCATATCAAAAAAAAAATTTTATCATATATATATTTAAAATTATTCCAAATCATCTATTATTCAAACAACTCAATTCTTCTTGCCTTATGATGCAACGTGACTCTGCTTTATAGTTTATACCGGTGGCCTCATTGATAACCCTACAATTACAAGCATTGAACCATCTACTTTAGGAATGTATTGGTAAAGAGTTTCTTACAATCAACCTCGCTAATCGTTTTCAACGCAAGGAAAGAATTCATCAACAAATCTAACTTACATGAGACAGGCGTTTCTGGTCAGCATTTAAAATTTTTTTTTGTCATTTCTTAATTGCATCCATATTTATTTACTACAAAAATAAAATAAAGTTTGTTAAGAATGCTTGTTTAATCCAGTCATCGCAACGACCATATGACCATCACAAAAATGAAGAGTTGATACTAGTTTACTGAAAAAAAAAAAAAAAAAGGTTCTAGTATAGACATTGTTTAAAATGCATGAAAAATTTTAAACTTTTCTGAATTTGTCACGCAATTATATGAACTAGCTTTCTACCATTAGATAAGCTGATTAAGGAATTTTGCTATCATCCTTTATATCTCTACTTCTTTCCTTTTTTTTTTTTTTCTTTTCCCCTTTTGAACACAATCAAATCCACATATTATTGATAGAAGACCTAACCAATTACACAAATAAACCTCTATGAAGTTTAACAACTATTGTTCACAAAAGTTTCAGCAAGCTAAATACATCCTGAAATTGTGTCTTTTATCTTCATTGAGCGGATGATGCAGAGTGGGGATGCGAATCAGTACCACAAACAACAGCCTAAAGTGGCTATGTGATAGTGTTCTTATTCTATGCTTCAAGGCATACAGCGCCGCTTGGATCCTAATGTTTGGGCCTCCATTTTTCAGAAAGAGAAGTTTGGGCCTTTTTGGCCATTGCTCACGCTCGTGATTATAAAAAAAAAAAAAAAAGAATTGTTGGGCAACACTGGATCTAATCTAATGCCTGGCCGGCTAGATCTGGTTGTGCACTGTGGATGCAGCAAAATAGTGGAAAAATAAATGCCTTGAACTTAGCATATTTCATTCCTCTTGGAATCCAAACAGTGCCACTATCGTTCTCTTTTAAAACGGCATATCTAAAATAAAATCACACCTAGCATCAAGCAACGATTAGTCCATTAGGGAAATCTGGACTGATCACAAATGTCAACGTAGTTGATCGATTTTCTTTCGTTTATATTTACACAGGAGCCGGCCGGGAATTTGACAAGTTTGGCGTCTCAACAGGAACAAAACCACAAAATGAGAAAAAATGAAAAGGTATGTTGCTCTCGTCGCAAAACTCCCTCCATTTTCAAATGGGCAACTGCTCTACTAGAATTTGGACGACGGGAGGCGGATTGCGGACAAACAGGGTCCAAGAAGGAGTGGGCTAGACTGGACTTTTACGTTTAGCTTCCAGGGCCGAAAAAACTGACACACTGACATATGGCTGAATCATTGCAAGGCATCTTGGTGTGCTTCTGTTACCCAGAAAATGGGGGCTTACGTGCCTTGCAAAGACTGTTTTGTCCTTCCATTTCTTGGGTAAGATAACGTTCACCTGATGGAGTAAGTTTTAAGCACACACAAAACAATTCTACCTCGCACTTCAGATAAACACCAATGCCCTCATAATTTGTGATTCGTACGTGAATAGATAAGTGGAGGGATTAAAAAGATACAATTTAAATTCGTGAGTGACTAAATTTCTTCATTTTATATTTAAGGGACTAAAAAGAGATAACTCTAAAATGTGAGGGACCAACGTGTGATTTTACCCTTTTCTCCTAGGTGAGAAGGGCAAGAAAGTCAGTAGACGTAAGCTGTCGTGGTGAGTAGACAGTCAGCAGAATAAAGCGGTAAATGATAGGCCACGTGTACGGCATCTTTTGACTCGCACAGCGTTTCCATTTTGTGTAATGGACCAGCACCAGCCAATCCCGCCCAAGGCAGCAACAGCCGCCCTGACCCTGAGCAGCCCATCAGTCCACTTGTACATACCCCTAAACCACTGCCACGTTCATTATCGTCCTCCCCCCACCCGAAGGATAGCAGAAACGCTCGCTTGCTCCATTTTTATATTTGAGCGACTAGTATTAGCAGTTGCAATTAGCAGTCCGCATTTTTGCTCGTCTTTGATCCCCCCAAAACTTTGGATCCTGATCAAATCCCCCCAAATAAAAAAAAGAGCTAAAGGAAAACGAAGATGGCAGAGAAGTCATTCAAGTACGTGATCCTTGGAGGTGGCGTTTCTGCTGTGAGTACAATCCTCGATCGCTCATGTCTTGTTAATTTTCAATTCTAAATTTCAGGTCTTAAGAGAATATTCCATTTCTTTGCATTAGACTTTTCGCTTGATTTATTCATTAGTTTGCTTTTAATTTGCTACGGTATGAGATCTGATGGCCATTGATGGCCATGTTTCTGTTTCTGCTGGCCTTCATGGTTTACAAAACTGCAGCTGGTTACTTTTTGCCTCATTTTCCCGTGCATATGGAGATGGTCAGAATTTTGACCAACATAATTTGCTCTAGCTTCTGCTTTACTTATTTATTGTTAGCTGTTTTATTTAATTTGTCTAAGACGACGACGACGACGACGTTCCTGTGACAAAGATTTTTATGATGCCTCAGGTTCCAATTCGACAGTCTGTAGTTCTCTACCTTTCACTTTTAACTTGAATCAAATTTATGGTTATTGTCCGGTCAGGAGAACTTTGAGCCAAAAAAAAAAATGGAGCCAAAGTACTTGATATATTTTTTTGTAAAAATGTTTCTCTTGCTTGATGAAACATTACCTTTGATTTAAATATCATGTTTTTGTAAATTCGGTTATCACAGTGTATGTTATTGGATGCTTTTTATAAGATTAGTGCGATTCAAACTTCCATAAATGACGAAAATCGAGTCCGTCAAAGGTTGCTGGGAATCCAATTTATTCCTCATAGTGTTTGGTGTTTTTGCACTTCAATTGCTCATGTTATATGACCTAGGTCAAATTCAACTACTAGATTTCATCTGTTAAATTCTTCTTCTTCCTCCCTCCCTCCCCCTCTCTCTCTGTCTGAGTTTGTTGCTGATAGTTTGCATGTATCGAATTTGGTTACAACCCCAGGGGTATGCTGCCAGGGAATTCGCAAAACAGGGAGTTAAACCTGGTGAACTGGCAATCATTTCAAAAGAGGCGGTATGCATCTTCCAACCAATGTTTATTTTTTGAAGTTTTCCGTTTAGAATTCCTACATACTTTGTATATGTGGTTTGCGTCAGTATGTAGAGTGAAGTGTATAAGGCATCCACTTTGTGATGAGAACTTATCTGGAGTTCATAATTGTGGAGAGAAAAAGAGAAGACTACAACATGTTGTACACACTCATGGTGCCTTAAGCCTTCATTTAGTTGCATTAAGTTTAGACAATAAGGGCATATTTATGATTTATGTTCGTGATATGTCTCTATTAAACACCTCAAAATGGGTAGTTTACAAGGCTATGGTACTTCAGACTACATTTTCTGTATCCAAACTCCTAGCAGCAGTTAAAAGTTCTGGTTAGCATTTTTCAATTAAGATGCATTTGAAGAATCAATATCATAAATCCAGGATTGTGTAGTTAATCAGGTGGTAATAAATTTAAGCTTTGGCAGTTTGGTTCTATTGTTTGTTCTTTTGCCTCAATGCATCTGTACCTGCTTATGATTATTGAAAACTAAAATTTCCACTGTGGGACTTGTGATATTTGCTGATAAAATGACTACCAACTGGGGAAGCCTTTTCAAATTGAGTATTTCAGGTTGTCAGAAGTTGTAGATTCTTGTCCGTTTAAATAGAAAGGGATATTTGTTCTGTGTATATGTTCTAAATGTCTCATGGTTCCTGATTATGGTAGTGTTCAATCACCCAACTATGTATACTTATGAAAAAAGAAGTGCAAAATCTTTTGTGGCAGTTAGGCGTCATAATAATCTTCTTGCTGTTCTGATAGGATCTAGGGACAATCATTTAGAAATGATAACCACTTGTGATGTAATTATCTCAAAACGTGGATATGGCATATTGTGCCTGTAGCTCTGGATGGGGAAGAAAAAAGCAAGAAAAATTAGCCCGGGCCTAAAAGCTCTTACCAGGATGTGTTGCTGCTTATTTGCTAACCTGTTACCTGCTTATAATTAGAATTAATGTTGGTGAATTAATCAACTAAATTGCATTTCAGGTGGCTCCCTATGAGCGTCCTGCACTGAGCAAAGCATACCTTTTTCCTGAGGGTATGTTCTCTATTGGAAGTAGTTTCAACAGAATACTATCTGAACCAATTTTAAGATACCTAGTTTGGAAGTCCTACTGTCACTTGAATTTTTTGACTCTCTATTTGTTGAAACTTTCTTAATTGACTAGTTCATTTTCTTCAGGAACTGCTAGACTCCCAGGTTTTCATGTTTGTGTTGGTAGTGGAGGGGAGAGACTGCTGCCTGAGTGGTACACAGAGAAAGGTAGAATTCTGAGAAATCATAATTTACTGCTATTTTTTATGCGTAACAATGCAAGTGCCAGGGCTTGCTCTCATTATTTTGTATATTTCTTCATCCATAGCCTCAGAATAAAGCTTTATCTGTTTACAGAGCTTTTTCTGATGTTACAGGGATATCATTGATCCTGAGCACAGAAATAGTAAAAGCAGACCTTCCTTCAAAGGCTCTCATTAGTGCAGCTGGGGAAAAATTTAAGTATGAAACACTTATCATTGCAACTGGTTCAACAGTAAGTTCCTAATCTGCAAAGTTACAGCTAAGTAAGGAATTATTCACGTTTTGACTTTGTGCCACACTCTCTATATCAATTTGACATCTCTGCAGGTTATAAAGTTGTCCGACTTTGGTGTCCGAGGAGATGATGCCAAAAATATTTTCTACTTGAGAGAAATTGATGATGCTGATAAGCTTGTAGAAGCAATAAAAGAGAAGAAAAATGGCAAGGCTGTGATTGTCGGAGGAGGATACATTGGTCTTGAGCTTAGTGCAGCACTGAGAATCAACAACGTTGATGTCAGTATGGTTTATCCAGAGCCCTGGTGCAGTAAGTGGACATTATTACATCATCTCATGCTTTATTATAATTTTCCAACTTTTGAAATTTATACTCAAGGTCTTAATGAATTCCCATGCTCTTTCTGGAATCAATATCAAGGGGACTTGAAAGATTATTATTGGTGAAATAGGACATAAAATTGCTGTAGTACTCTACTTGGTCATCAACTTGGTCAAACATATTTTATTAGGAGAACTGGTCATTTATATCATTACTGCTGTAGAGGAAAGTGGGACATCTTGTTTTGAATGCCAAAGAATTACAACTTATAGCATGTACTATATACTCTTAGTTGTTTCCAGAGCATTCTGGCTTGACACAGTCAATTATATGACTCTCCAGTGCCCAGGCTTTTTACACCTGGTCTAGCTGCCTTCTATGAGGGTTATTATGCGAAGAAGGGAGTCAAAATCATCAAGGGCACCGTAGCTGTTGGATTTGATGCGCATGAAAATGGCGAGGTATGGTACATATTCTTATGAACCTTTCCAGATTCTCCAGTAAAGAATTTTATTTATGAGCATTATAGAAATCAGACACTGCAATCATGCTCCCATTTTTAGGTTAAAGCGGTGAAGCTGAAGGATGGTAGGGTTCTGGAAGCTGACATAGTTGTTGTTGGTGTGGGAGGAAGACCGCTGATAACTCTGTTTAAAGGACAAGTTGAAGAGGAGAAAGGTGGAATTAAGGTGTGCTGTTTCGTTTCAATGTTTTGTGATTTCTATGTTCTAACCTTCAGGTTTACCTATGTGTTTCCTCATGGTGTAGATTCTGAAATTAGATTACATGATAAAAAATTTAGTGTCTAAGTATTGTTTGCACATTTGAATAGATTGTCAGGTGTCATGCTGTCTCCTTTTTGGAAGCTGGAAAACATATGAAGTACCATTGCTATAATTCATAGCATATTCATTTATGATATTAATTTTCATCAAATCACGTGGTTTTTCTTTATGGGGTAACAGTGGTGAATACATGATTATGGGCCTGTTCTCAACTGATTTTTTTGGAAGTTCTTTTAGCTTCTAATTCTAGAAAATCTGTTGCACAATTTCCTCAACTGCTTTATCTTTCTGCTTTTGGCTTTTAAAGCTAAAAAAAGCCAAGATTAGAAGCTGCAAGATACTTGATTTTTGGATTCTGATTTTGGTTTTTTTAAAAATTAACTTTTACAGATATTAGGATCAGTTGAAAACAGGCCCAAGCATTTCGTGGAGTTCTTGTCATAAATGTTCATGATTATTGCATGGTCTGACTGAGTTTTACTTTCTTGGTCATTTGAACATAAAGAAGATTAATAATTTTCTTAATCAGTTTAATGTCACAAGCAAAGAAGCATCCTTCTCTATTTCATTCCAATCTTCTAAACAGTGTGGATGTTACATAGAGATTGCCCTTTTGTTGCAGGCTGATGGATTCTTCAAAACAAGCGTACCTGATGTATATGCTGTGGGTGATGTTGCTACTTTCCCTTTGAAACTTTACAATGAGATCAGGAGAGTTGAGCATGTTGATCATTCTCGCAAATCTGCTGAACAGGCTGTGAAGGTACTTGATGACCTTTTTCTGGGTTTAGTAATTTAAATTCTGCTCCGATTCGATATATTTTTGTATGTGGCTACTTGCATGTCATTGGACTGAAACAAAGAGTGTTCCTCAAATGCCAAAACTGTGACAAGTATCATCTCTTTCTCCCCTCCTGATTCAATTCTCTCAGTTCACACGTCTTCATTTGATTGAAATCCTCTAAAATGTCAACATTGTCCTAAGACAGCCTACTTTCTTCTTTTGATGATGAAACCTTTCAGCAGGACTTGGTCGGGCAACTTTTTTAGTTTTTTGGATGTCTTAATAGCAAATAATCTTAAAAATCTTTATCTTCCATTTTGTCACATTTTCCATGAACTTTTTTCCCAAAAAAGGCAAAAAAAAAATGTTTGTGGATTTCCAATTACTCAAATGAAAGCCAATAACTGATTAGAGACATCTAATTTGAGCAGGCAATTTTTGCTAGGGGACAAGGGAAGTCTATTGATGAGTACGACTATCTCCCATTCTTCTATTCCCGTGCCTTCGATTTGTCATGGCAATTCTATGGTGACAGTGTTGGAGACACGGTGTTGTTCGGAGACAACAGTCCGGACTCTTCTACTCACAAATTTGGAACGTATTGGATTAAAGATGGGAAGGTCGTTGGTGCATTCCTGGAGAGTGGCACCCCTGAAGAAAACAAGGCAATTGCCAAAGTTGCAAGGGTGCAGCCCCCAGCTGCCAACTTGGATGACTTGGCAAAGGAGGGTCTTGCTTTTGCAAGCAAGATTTGAAGGTCTTTTTAAGTATGATCGAGGGCTTCTCCAGGGTTAATTGTATGCATGGTCTCCGTAGCTTTTCTCATAAGCTGGCGTCCCCTGCAGTCGATGGTCGGGTTTTGCCCTGTGTGAAGTTTGATATCACGGACCCAATTGTGCTTACAACTTGTTTCCCTTAATCTGGCAGGATTTATATGTAAACTACCAACTGCTAAAGTCATATACCAAGTCTCTGTCTGTGTGATGTATTTTCTTTTACTGAATATTATCCGATTAATGAAATAACAAGCTGAGGATTTGGGGCATCACCTCTTTAATCAATGGCTGTAATTTCTTAAAACTACAAGTTATTTTATCAAATGCCTACCATCCAAAAGCCTTGTACTTTGTTGTGTAATCGGAATCTCAGCTTGAATGCTTCCCCACCCAGTAAAGGGTGAAAAAATAATCTGGTCTTTGACAATTTCTAAAGCCCATGTGGAATCTAGCTATATTATTAGGAATAATTACTGTGTCACTTTTTATGATGTAATGTATGTGAGGTAAAAAAGGTTATTAGGAAGACAAACAATTGATTGGAAATTGCAATTGTGGTGTAAGCAAAATAATATTTAGGTAAAATATGGCAATCCAAACATACTTTCTATTCCGTTCTTAACTAAGCATAGCATTAAGATGTCATGCCTTATTACAGTTATACCCTTTAGTGAAAATTTAGAAAAAAAAAAATATTTCCTTTGACATAGATATTGTTCTTCAAGTTATTATGAACAATGCTTTCCCGTGTGCTCGGACAGTATGAAAAGTGAATATACGGTATTAAATGTAGGAATCTGTCATTTTATGAGAAAAGTTAAAAGACGCTAAATGTGTGTATGAGGTATTAGTAATAAATGTTGGACAAGAAATTAACAATAATTTGTGGACTGCTGGTATTCCAATTTCCAATTGGATTAAATTTATTTAATCAATTAGGGATGTCGCAACTTGAAATTTTTTATTTACGCAAACAAGTCAATATTCATTCCTTGTTATCTGTTTTAACCTAATCATTTATACAGATAAGCAACCTCTATATGCAAGGTGTACATCTTCCTTCCTGTGTATGACGGGGAGAGCTGGGAGGAAGTATGTTGTTTAAACTTTTTTCTGTATCATTTAAAAAAAAAAAAAAAACCCCTCATTCTAATATTAATACTCTCAAAGCGTCCAATGAATTCTATGTAAATCCGCCACTAAAAAGTGCCACACAATTTACTTCAATTGTTTTGAAGGTTAATGGAAAATTACACCCTTGAATTATATTCCAATTCTTATTTTAGTTCCTAAACTAAAGTTTCAGATAGCACATTCTTAAACTCACTCCACTTCAGTCTAATTCTTTACACAATACCTACTATTATATTATTTATCAGTTGACATCTTCTAGAAATTTTTCAATAAACAAGCAAAATTCCATTTTCTACTAGGATATCTGCTGGTTTAATTTTAATGTGTAGATTATTACATTTTAGATGCTAAAATTCCAAAAACAACTAAAGTCAATCTCAAATATTTTAGAGGTTGACTATGTTACAAGTCATTATCTTTGCAAATTATAAAGAGTTCTAATAAATTCTACTAAATCTTACTACTTTCAACTTCCAAAAACAAATAAAAACAAATACTTCATCTTAAGATTAATTTATTTGTAATAATCATTTGTAGTTCTATGCATAGCACACATCGTAAAGCTAGTAAAAAAAAAAAAAAGCAAAATGTCTGTCCTTCCCCGTTAACAAAATACTCTAATTTTAGTAATACAATAACTGAGAAAAAAAGAAAACTATTATGTTAATATTTCGTACATTTCATCGAATAATAATTTAAACTGAGGCAAGTTTACAAACTAAAGTTTAAGGATTGAAATGAAAAACGGGTATTGCTCTACTGTTCAAGGTGCAAAATGGAGTTAACCTTTTTTGGCTCGCCAAAATTTTTTTTGAATTGCATATATCTTTCCTATTAGTCATATATGAGACGAATGATGTGCAGCTAACTATTCTCCTAAAAATAAAAGGAAAAGGAAAAAACTTGAAGATCGGAGTACAATTTAGCGGGTACTTGGCGTTAGGCTTAAGTCACTGAATGGCGACCCGCTTAAAGCCAACCCTTTCCCTGGCCCGGATAGGAATATGGGTCCAATCAGACCCGACCACAATTTCCCAGTCCTGCAGAACAACTAAAAACCAACCAGAAACCCTAGCTATATATTCAAAATTTCCAGTGTTTCCATCCTGAGCATCATCCTCACAATTGCCGGTTCCATTGCCTTCACAGATCAAAGCTGCCCAGGTACAGGCCTCCTCTCCAACAGGATTACTCTTGCGCGATCTTGTATCTTTTTTATTAAGTGTGCCTTATAAGTAATGTCTACTTTACTTGAGGATTGACATATGTTTTAACACTTGTATTTAAATGGGCAGAAAATAAAAGGAGAAAGAGATGAAGGTGGTAGCAGCTTATTTGCTCGCTGTTTTGGGCGGCAACACCTGTCCCTCCGCTGAGGATATCACCAAAATCTTGAGCTCTGGTAAATAACTGTCGTATCTTGTTATGCACATGTGTGTATAAATTTGACAATTTTAAATTGTTGGACTTCTTTTTGCCAATTTCAAGATCATTGCAAACTCTGCCACTGTTCTAACTTCTAATAATTGATACTTTAACGGGATATATATATATATATATGCAAAATTTGAGTATTTTTTAAAGTTATATTGGGTTCGCTGATCAGGGCTTAGTTTTTGAATGCTTGCAAAACGATGGCAATATCTGAATGACCTTTCCATGATGTCTGTTACAGGCCTAGTATGGTTGGGTACTGATATTATGCTATTGAGGCTTGTGGTAGATACTTTTGTTGTTGTTGGGGAATTTTTTGCTTCATATGGCAGTTGATATTTTTTTGGGCGAGTACTCAGGTTCCTTGAGCTATTTTAGTTTGCGTCTCATCTTTTACGCTTTTGGGACTTTATTTTTATCAGGTTCCAATCATTAATGGTGTCCGGGTTGCCATGGGAATTGCCTGTTCCCCCATCTTTATTTGTTGATTTGGTTGTGTCTTTTTGTCTTTTTCTAACTGAGGGTTATTGTGGGTGGTCAGTTGGAGCTGAAGCTGACGAGGATAAGATTGAGCTCCTTTTGTCACAAGTCAGTGGTAAGGATATCACAGAGCTTATTGCAGCTGGTCGTGAAAAGTTGGCATCTGTACCTGCTGGTGGTGGTGGGGCTGTTGCAGTAGCAGCTGCTTCTGGTGGTGGCGGTGGTGTGGCTGCTGCTGCCCCAGCTGCAGAGTCCAAGAAAGAGGAGAAGGTGGAAGAGAGAGAGGAATCCGATGAGGTATGACACTGTGCAGTACTGGTTTTTCCTCCCCTCTTTGGTCACAGTTGTTAAAAGTTTTACCTATTGCATAGCTTAGTTTGTTATAATATTGTAGACGCAGATGACATGGGATTGCGAGGCCATGATAGTACAGTGCGGTTATATCATTTTGATCTGCAAAAGTTGTTATGCTGAGATGATTAAATTGATTACACACCTCTTCTTTGATAGCAAAACCTCTACCCTCACTTGATTGAAATAGTTTTGCTAGTTCCATCTACTTGATCAAGAGGCCTGCTAGCACTTGGACCTGTTAACAGCGGGCTATCTACATTTATTGACCATTATTCTTTTTACTGTTGACTAATTTTTCCTTGTTTTAGGTTTATCTTTTCAAGTTTTGGCATCTGAGATTTTCGTCCTTCCAATTTTTTGCAGGATATGGGCTTCAGTCTCTTTGACTGAGAAGTTGCAGTTTTTATGGATTATCTACATTGGGGACAAAGTGTGAGCTTATACATTTTTCCAGGGTGGCCTTGGAGAGTAACTTTAGTTTTTGCTTTTCCTAGCAGTTGGTGAAGTCATGACAAAGCTGAAAATGCCACGCAATTTTGGTCTATTTTTCTGCTATAGAAATGGAAGTTCTTCTTTCTCAGGATTGTTGTTTTACTCATCTTCTTATTGTTTTATATCTGGTAATCAGTGGTTGAAGTAGGCAAACTTTTTTGAACGTGGGATGCATTCTTGCATAAGTTGTTTCTTCCCCCTGCATTTTACCACCTGCCTGCTCTCCTGGGTTCTAGAATTGATAGGAAATTGTGTAATATGATGGCTATTTGAGATGTTAAATGTGTATTTCCGGTTCATTGTGGTTTGTAGTAAGAAAACTGAGAGAAGAGTACAAGCACAATTCATAATTGAATGTGCTCCAAACAAGTAAGAAAACCAGGTGTGTTGTTCTTTGCAATTTATTGAAGGGCTTGTCTCCGATTTCATGGTCCAGGTAGTTGGTGTGCAAAATATCCTTAAGATTAACAAGAATTGCTAAGTGTGACCAGACCATGTTGGGCACCAAAAAGATTTCTGGGAAAACACGGCTGGATTCTGTATTCGGTGGGAGTGGAGAATAGAAAGCTTGATAATTGATGATACGTATCATTAGCACCCTAAGCCAAGGCTTGTAGCTCAACATTCCGATAACTGATTGAATGACTGAGCACGGAGAGAGTAAAATGACAAGAAAATTTAGATGAATGACCACAGGCTACTGAAAACAAATTCTATGAGAGTTGCCTGGTTGCTGCTGTAGTATGCTTGGACTTCTCGAAATTGTTTGATGAGGTAGCAGTCTCTAATGTCGAAAGCTATTTCTCCCAGATTCCAGAAAACCGTGCACGTTATTGATCATTTCCAGAGATTTGCACTAATGCCATCAATTCTAGACGAACTTAATGGACAGCTGATGAAAGAAATGCAAGTTGAGAAGATAGTTGAAATGCACTGACGGTATTGTTCTAAGGTTGCCGCACAGTTGATGACGATATTGTTCTTAGGTTGCCGCACAGTTGACGGAAGAGGGTGAGGGAAAGTCATTCACAGATATCCGCGAGATATCTAGTGAATTTATTCCCAGAAAAGTGTGTTGTTTTTTTGGGCCTAAAATTGTCTTCCAGACGGCCGAAGCGCATTCGCCCGGCAGATTGACCGGTCAGTCTACACTTCATCGATTCCTGTGGATTAGGGCTGCAAACGAGTCGAGTCGAGTTGAGTTTGACTCATTTTTTACTAAACTCGAGCTCGAGCTCTCAAAATGAAGCTCGAGCTCGAGCTCGAGTTTGATTCGAGTCTAATCGAGATCGAGTTCGAAAAAATAAAAAATAATTATTTTATTTTTTAAAAAATAAATAAAATAATTATTTTTCTTAATAAATAATAAAAATATTAGGGATATTTATGTAATTTTACTATTAAAATAAATATACATATATATATATATATATATATTCGAGCCTATTCGAGTCGGTTCGCGAGCTATCGAGTCTACGGGAAGGTTGCTCGAGCTCGACTCGAACATCCAAACGAGCTGCTCGAACTCGAGACTCGAGCTGCTCGCGAGCGGTTCAAATCGTTTGCAGCTCTACTGTGATTATATATATGGAAAGAGGCTAGACTGGAACGGACCAAGTCAAGAAAATAGTTGGAGTAGGAAATCATTGATCATTTCTGGAGGCCCCTGAAGATAAAGGTTGAAGAAGTATGAGGCCTGGGCTTGAGAGCAGCAAGCATTTCCAGGGAGTGGCTTTCACGAATTACACTCTCTTGAACGATCGAAATTAGTGTCCAGAACCAGCGGGCAGCCATAGGCCCACAAACAAAGGGAGGCCCACCAAACCAAAAATGTTGAGGGTTTCGAAATCTGACGCGACGGTCGAGGATGGAAGTGGGAGTCATGCATGGTCGTTCTTGAATCTTGATGATGTACACTTTTGCGTTATCCCTTGTTTAGCTAAGCCATGGCTTTTCTTGACTCTTTAAGTGACTAATTTAACAAAGCTATGATGCACTTTGACGGTCGGATATATTATTATCTCCCAATTAACCTCTAATGCCCAATCTAATAGCCAATCTGGTGTACTCTTAGATCCTCATATTTGCGTCACAAAGGTTTTATTGATTTCTAACTTATTCAAACTTAGTAATTATTGCTTAGTGGTCTCCCCTCTTGTCCATCTTAAGCTGCATTTTATATATATATATATATATGGTTTAATTATGAGTCTGTTTGGATAAGACATTATTTGGGATAATTTTTTTATAAAATAATATAACACATTTTTTACAATGTGAGATAAAAAGTGATTGAAAAGATAAAAGTGGTAATTAAAAATATGTAAATGATGCATCCGAAACACACACACATGTTGCAAATAACGAGTTATCTAAACAAATTTGGGATAAAAATACTATGAAAATATATTGCTATTACTAGAGGCCAAAAGCACAAGTGTTAAAGCCAGGAAACAACTCGGAAACCAAAACCCGATGACCCAAAGGAAAAAACAGCAAATTACTCCAGTTTATTAAGTTCCTCGGGTCAACCGAATCGTCGAGTACAACAGTAAAAAGAAGGCAACCAAAGTATAGTATCCACGTGATCCTCGCCAAGTAAAACAGCAGGGTTTATTTATCAATCATCAATTAAACACGGTGGGTTGACGCAAAAGTTAGAAGTGAGTAGAATTTTTTTATTCAAGATTTTGCGAGTTTTTTTGACCAGCCGCCATTAATTGACTGGGCGTTTCTACCCTTTGGAAAATTTTTTTTTAAAAAAAAAAAAAAGAAAAAAAAGAAAAAGAAAGGGACCTTAAGCTGTTTCCCAAATATTCATCGAGTTCACATCTTTGACTGCTGTGGAGTCACCGCCCACCGGTTATACTACCCACTAGAATACTCACAGGGCCTTTGCCACTACCAAAATTGGCAGCAGATCGAAATTTCGTACAACATTAAGTCGTGAATAACGAAAGCAGTGGAGAGGTGCGTTGAATTTGGATGCTGCCCAGCGGGCAGATTAAATTGACAGCATGAAGAGCTGGGTTGTTGCCTCCTTGGTAATGCTTGAAGTAAAATAGAGAGATTAATAATCCCTTCCCAACTTAAAATACGAGTGCAGGAGGAAATTTCCCATGAATTCGAAAATTCAGTTTTACAGTTTTGAGTCCTCACCGACCAGCGGAGCAAACTAAATTATCTTCCACGACACAACATGAAGCACACCCAAATCGTAAATGAGGCCACGACCAGAAGCTGCAAACAGGTATGCTTGACTTGACTGCGATCAGGGCCACCAGACGCAAGTGATTTTATTTGCTACTTCTTTGAAGGAAAAAAAGAAGAAGAAGAAGAAGGACTAGTAGCTTTTTATAGCAAACTTGGGTGAGGTGGACATGCGCAAAACACACAGACGTAAAACTAACAATCCACATAATTAATCAGTGATCACTCTTCATCCAGCATAGATGATCAGCCGGCACAAGAAATCACACTTTAGCAGGATCAGTAAAATGCAAATGGCTCGCATACTTTTCTTCCTTGTGAGAAGAATTGGCGAGCTAGTTATTTTATTTAATGCATGCTCATCTTTTCTACCCAAAAAAAAAAAAAAAAGAGAGAGAAGAATTGGCCGTTTCTTGATAAGATTGTGGCAGGTAATAAAGACAACTGGTATAGTACTAGAACTGGAGGGATGGCCTTTGATCGTACTGGAGACGAACTAAAGTTTGATTACAGCGATCGGCACCGTACGGCGTAGGATTATATTGACTATTAATTAAGAACTCCTGAGAAGTTGCTTCTGGAGCGCACTATATAAGATACAGATACAGCAGTCAAGGCCTGCGGTACGGAATTTGGATTGGGGTTCTGAGCTTCTAACAACTCCACCGCCACCCTTGTAATGTAACCGCACGGGCCACAAGTCCCGCGTCGAGTCCTCTACAGGCCAGGCAACACCTGAATTCTGAAAGGAAGAGGAGGAAAGGTCGAGAGGGTTCCAGGCAGGGACACGCACCAACCATTGCCGTAGAATAATTACTGAAGTGTGAGAAGCTTGTGATTGTGTTCTGACGATAACATTCGGCTTTGTGGGGACCCGGGCCCAAATGGTTGTCAGTAAACCCCTCTGAGCCGGTTTTATGTAAAATACACAAGACGTAACTCACTTTTTAATAACGTTTAACTATAGAACAAGATTTTGTGTACCCGACACATGGTGTGAAAAACGATGCACAAGATGAATTTTGAGCATTACATATTTTTTGGCCAAATCTTAGCCATAAACCTTTAGAAAGTTCCTGCCTGCTTTGTGATGGGTCTGTCCTAGACATTGTTGCGGATGTAACTGTACACTCAATGTCGTCCGATGGGTTCACACGCAGCAGGACAAACGTTTTCTAGCTGCGAAGCCACTAGCTCAATGTAGGGGTATGCAAAATTCAAGTAGTTTGACTCGAGTTCGCAAGTAAGGCCGTCAACCAACTTGAGTTAAGTTCAAGCTATCGAGTCAAGTTTGAGTAGATAATACGTAAGATTGAAAGTTCAATGGGTTACTCGAACTCAATGTGTATTTAATTAATAAATGTTTTACTTATTAAATTATTCTTTTAGGTTTGTTATTTGCAATATTTACGACCTTAATTAGTTAGGTTATAATATTATTGAAGGGTGAATAAATAATTTTAGGTGGAAAATATGATGGAACAAATGGGGAAATGATTTATCGAACTCGAACGAGCTCGAGTCCTTGAGCTCAAAAAGCATCTCGAGTTTAATCGAGTCAATTTCAAACATCTCTAATATTTTTTTGAATCGAGTTCGAATATCTTTTCAACAACTTGCTTGAACTTGAGTTTTGCTAGCTTGTGTTGAGTTCGATCTCGAGTATCACCCTAGCCCAATGTAATATGTATACTAGTAGTGTCCCAAAACAATGCAACGCCATTACCAACCTGACAAGATTTAGATAATTTTTCGTATACGAGTCATCAGAAAACAATACTAGTCATCAGAAAATAATAATGTCCTCTCATCACGGTTTGCCTAGGAGTATATAATGAAATAAGAAGTGCCTGCCTTTGTACTATAATTTGCATTGCTTGATCTCTCTTTCAAAACCGACCATGAAGAAATTGTAAGAGAAACTCTGTTTGGGAGTGAAATTTTTTGGATACTTGTATAAAACTCTATTGTAATTTACTGTAGAAATTGTAAAAAAACTTTTGGGAGTGAAGTTGTTTGCATGTTTTAGGGGTGATATATTAAAAATTTTAGGAGTTTTTAAATGATTATTATAGTTAAAGTAGGAACAAACAGGTTTTATACAATTTTGCTAAAAATTTGAGATAAAAATTTGAGAGTTTTTAAAGGATTCATGTAGTTAAAGTAGGAAACAAATAAAATTTATACAAATTTGTTAAAAATTTAGCCTACCAAACAGGCCAGATTTTGAGTTAAAACTTCTAGCAGTAGTTGTGAAGATTGCCAAAATTTAACTTTCACGAGCGCCCCCAGCAAGTCTGCAAAAAAAGTTGCTTATCTGAAATACTAAGGTCTTGTCTAAATTATCATTTTTTGTATGTTTTATAAAAAAATATATTATAGCGATTTGACATATGTGAAGTAAAAATGTATTTAAAGAATGTCATCACAAAAAATATAAATTTTTTTATATGAAAAATTCCAATCCAAACAAGTTTTAACATCCTTAAATGAGCAAGCTAACTATATATATATAGAAATCGAAGTTGCATACAAGTTAAAAGAGCAGATCTTGCACGTACACAGACAATTTTGACTCACCACCCACGCATGAAACATCCTTCTCACGTGGTATGGATACGGTATACCATCCGCACAGATCGTAAGAGCCAGAAACATCGAGTGCCCCACTAAGCTGGAAACTATCATCCAAGCCAGTGCGAGTATGATTCACGCTCTCACTCGCTAGTTGGACACTTGGACTTTTTCTTTGCATGCAACGTCGTCGACTTTGGGTTGAATAGCGCGACTGGCCCAAGCTAAAGCTTAAAGCTAGCGAGGCTCTCTCTCGCTTATCGTGCCTTTTCCTCGTCTTGTTTATTTGATGGTAACCACTGCTGTTGGATTTTTGTGGAAGCTGAGCATTTTTAATTAATTCGTCATTTATCTTCTTCCTTCTTTCGATGTACTACTATAAATGAATGCTGTTTAATCAGCGATGACGATAGCAGTAACATTTGCTCCCCCGTCAAATTCACATTTGAGCGCGTAACTGCACCATCGGTTTGCATTCGCCCAAATCCGTCTTTGATCGTTTGTTTCTGGGTGAACAACAGGAGTAGTGTTTTCCTTTGCTAAGACGAACAGAGAAAGGAAAAAAGAAAAGAAAAGAAAAGAAAGGCCATTTGATTTCACCTTCTCAGTTCAGCACCTTCTTTGTTTTGCCCCAAAAGCCAGCCGTGAGTATGCTGACCTAAGGAGATGAAACATCCCATTATCAAATCCTTTTGGGTGGGAGAGGCGACAAAATTGGTGGGTAACCATTGAACCTATTATTTGCCCTGTCAATCAATTGGATGAAATTCATGGAGGAGTTTTGAAATATTTCTTCCCACCTGCTAGCAAAATACATGAAATAAATCAGTTTAAGAATCTGAGACAGAGGCCTGGAATGGCTTGGCTATGGCGTAGTATTTCAATGAATTCACTGTACTGAAAAGGTTTGTTCCGTCTACAATAGCAACCTTAGAGCTAAAAAAGTACAAGATCACACATTTGAAAAAAGAGTGCATTAAATTTTTTTTTCTCCTTTTAAATGTCTGTAACTTCTTTTACACGTCTATACAATGGAATGAAGAGATTTTTGAGATAGCTGTTGCAGGCAGGCGTCCTTCTCCAAACTGTAAAAATCGTTATGGAGTATTTTACTCCATAAAAATAGCTAACTTATTCGAGGTAAATCTAATTAAGTCTCAAGTTGTAGTATTAATTTCAAAAAACAAGTGAGGGAAGAAGCTTTCAATAAATATCCATGACTCCCAAGTGAAGTTTTATCCACACCTGTTATTTTCATCACTGGTTTGAAGATTTCAATGATCTCTCTGGCAAAATATAAAATATAAAAACCGAAACAAACAAATAAGAAGAAAGTAGGACTTGAGTTGACTGTCTTACAGTTACAGTACTACCACAAAAGAGGAAGTTCAAAAATTTTTTTTTTTTCCATAATTCCTATTCTAGCCTAATCCTACCACAAAAGAGAAAGTTCTTGAGGATCGTATATTTGCTTGTTTCTTTAGGAGTTTAATATTCATTTCCAACTCACCAACCCATAATTCTTGAATTGAAAATTGTTTTTCTTTTTAATATTTAACCTTTTTTTTTTTTTTTTTAACGTAGACCGTGGCGATTAAAAATACATGCTAAATCACTCGGGTACGTGGACGTTTCAACCACTCCACTTATATGCTATAAATTGGTCCTCCTCCAAATACTATCCATACAAATTGACAGGCTGGTTCACCGGGGCTTGGGAACTATATATTACCCCCATTTACGAGTGCGAAGCCCAAGCCAAACACCACTCTTTTTCGACCACTCCGATTACCGACGACTGTGAGCTCCCTCTGGGTAGAAACCCTTACCGAGTCATCTTCCGAGTTGACTCCGAGTCTCTGGGGTTAGTTGATGACCCAGTCCCATCCCTAATGGACGTCGAAACTCACGCACTCCCTTCCTTTGATCTCAACTCCTCCCCTAACAATTTTCCTTTTACTACTACCTCTGCCCGTGAGCCTCCGGAGCTCCGAAGAACCTCTCAGCCCTTCCGGAGCTCCAAACTTCTTGGTTACTCCGAATCCGATCATGCTCCTGTGTGCGAGGATTTAGGATCTCCGGTTGCCGCAGGTGTTAAATGCCAAGACGTTGGTGGCGGTGACCTTATGGCTCCCTTTTTTCAGACTCCAGAATCCGCTTCTTCGGTGGCCAATGCATTCGCCGGAGGGGAGCCTCTCCCGGAGAAACTGGAAAGATGTCCTTCGCATGCGGCGATGAAGCTGCAGAAGGTTTACAGGAGCTATCGTACCCGACGCATGTTGGCTGACTCCGCCGTGGTTGCTGAAGAGCTCTGGTAGATTATCACAGTGATTTCTTTTTTCATTTTATTTATGACAAATATATTTGCTGGAAAAGTGCGATTTTCGTACGTATTTATGGTCCCAGCTGTTTCTCAGTTTTTTTATTTTTCTCCCCACCTGAGCTTTGAGCTTCCAAAGTAAAATAATGCGTTACCTGCATTTGAATTTATAGGTGGCAGGCGTTAGATTTTGCTCGATTGAACCACAGCACGATATCTTTCTTCAATTTTTCGAAACCGGAGTCGGCTGCGTTGCGGTGGAATCGTGTCAGCTTAAATGCTTCCAAGGTAAAAGTGGTAAACTGGTAATAATAATAATTTTTTACTAGAAAGTGATCTGAGAATTAATTAATAATTACCACTCTATGTACTTTGAGGATTACACATATCCGTGCAGCAGTAGGAGCTAATTACATATAAATAGTGATTATTAGCTCGAAAAGGAGGCTATAATTGGACTTTCAACATTTGTGGTTAGGTGGGTAAAGGTCTGTCTAAAGACGCCAAAGCACAGAAATTAGCTTTTCAACACTGGATTGAGGCTGTAAGTGACTGTTCCTTCCTTCCTTTCCTCCCTTTTCTACTGTCTTCTCTAAAATAATCCCACCTTTAAACTCTGATCTCTGCTTGCGGGGTGTGAGTCTGATTTACCAAGTATAATTTAAACGTAAAATGTGTTTGAGCCAATGGTTGTGTTTGAATATTGATTTTGTGGAATTTGACATCTAGATTGACCCCCGGCATCGATATGGGCATACTTTACATCTTTATTATGAAGAGTGGTGTAAAACTGATGCTGGTCAACCTTTCTTTTATTGGTAAGAGAACTGGGATTTGGCTTTTAATTTTTTCTGATTGTCAACATTTATTCAGTATGTATGCGGCCAAACAAGATGGCTATAATTTGTCACTATGGCATTTGGACATTCAGTGTGTGATTAGCCAAGCAACATGCAACTGTTGGAAAAAGAGCCTTAGCTCAGTGAGGGCATGGCAAGAATAGTTGAATATGTGTGATGAAACTCGCCTAGATTCTTCTTCATAGTCTTGCTTAGAACTGAGAAAGAGGAATAAACTATTTGCCATGCGTGGGTAAGAGTTACAAGAGTCTCTCAACATGACTGTTGAGAGAAAATTCTCAGTTTATACCAATAACAACATTGACAAGATTTTGAAGTTTGCAATTTTCATAGGTTCATTTTGCACTTATCAAAATTTGTGGTACTAATGAAGAGTGATGATAATGTTAAAAATCAGAAGTTTCACTGCAAATACGAATCTAAATACGCACTATTGTGCTACTGTTTCAGTAGTTCCTTAAATATCTGATGTGTTCAAAGAAAAGAAAACTGAGTGTTGAAAGCTTTGGATATCCACTTCCTTGTGCAGGTTGGATCTTGGAGATGGCAAAGAGGTCGATCTCAAAGCATGCCCACGCTCCAAGCTTCGTCAACAGTGCATTAAGTATCTTGGACCAGTAAGTGGTTGGAAAAAAAATGTTTATATATGATCTGTCTTTTATATACGCCATTAGTTCCAATCTACATTTGCATGTTGTAATGTGTCAAAAGTGGGATATCTTTGAACTGATATCTTGCAACTTGGACATTATTGTAATATGGGAGTAGTAGTTTTTTTTTTTTAATGTTCTTTCTCCAAATTGTTCAAATATTTTCAACAGTTTCTTAAACTGGATTTTTTTCCTTTTAAATGTTGCTGCAATCAGCAAGAAAGAGAACATTATGAGTATTTGGTCATTGAGGGGAAAATTTTGCATAAACAATCTGGGAAACCTCTTGATACAAGAGAAGGTTCACCACGAGCAAAATGGATCTTTGTGATGAGCACCTCTAAGAGACTCTACGCTGGTGAGGTGAGAATTAAGCCTTAAAATCACAACTGCTAATTCCTTTGATGATGTGCTTTCAAACTTCCATTTCAGTCTATTTGTATATTCAGAATCTTGTACTGTTAATGCTGCAGAAAAAGAAAGGAGCCTTCCACCATTCCAGCTTTCTTGCGGGAGGCGTTACTTTGGCTGCTGGAAGGCTGGTGGTTATTGATGGAACACTTCTGGTACAGTATTTTTCATACTTACAACCTGAATTTTTATCTTGGGATCTGGTAGCTTTGTTAGTGGACATTAAGAGGCATTTAAGGTAATTATTCCTAAATGCTATCTTGCCTTGAAACTATAATTTAGCATACCTACAAGAGTGTGGGATAAACTGATGCATTTAGCTCTCTTCAAGAAAGCGAACAATGAGTTGCCAGCATATTGTTCAGAAAATTTTATTTCTAGGTTGCATAGTATGAGTTTATTGTCCTGCATTAGAGGTGTGGCTTGACTTTCATCCGGCTTGATATTGACTTGTTACTTCAGTCAATCCAGTGTAAGCAGTAGTGGTGTCATACTATAAGTTGTCTGATACTTCTTACACATAGTATCTGATCTGACTTGATTACAATTGTTCATTTTTGCAGTCTATATCGCCATACAGTGGACACTATCGGCCCACTGATGATAGCTTTGGCACTTTCTTAGAATTTATGAAGGCAAATGGAGTCAATCTGGATGAAGTTGAGGTATCTCTTTTGTTGTCAGTATAATTTGTTCAATCTACTTCAAAAGGAATTTTCACCAAGTATTGGGCAAGCTAGACAGATATCAGAGAAATCAAGATATCGAGTCTTTTACTTTAGTCTGCCATTAGATGCTTCAGCAATCCAGTAGCTCTACCTTAGTTTCGTCATGCACTTTTGGAGCTTTCTTTGGCTATGATCTCCATCTAGAACTTACAGTGTTTCTCTCTGTAAATTGTGTCTTTAGATAAAAAAAGCAAATGAAGATTATGAGAATTATGAAGAAGGGAAAACGACAAAAGATGAATCAACTTCTGAAGTTTCGACAGTTTCCGATTCCTGCGAAACCAATGCTCCAGATGATGAGGAAAAAGACTTGTCCATGGAAACAATGGAAGCTCCAAAACTTGAAATTAACGTCGACTACAAGAGGACTCTCTCCGGTGGTCTTCAGAGCCCAAAAGCAGAGGTGCCAAAGACATCAATATTGGAAAGGATCAACTCAAAGAAGGCTGCAAGATCTTACCAACTGGGGAATCAACTATCTCTAAAATGGTCGACGGGTGCTGGGCCCAGAATTGGTTGTGTTGCTGACTACCCCATAGAACTGAGGATACAGGCCTTAGAGCTCACAAATCTCTCACCAAGACCATCTTCTACATCTGCTACACCCAGGTTGGGTACTCTTCCTTCGCCTATGAGATGGCCTTCGCAGGAACTAACTGGCGGAGATTTGAAGTTGCCCTGCATCTGAGTGTATCTTTAGTTATCTAGATTGCTTGTACTAGCAGGATGCCGTTGTCATTTTACCTACACGTGCCTGAAGCCCATCCATTGTGTCTACAATAACCAGTTGAGCAAATGCAAAAAAATGCCACTAAACTATTACCGTTTATATTTTTATCACTTAACTTTTTCTTTTTAGCCAAGAATGTCACTAAAGTCATAAAATTTTCCCTTTTCTACCATTCTATCTAGTTTTCAACTTAAATTAGACGAAAAGTCTATCACATGCCCTGCATGCATAAGTTCATGGGTGCAATTTCATCTATGTAGGTCTTATAAAAAACACGACGATGAAGAATCCTTAACTTCTTAGTTCACACACTACACCAAATCACATTGTAGTAGGAAAAATTTACTCTTTTTTTCCAGCAATGTTTAAGGAATAATGTAGTAACTTCAGATAATTTGTGATTTCAACTAAATTATATACGAGTTTCTAAACTATATTTAATTTTCAAAACAAATATTTGCTCATCAAAAAATAGATTCAAACCCATTAAAATGAATTTTTTTTTCAACACACAAGAAAAGCTATTGAATTTGCTAGATACATTTGGTATTCAACCCATCTCTCTTGTATACTATCTTTGGCAAAGAACCCTTGTAAAACCATCAATTTCTTTTACCTAATAATTACTTATATTCTAGAAAATATGAATTTCATAACCATGAAATTTGGGACAAAATAAAAAAAGATTGAAAACTGAAGGTCGAATAGCTCTACGAAAGGTTTGATTACGCCGTGGGGACCTATTTGCCCCAAAAAGATAAGGCGTGCAGGTCATCTGATATGTTTTTTAATTTTTTTTGACTCCATAATTAGATGGAATGGTAGAAAAGTGAATTTTTTATGAGTTGAGTGATATTTTTTACCTAAAAAAAAGACACACACATAAGCGGTAATAGTTTAGTGATATTTTTTTTCATTTGCTCTAACCAATTTCAGCGGTTGAATTTTTCTTCTCTTTTTTCCAGCCAAGCTTGGTCTCGCACTGAATATATAGTTCTTTTAAGTCCCCAGCCAAATTAACCTTCTACTAACTTTATTAAGCTAGTTTTAGGGCCATTGACACTGCCAAACACGCCCCACCCGACCCCATTACCCTCCCCTCGCCCCCGTCCACCGGGGCCCCAAAAAAAACCAAAAAAAAAAAGAGGAAAGGGATAGTCTTTTGTCTTATACGGGTTGGGACTTGGGAGGATATAATTACCATCAAGACTTTGGGAGAGCCATTTTAGGATTAATATTAGACACAACACAAGTTTTGATCGCTCTCCAAGCCCTCAGTTGTTGTATAAACAATAGGACACTGCCGGCAGAATCGGACCAATTACTAAACATTGCCATCGCTGAGTTTAAAAAAAAGAAAAATTCTTTCCGTGTAAACAATAGTAAGATACTACGATTATGAGATCTTCTTAAACGAAAGCCATCCTAATATACAAAATCTGAAAATTAGAGGGGTAAAATGGGTGACCTGAGTGGGTTTGGATAGGTCATAATTGGATCAGTCCATTTATACCCATTTAAATAAATAGATACTCATTTAATAAATAAGTATAGGTATACACAATTATTCATTTATGATTTGTTTGAAATACTATATCTAATTATTCATTTATGATTCATTTGAAATACTACTTCATGTTATTTGACAAGGAATAACAGCATTTTTTTGTCACTACATTTGTAGAAAATTTAAATTTATCTCCGTAACACTCACTAAAATTTGAGTTTAAATGTATAATAAATTTTAAATGGGTTAAATGGGTGAGTACTGATTGGATATCCATTCATACCTATTTAAAATTAATGGGTGGGTTTAGACGGATTATTAATGGACGGGTGAATATAATTAAATTGTAATTGACACTTCGACTGGAAACAAATAGCATGAGTTCCCCTAATATGTTTTAAAGCTTTTTCTTTGGCCTTAGTAGCGTTCTTGCGTGTAGAAAGCCTTTTTCTGGAAAATCATAAAATGTTTCGTCGTGTGAAACTGAGAATCAATCGTTTCGTAGGAAGCTGGGCGCTTAGCAGCACATGGTGCATGACGACGGTCAGCGTAGGTGGTGACCCTGTGCTACCGTTGCCCCTGTTACTGCGAAGTGTGATCCTGTTATTAAATGACGTAAAAAAAGTTGTCCAGAATTTCTACTTTTGGCAACAGCAATCCAAAGTCCCCGCCGTTGTACTGTTTATTCTCATATGTTCCAGCATTTTCCTTTTCTTTCTTTCTTACCTTTTCTTTTTTTTTTTGGGGGGGAACAAAAAAATTCCCACAGTTTGTATTAGATACGTGTCAGCAAATAAAAGAAGCCACATAGGTGCATCATGAAGTCCCACCTGGGTGCACCAGCAATCCCACAAGACTGAGACCACACCCAACCCCCCTCCCAAAAAAATCCTCAAAAAAAAAAAAAAGAAAAAGAAAAAGAAGACAGAGAGAGAAAAAGGTCAAAAAAAGGGAAGAGAGAGGGAGGGCATAATCAGTAATCAGCAAAAATGGCTGGCTGAGGCACGTGCGAGCACCCTCCACACGTGAAAGAGCCGACGTGGGCAAAGGGTAACGCGTGGCGGATGCACATATCGGAGCCTCGGACTTGGAAAGTAGCGCGGCTATGATCTGGAACGACACATGTCGCTTCCTCTCTCCCCGGCTGAGTTCTTCTGCCTTAATATTTTTTGTTTTTTTTTGGGGTAAGCATGCAAGAGTGAAGAGGCCATGCTTGCTTGGTACTATTTCTACTTGTACATCTTTGCTGCCTGCCTGCCTTGCTGGGTTGGATGTTGGATGGCTTTTCCTCTGCCACTCAGCTATTTTTCCTTTACTACTACCACCGGCATAATAGCCTTGGACGCTTGTGGCCTCCTGCTACTACCACTATCATCTGCAACTACAGCTACTGCTACTGCTTCTAATAGCTATGGATATGGAGTGCTGCGAGGAGGAAGCGTGTAAAACAACTGTTAAGGATAAATCGGAGGACAAAATGGTCGAGTTCGAGTTGGAGGCCGCGGAAGCGCTGGCTGGTTTAGCCCGTTCCGCCATGCCCCACCAACAGCCGGAATCCCCACCACTCAACTACGGGCCTTCTTCTTCGTCATTCCCACAGCGAATACCATCACAGCCGCCCTGTGCCTGTGATCCAGCTCCTCATCTTCTTCAGGTTCTAGTTTATGTTTCTATTTTGGTTCACCTGGGATACGACTGCTGCGTCTGGAGTCTGGAGTCTGGATACTTTTGTTCCCTACTAGCTAGCTAACAGTAACGTGAAGTTTACTTACTGGACTGTTTTGCTACGTAGTCTATACTATTACTAGTACGTAAGGTGCAATGCGCTTTTCTCATAGCTGATCATTAATTGGGAGGGGAGAGCTAGCTGCTCGGTACTATACTTAAGAAGACAAATAAAAATAAACACTACTATGTCTAGCCGCCGGTCATGATTTTCGAACCATGATCATGAGTACCAATAAACCTCCCAACTGGAATAAATTGTATTAGGAATTCATGTTTCGACACTATAACTTTTTATTCTATTCTTGGTGTGATTTATATGATTTTATTGGTTTGTCCAACACACTGATGCTATCACTGTTAAGACTATCATGTCCTACTTCATAGATGGTCTATGTAGGGCGGATCTTAAAACTACGTTGCCATTCATTATGGCGATGATATACGGGATTTAGCTGCTCATCACCGTATAGATTCTCTCTTAAATATCGTCGCTTTGGCTTTTTCCTAAATCCAAGCTAGTTTGCGCCTTGTACAAATCGTTAACCACAATATATGGCCATGGCACTTGGCTTCTTGTGATCTAATACAATGGGTCTTCCCCACCAGCAATACTTTTGGTTGGAATACACCCGCATTCCAGATCCTTCATATCAAACGATCATGGTGGACAATTTTTCTTTTAGACACTTTTGGTGGCGGTATCCCTTTTTTTTTAATTAAAAAAAATAATAAGTTAAAAGCATAATTGCACTGGTAACAGATTTTAAGTGTGAAGCTCAACATTCTTCGTCTTTAAGATAGGAATGTGCTTAAAATGATCACACGAGGTTTTTGATTACAAAGGTGCCTTGAAGGGGGATGTCATCCCGGCTCCATCCTTCTTTCTTTTCCTTCCCTTCTCTGCACTTGTCTTCATGGTTTTCCAATTTTCATTTTTATGGTGGAAAGGGAATTTTTCCTATATTCAGAGGGGCTGTAATCACTGTTCACGGAGCAGGTGGTTTCTTATTATTTGAGTTGACTGTAAATCTGTACAAATGCCTCTCTTCATTATGTTTGTTCTTTACCGTAAGAACTTCTGCCCAATCATATAGCTCGCCTGCTCCAAATGGTGCATAATTGAGCGTCTTTTGTTTATAGCAGGGTCAAGCAATTGTGATCAATGAGCCCTCCGAAAAGGTATCAAATGTGATCACTAGAACAGTAAAAGATGAGAAAAATGATGAATTTAAAGCAGGAGGCTTGTTGTGTTCCACAAGTTATTTTTCTGGTAGCAAGTCAAGGCGACCTTTAACTGAGGTACTTAATGTTCAAGTTGTTTATTTTCTTCTCCCCTCTCCCCTCTTCCTCCAACTCAAAAGAAAGGGATGATATTATTTTTAATTGGACTTAAATGCAGATTGAAAAAGAAGCACGAAGGCTACGTCGTGTATTGGCAAATAGAGAATCAGCGAGGCAGACGATTCGGCGTAGGCAGGTAAATGTAGTGGTTAACTTTTCTGTTTGAGATTATTAAAATGTTACAATCTTGTATTCTGGCTTAGAGGCATTTCTGCAATGAGTTCGAACAAATTATAGAAGCAGAGGCATTTTCTGCTTTGAGTTCGAATTGATTATAGAAGCTTACGAAATGAAACTAACTAAATCATTCAATTCATCTGAGCTTTTCTGTTTACTTTTCACAAAAATATAGCAGATATAGAAATTCAAGAAGCAGCACTTACGGATATGCTGTATTTATATGCTTGTTAGCCTTAAGCAGTGAAGAGCTTATTTGCTGTTATTGTCATTTTTATTCAAAAGCAAATAATTCTCTAGAATCATTTATATGTCAATCAGAGCTTGAAAACAAAGTTATTTTTGGAAATACTAGACTTTAGCAATTTTTCAGCATTGTCCCATGTAAGATTAGTGTACAAGTAGGATTACAATGCTTCAGTGCTTAGATTGTAAATTATATCAAATATGAAGTTGCAATGATGGTGGACCAGGTCATCGTAGAAAAACATTGTGAAGTGGGCAAATTTTGAAGGGTTTAACGAATCTAGAGTCCATTTACCTGATTTTCTGTGGTAATTATTACAATTTTTGCAGTCAGGCCTTGCATATAGCTTGGGTGCTTGCGTTAAAGTAGAAACTAGCTGCTGTGAAGTGTTCGATCATAAGATTATTAACGGGTTAGTTGGCTCAATAACACGGCTTCACATTCTGCCCTAGAGATGCACTATAGAACTTTGGCGTCTTTGAGTGTTAGTTAATGTCTGGTAAATGGGACAACAACAGTAAGATTATTTTGATACTGAAGAACGTTTTGTATTGATTCTCCTATTTAAGTCTTCTGCATGGACAGTGTCATGCAAAATTTTGATGTGTTCTGAGGGAGATGCAGAATATTTTATCAGAGACTACCTGTGATATGCTGTTCACTCTGTCTATCATCATCATTTGTCAAAGTTGCATTTTTCTCCAGTTAATTCAGTTGTAGCAGTCTATAATTTGATCAATGTCATCTATTGGTTTATTCTTCCAGGCTATGTTTGAGGAGTTGACTAGAAAAGCAGAAGATCTGGCAGTGGAGAATGAGAATTTGAAGAAGGTTGGCAGTCATTTCAGCATATCCTGTCGTATAGCTTTAACTTAGATGGAGAATTCTTCAAATATCTAATATATCTTGCTATTTATATTTTGGATCATAATTTTTTATGAGAAGAAAAAGGAGCTGGTGGTGAAGGAGCATGATTCACTGAAAAACACAAATGATTGCTTGAAGGAACAGGTACTGCATTTTGTCTGTGAGGGGATTTTTTAATCTGTGCAAGTGTCTTTGAACTTCGAACTGTGTTTCCATTGTGCAGATGGCTAAAATGGTGAAGCCTAAGTCAGAGGAAATGACAGGGGAATCATACGTTAATTGCGGAGGATGCTCTGTATCTGCATGTTCAAGGACTACATTTTCTCCTTATACACCATCTCCTATTGTTCCACTTCACTGGCCATCAGTTGTTCAACCTCTAGATGCTACCCGGTTTCAAAGCAGATCTCTATGTGATATGGCAAATCCATCGCTTTTTGCCATGACACATATGTCAAGGCCTGAATTATTGTCTGATCAGAGAGAACCTGCGATGGTTGCTAATCCAGGAGCTCTGTTATACGTACTGCCATTCCCTTGTTTCCTTCCTCTGCATTCCTCGACAAATCCTCTTCGCCCCCAGTCCCCTCCCCGAAATGAAGGACAAAATCAAAATCATTCAAATAACAAGTGCACTGCAAGTTCTTCCGTGAAAAACAGTCTACATGGAGAGGATGACCAACCCTGTTTATCCTTGAAAGTCAAAACAGAAGCTTCTAATTCAACGGTAAGTATCTCTGCTGGTGATGTCCATCAGGCTGGATTTGGATACCCTCCAGAGGGTGGTGGTAACATTGGAGGAACTTATCCTGATACGATGGTTCTCATGCCGACACCCTTGACTTGTGTCAGACCCCCAGCTAGTTTAGGCGCAGGACTTAATACTGCTGCGAGGAAAAATGACACTCTAACCAACATGGAGGCTGTTGCATCTTCTGCTGTACAAAGAGAAAAACGTGTGTTGGAAGAGTGTCAAGAGCCAGTGGTCTACAGCAAGGAAATGTCAGCGGATGCAACCACTGCTGCAGAAGCTAGGAGGAGGAGGAAAGAATTGATGAAACTGAAAATCCTGCAGGTCGGTCAATAACATTGTAATTTTTGTAATGGTAGGGTCTGAATTCTGAAGTTGCAGGCTTAAAGGGGTATATTGATATTATCCATTCTTATTTTTCTTGGATCCCGATGGCAACAAGAGGCTGTCAGGATTGAAAGCAAACGGGGGACCCATTGAGGGGAAAAAACAATAAAATTAAAGAATATGCAAACTGTGAAGCGGCTCTAGTGTGTGTTGGAATTTTGAGGTTTGAATCTCATCCTTTTGGTTCCAAGTTTTCACTTGAAGGGTTAGTGGCCTCGATCAGTAAATGTACTGTATGTTAATCTTTTTAGAATGAAACATCAGCTTTGAGCTAGCAGAGTATAAACATCAGCATGAGTAGAAGTTTACTCTATGTCAGACTTCTTAGAGAAATGTCTTGCTGCCAAGTTGAGGAGCATTGAGATATCAGGTTCTAAAGAATAGCCCATTCTCGCCGAAATATTATTCTTAGTGGCTGGTATCACAGTGCTCCTGAACGCTGCTGTAGCAAGAGCAATTGAAATTGAGAATGTAAATCATAATCAGACTGATTATATGAGGAGCAAACAAAGAACAGAAAAGAGATTTAAGGAGTTTGAGCAGCTAGGTCAGCGTTTAGGGGGGGCTAATTGGTCTGTCGTATCGTGTTGCTGCTGGACTGGCTTCAGTCGGTATGGCAGCTACTCCAGCTAAAAGGGAAAACTGCTACTACTACATGTTAGTGGTACAGGTGGCGACGTCCCGTTAACAAGTCATGTTAAATACTTTAGCGCAGTGGCAGATGAGATTTTGCTTGCTTGTGAGTTTCCATCGAAGCTTTATTCGTGCAGCTTGCAATGTGAATATGGTAATCAAAAAAGGAATTGGGAGCCACCAACTTCTTCTTTGTGGAATTTTGGAAGTACCAGTAAAGAGAATAATATTCATAACAGGCAATAATAATTTTTTTTTTAATTTTTTTAATTTTTACCACCCCCCACTTCTTCGAAATGGACGTTTCATCCGTAATCAAATCTGATATTAACTGAAATTCCCTAAACTGGTGGCCGATAGACTAAGATAGGACTTTTGATATTGTGCCTACAGTCACTCCACACAAGTGATGCTGATAGTAACCATGAATTTCGTCGGACGAAATTCCCCTTGAGCATCAGTTTGAACGACCTTCTCTGGTGTTGCTTGGTGAAAGACAGGACCTTTGGAACAACTGTGACCGAGAGGCTCTTAGGCGACTTTACACTTGCTCTGTACACTGTTTTACCTTCTCCAACATATGTCACCGTGCGGTAGAAAACTGCAGAAATGTTGTTGTTGTTAGACGTAGGATCCACTAGTTGCAGGTGCATGGACGGGTAGTTCAGACCATCGGTTCCTTTAGCAGATGGGACGCTTGAGCAGTTGTTTGCTCTGTCGCCGGTAATCGCCCTAATGGCTGAGCCGTTGTATCCCTCTTTACAGAGAAAACTTACGTAAGCGTCTGTGTCGAGGTCATAGACTAGCCCAGGATCCAATGCCTTTCTCGGGTTAATCTGGCCTGCACCGGAGGCTAATGCAAGACCTGTTGGCTTGATCTTCATTGATTTTGCTGCGTACAATACGGAACACAGCCACAAACACACAGTTAGCAACCTGAAGAAACAAACGACTTAACTAGAAGTAGCAAATCCAATATGGTCGATGTAAGTTGCACGAGGCTAAAGCTCTGGACAGTGCTAATGATTGAGGTCCGTTTCTTTTGTACGACATCCGACTCATTTCTTACCGGTCGTCATCAGAGCAGATTTGATGGCAGCTGGAGACCAGTTGGGATGAAAGGTCTTGACATAGGCAGCAGCGGCAGCAGCATGAGGGCACGCCATTGATGTTCCTGATAAGATATTATATTCTACGATCCGTTTGTCGCTGGGGTCACCGGTCAGGGACACCAATTGGGAATAAGCAGCTAATATGTCCAGTCCTGGTGCAGCAACGTCAGGCTGTCCGTTGAAAATTCATCAGACAGGGATCAAAGAGGAGCGGATGAGGATGGAAATCAAAGGATCATCTTACCTTGAGAATGTTGAGCGCAATCATTTGTGGTCCTCTAGATGAAAAGGATGCAATGAATGGCGCTGTCATATTAACTGTTACTGTCTTGTCTATAACAGCTTGGGGGGCCCTAAATTATCAAATTACATGTTGTTAATTAGCACTTTTCTTGGAGTGCCATTGTATGCCATACTTCAGTCTGCCAATTTTATTTGTATGTCCAATCCAATTTTATAGTGGGAGACAAGTCAATTGAGAAATGCGTAATAAACGTACTTACTTGGTAGAATTGATGTAGTGATCGATCAGTTCAGCACTGGTAAGATTGACGGTGGTTGCAGGTATTAGGTAAGCAAAGGCGGTGTCCGTCAGCTCATCAGCCGACATGATTACTCCGATTCCCCCTAATTCTTGGATGGTGGAGTCTTGGCCCTGTCCACGGCAGAACACTATGTTGCCTCTCACTTTACTCGCGCTTAGAGTGCCATAATCACAAGCACTGCAACAGAATATGTGTAAATATGACTGATACTATGAATCCTAAGACACGTTGCAATGCACTCATGACACTAATCACCTGGCATTTCCATAACTCGCTGTGCTCCTATTTGCTGCACGAGCTCCACTTGTTAAAGGATACATTTGTTGGCTGGGTGTGAAAGTGTTAATAGAAATTCCCTGCCAAGAAACCAGGCCAGATATCTTCTAATACAGCACCCCAAAAATGTTGGAATTATGACCAAAATTAAGAAGGCAAATGTGAAGTCTTACAGACACAGTAGTGTTTGCTTCACCCAACTTGACAGCTGATGCAAACTGTCGATCTATGCTACTAGCAGCTACGGTCATGATCCATGGGGCGACGTTCTCAATGGATTGCAAATCAGGCCCGTAATTTCCTCCGGAGCAAGAAGTCAAGATTCCTCTCTTCATAGCATGGAAGGATCCAATGGCAATCGGATCCTCAAAGAAACTTCTTGAAGGTCCTCCGATAGACACTGATATGATGTCCACCCCGTCAGCAATTGCTGCATCGAACCCTGCTAACAGGTCCATGTCTTCGCAGCCCACGCCCCAGCAGACTTTGTACATGGCAATGCGGGCGGAAGGCACTCCTCCTCGTGCAGTCCCTCTGGCCACGCCGAACAAGCTCGCATCTGGGACGGCTGCGCCAGCAGCAATGGAGGATGTATGGGTGCCATGTCCTTCAAAGTCCACTGGACTAACTGGCTCGCCCGACGCACCTCCTCTCAGATTGAAGTATTGTGCGCCAACCACCTTTCTGTGCCCGGGAAGAAAAATGATCAACGCGATACTAATTAGTACAAACTCAGCCTAATCCGAGCATTCAACACAAAAGAATCTGATTTGTAACAGCATCTAGAAAATTATTATTTTGCTGTTTTAGTTCTTTCACCAGTTCAACTCGCATCTTACTCAAATTAATTGGATATTCTTGGTAGGAATATTGTGTGTTTTTTTTTTTTGCCCCCTTTTCATGCACTTCTCTGTGTTGAAGGTCAATTAATCAGAAAGTAAACGATTGATCTCTGTATTATGTCTAAAATTTTTCTAGAACCTTTCTCTACTTAAGAAGTTCCAATAATATGGTATTTGGAGCTGCACAAATTTCAAATTTTAGATTACGAACTATTTGGCTTATTATTTGTATCACATAGCAATACAAAACATACAACGTGCATTAAAAGGCTTGTTTTAGATTGATCATTTTAGTTTATTATAAATTTTGGATTTGAATAACCAACTTTTGTGATGTTCTTGTTTGCTTTTTTATACTTTAGATTATAAAATTTTTTAATAATAAAAGAATTAAAATTTATGTCTTTCTTTTTTTTTTTTTTCCTTCTTGGAGAGGAGAAAGAGTTACTTGTTACATCCAGTGAAGTTGGCACCCTTGGCGCATTTACCCTTCCATTTTGGAGGTGGAGGACCGTAGCCTTCATCATTGAAGCTTGGTGACTTAATCCATATTCCTACAATTATGAAAGAACATATATTTATTGACACTTCTAATTCATGGACAGAAACGTTAGAATTACTAACCGATTACCTACATTTCCTAACCTGTATCCAGGAGAGCAACTATGGTATTGCTCTCTACCTCATGATTTCTTTCAGCCGTCTCCGGCATTCCAATAAAATCCCACGATCTTGTGGTTCGAATCTGCTGTACAGTGTTGGGAAACACTGAAACGACGCCCTTTTTCCCTGCATTATTGTAGGATCACATGAACGATTAAGTTGAAGAAAACATAAATTATTAGTACTCAAATTGATGACCGGAAGCAGCTGATTCCATGCATAAACTTACGTGATAAGCTCTTAGCTTCATGAGGCAACAGTCTTGCCACAAACCCGTTAAAGCTTCGTCCATAGCTGTGTATCATTGATTCTCTAGCTATCCTTTCACTGAGAGTTGAACGAGCAAATTTAAAAAAAATAAAATAAAATAAAAATTAGGGGACAGTTTTCCATCCCATTTCACACCCCAGCTAGTTAAATAAATCCTTCTACTGTTCTACAATTAAAGACGACAACTTGTGTTGACCCTAAACAACATGCAAGAGATGAAAACTTAGTGTAAATAATGTCAGGGTGATTACTTTCCAAGTGTTTCTAGCAGAAGATTGCGGTGTTCATCCACTCTCGATGTCCCGTCCTCCGGCAGTTCTCCCATGTACACGATGTATACCTGTGAATCAAATCAAGAGATTAAAATCATTACGCGCGTTTAACAAGATTAAAGAAAAGGGGACCACGAACGTTAGTCTATAGGATGTATAGGCAGCAGTTGTATTAGTAGTCCCCCCATCACATGAGATACTATACTGCTAAGTTGTCACAAAATTTCAGAAGCGGAAGAATGAACTTCATCTTATTGGGTGCCACTTTCATAAGAAACAGAGCTACATTTTATTTATTCATTTCTCATGTGAGGGATTCCTTTCTGTGAAAATGAAGGTGCTTATAATGTTGTTGCAGCCAGATCTATATGGCACACATGAAAAGCCCAAACAAGTAATCAGGGGGATATATACCTTTCTTTCAGTGTCATTGGCCCCATTAATGAATGTAGCTAGAGAGAGACAACAGAAACATAGTAGGAGTACGTTGTTCGAGTTCATCTTCGCATCCTATGCAACACGTACAAGAACCTTCTCCTATCCTATTACTTTTATTTCTCGTTTGATCGATTCGGAAGAGCATTCGGCTATAAGTAGCTGATCGCAGGAGGACAACTCCAAACTTCAACATGCAAGAGAGATGGAGAGGAGTAGTAGATTTGACCAAGGAGCAAAGGATGCCAGACCCAGGATTTAGTGGCTCTAATTAAGGATCTTCTTGAGTGACTAATCCCTTCCCTTAGTAACCCGGACAATGTTTTCGGAAACTCCATGACTTCTTCTTTTTCTCGACAGTGTTGTGTTTAAGTGTGTGCATAATATTTCAGAATTTCATGTATATCAACCTAAAGTGATATCTTCGTCTGGTTGTCTTGGAACATTGACCAAATCCTTAAAGCGTTGTGATATATAGTGGTAATAATGCACGTGCTATGCATGTATAAAACATAATTTGAATTTTCAGTTTATAGTAAATTTTTAACATCTCTTTCATTTCATTTTTAATAAAATCTTGTTTTTCATTCATTTCATTCCAATCAAAGTCTAAAGAAAGATGCATATTGACACATCAAAAACATTAATCTCTCAGAAACAAATAGTGAAGTGTGGCTTTTAATAATCATATAGGTTAAGTATCATATATTGAAGTTACCTACTAAGAGATGGTATAAATAGATGGTGTCATTCACAAAGCAGAGTCATTTATTTGGAGATTTTCCATTTTCGTCAAAACTTGACATAATTCAAAGTTCAAATGAATGCCAAATACCCAACCATGTCTGTGGCATCTTGATCATCTTAAAATTGATCGGTTTAGTAAATAAAATAGGAGTTAACAAAGTTGAATTCTCAACAATCACGTAATTAATTTTACACTATGTAGAAAAAAATTTATTTCTCTATATATTGAATTATTTTTGTTATTTAATTTAAAAAGATCAACTTCCCCTTGCAATTCTCCTTGAATTCCAACAAATATTACTCAAAATTTGGTAATACAAAAGAATATTATAGATTTGGCAAACAAAAAAGGAAGAAAAGAAGGAAGTTGTCGTGATAAACAACAATTCAAGTCATATTTGTCAATCATTTGCATACCTAATAGTATATATTTTTTGTCATGTTATCTAATTAAGGTTAATACAGGTAGCTATTTCTTAAACCGAAAAAAGAAAACCTGGATAAAAAGTCAACAGATGGAATAAAAGCATAATTTTAGATACAATGAACTTCAATTATTGAATATGGGTATAAAGAGGATTAAAAATGGATCTAGGTTATTAAAAATAAGTTATTAAAGTGGCCGGATGACAATTTCATGCTCTTTAAATTTAGGCAAATTACAATTTGATATTTTCATGCTCTTTAAAGTACATATGTGCATCTTTGAACATCTTTTAGTATATTTTGAACTTTTAATATAAGATATTCTGATACATTAATATGAAACTTTTCTATACATTTTAATTCTTTTTTCATATAGCTTATTATTATAAAATAAAATTATTATTTTATTTTCAAAATGTGAACTTGTACATAGCACTGGTCAAAAAGGAAGAACGATAATTAACACTCTTCAATATCAAACTTGTCCGAATTAAGTGGCAACTTATGTGCCTACTAAATTGTTGTGACATGGCATCTTGTTACATCTATGTAACGAGAGGGAAAAAAAAAAAAAAAAGACTGAGAGAGTTCTAGGTTTCTTTATGTGATGTCTCAACCTGCTCTCTTCTCATCTATTCCTTTTTAGTAGTTCCCATATTAATCTCTTGAACACTCAGATTACGTCACTCTTAATCTTTTCAAGATAGGCAAATAATATATCACATATCTCAATGGCCAAAGTATTCCACTGGTCCCAAATTAGTTCATCTTCGCCATTCCCAAATCCATACACAAGATCATGACTTGTACGCATCCACATATTTGAATAAGATAATACCTTATTTGGCAATACTACTTCCATGAATTAGCCATGATTATGCAACCAAGCCAATTTATTCTGATATTTTGCAACCTTTTCTCTTTATTATTATGAAAACACAATACACTAGGATCGTTTTGGGTTGGAGACAGCAGTTGAAGATAGGGAAGAAAGGACAGCCAGTCTGGTTGCGTTGGCCTTTAAATAATATGTTTGTTTGGATTGATCTTATTTGCTCAAAATTTTTTTGCTTACATTATCCATACAATTTTCAACCACCTTTTTATTTCACATAGATCACATAAAAAAAAAAAAAGTGCTACAATATTTTTTTCACAAAATTAACTCAAATAATCTATCCCAAATATGACGTCGGATAATTTTATCCGAAATATTCAGTTGGACAGAGGCTATTTTTTCCCATCAAGTTACCTAGGCATAATATGGATTAAATTGCACATAAAGTTCTATTATCTACAATGTTTTGACATTCGGACATGTTTATCCAGGGATCTCACTTCATCTCACTGGCCAGAAACCAAATGCTAGGCAACCCACCAATCAGATAATTTATGCCAAAAGCATCTCCAAGACGGAGCCAAATTTTCCTGCAGAAGTATAATCGGGATGACCATTTGTGTTCAGCACAAGGATGCAATGTCTATACTAAAGTTGTGCATATACGGAAACTCATAATACAGCCACCAAGTCTTAAGCTTGCACAAAGATTATTCACTGATCACACATGTCAATTTCCTCAAAGCGTAGAACTCCAGCAGCACCTCCATAGCAGAGCCAATTTTCACTTCCTTTATTTGTATTCCATCTCACTCTATGCATAGCTACTGTCTTAGATGGGAACACTTCAACTTCTTCCACCTCCCCACGCGTAATTTCTTGATTGTCTTCTCCAACTTCTTCCACCTCCCCACGCCTAATCTCTCGATTGTCTTCTCCAACCATGATAAGTCGCTGATCAGCTTTTGAGCTGCTGCTTGTTTTCACTTTGGCTGCCTCTTTGGTCTTGGTCACAACCATACAATCAGGTCCAAATTCCGAATCCAGATCACCGCTGTTACACAAAGCTGCATATACACTTAGATTCAGATAGAAACACTCAATAAACATCTACTATGAAATGTTTTTGATTACACCTTAAATTTCAGAAAATAGCCATGTAATACCTTTATGCTTTTCATCTGATCGAACTTTTACAAGCTTCTGCTTTGCTCTCTTCTCTTGATTAGAGACAGATATGTACCCACGCACAGTTCTTGGGGCTTTACCATACTCACGTAGTGACTTCTTCATTGGAAATGGAGTATTAGGCAAGGAAGTGAACATTGTAAGCGTCGAGTTTTCCTCAGTTAATGCTCCGCAAAGAAAATGTGGCGCTCGATTACGCAAAGGATCTCTTTCCACTGCTCTGGTAGTCAGCTGAACACCGAGGAAACACCAAATTTTTAGCACAGAAGAATTTGGGGTACGTGTGCTGTAAGTGTACAATTGCTCACGGAGAAAATCAGAAACACACAGTACTACATGTTTGATGAGTTGTGCAGATTCAATGGCTAACGGATAGCTCAAACTTCCATACATGCTAGGCAAGCTTAGCCAGTCCTGAAAACTGTTATATTTTTTAGGTGAGACCAAGGTACTCATGTTACAGGCTAATTGGTCAATTTATTAATCAAAATTCTCATAGACTTTTTAACTTCTTATTGTATGCCTGAAAATCTCACTTACAAATCAATGCATTAGTATCTTCTACCTCCTTGCAAGAGACAGATCAGATTACACCATGAAGGTCATAAATCATTACCATTATATGCTTACTAATGTAAAAACGTAATTCACATCAAACATATTAAGTTCAATAAATTCCTTCAGCCATTTGAACGCAGTGGCCAAACCAATATAACAGAAGTGTCAATTGAATTGAGACCAAAAAAAATCAACCAATACAGACCTGGAACCTAAGAGCAGTACCATCCGCACTACAATATGCAACCATGCCTAATACAGCAGAAAAGATGGATGTATCAAGCCATCAGCAATATGACAAAACCATAATAAAAGATGTTAAGGAAAGATACAAAGTATGATAACCATCTACTACAGAGAATAATCATCCAAATTCTGCAAGAATATTATTTAAACAAAAACGGTCTTTTAAATCAGTTCAACAGTAACTTATTTTCAATTGAAAATTTTAAAAACAATAACATCTGTCCCAAAACCTTTAGGCCTTGAAATGTGAAAACGGGCATCCCAAGCCCTGTCACCACCCCAAAAAAGCCACCAACATTGGTATATATTGCATAGCCTATGGCAACACACCAAGAACGCAGGGAAGCATGTTCAATGAAAGTTTCACCACTTTAAGCAGTAGAAGGGTATTCTGACATAGCTCATGGATGAATATGCCCAAATCTGTGGTCCAATCAACTAAAATAAAAAGCATATGACATAATTTAGAACCTGTTAACCGGGATGTGTGAACACTCCAAATCGGAAATGGACAGCATAAGTAGCTGTGAAACCCCTCCTGTTGTGTACCTCCAAAACGTTTTCCAGTAACAGGGACATCATTTGCAGCATTCAACAGGCCGAGAATCCGTAGTGCTCCATCATCATAGGATACAATAATACATCTGAGGCAAAGTAGTCATTCATTTAATAAGAAAACAAAATGATGCTACAGTTAAAGAAATTTAATATCTCCTTCTCCATTTAAACAATCAAACTCACACCTTGGATCTGGTAGCCAGTCCAAACTATATATAATCCTTTGAATAGGATTAAAATCCCACAAGGGACGGAATGGATCACTGCAAAAAAAAAAGAAGTATACAAGCAATAAACTCAATCTGTAAAAGATGTATCTATATCAAATCCACTTGCAATGCAGAAAATCTCCCAATTTGACAAATATGTCTATTAAGAAGAGACAGCATGCTATATATGACCAGCACTCTGGGCACCATATATATCAAGATAATATTTGGATAATTCATGTGAAAATTAACATGCAAGAGCTCAGAATGAAAGTATGAAAAGATATCAATCATATGCAGCAGTAATTTAAGAATGTTTTGAAATTTCTGCACCAATATTATTCGAACACCAACAATGGGCTGCACAACTAAATTCACAAAAATGCTTATACTTACAAAGTTAAACCTTCACAATACTACTTGAGCTATTTATGTAGAGCACAACAAAAGATCTTAGAACAATCTCAAGTATCCAGATGAAAAGATAGTACAGATTCTACCTACCTGAATGAAAAGAAACGAAAGAACAACAAAGAGGAATAAAACAATAAAATCTTGTAACAGACAATTATATTCCGCTAAAAGCCTTTAAATTAGTTACAAATTAGATGAAATGAATGAGAAGACATAATTCACAATCCAAACGTCATTCCCCTAATGCAAACTGGCCCAATGTTACAGTTCATTCCAGCGAGCTTAACAGAATAGTAAATGCTACCAGTGAACGTAACAAATCTCACAAATTTTACCCACCTTCAATTGGAACATAAAATGGGCCAAGGTCTTTTAAATCAAAAATTGCATGCAACCCCATATAATAAATATCCCCTTCCAAGTAAAGCTTAAGCTCTTATCCATAAATCAATTGCAACCAAGAGATAAGACACTTCCTGCAAGAACAAATTAATTGATTAAAAGGGAACTATCAAAGGATAGCTGATGAACCTCTCTCTTTATATCTCTCAGTCTGTTTCTGACCTCCAGGACAGCGTCCCCAACAAAAAAAAAAAACCAAAAAAAAAAAAAGAACCTTCACTTCCCATAAGCAGAGTGCTTTGCATCCCATTCCTACTGAAATTCAATCTTGTTGGGAACTGAATCCCCAAAATTCATTGACCACTATCTTAATTTATTACTCACTTGTCTCATACTAAATAGTTTCAAATGATATATCCTGTCTCCAATGAATAGCAAAGTAGTCCTATGAAAAAAGAGAGATAAGCAGGGATAGCTGTTATGTGTTTCTAGAGCCTTTTTCTCCAAATAGGTTTCTAATTTAACCTAACCACCTCATGGTGGATGCACCTCAAGGAAAGCTACTAAGTCTTGAATCTAAGAATTCTTGGCTGCAGGAGAGGCATTTGGATGATTAGATAAGAAAGTCTAATTTACATATGCCTCTCAATCCAGCAATTTGATCTCACATGCCACAAGACTAAATGATCATATGTGACCAAGACAGCAAACAAGGCTTCATAACATTGATGGCTGTTTGTCAATCCAAGATGTAACCTTAACTGTTGATATTATGGTCCAAATAACATAAACCTCAATTTTCATAGCAAACAAGAAACATAAGTAGTCCACTTACAGCTGCAGCTAATCAAAAACAAGAATAACCAAAAAAAAAAAAAAGGAAATTATGCTCACCGTAGGTCCCAAAACTTCAAGCCCCTATGACCAGCAGTTACAATAATATTTGCACTCTCAGAGTTGCTGCAAAAGTACACTCAAATAGTCCAGTAAGTACAAAAGCATATCTTAACAGGGAATGAAGGTGGGAAAAAAGGGGGTCATCAAGAGCTTGATAGGCATGTCAGGACATGGGAGAGCCAAACAGGGTTGAGAGACAATACAAACTAAAATCAAAATTATGAACCATCTTTACATGCAAGGACTTCAGTGGAGTAATTATACCACCAAAATTGTAAGCATTTGGAAAGGTAGTGAAGTCTCCTCAAATGAGGCTTGTTCTTTTAAGAATATATGTTGTGTTTCAACCAATGTCTGAATGTCATCACTGTGAATCTCCATATCAGTTGTTTCCAACCCAATTCACTAGTTTATAACCTTGACAATTAGGTATGCAGGTGCCTTCGATCAATAATAAAAGAACACAGAAGAGATTATAATTATCGTTTTCTGGAGTTTCTTGAGATGTACACCTTAAAAGTATCCCTCAAAATTGTTTCAGCAAGCTGACAAAGCAACTTCATTTTTCTTTCCACACAAACAAATTTGGACAGCATAGTGACTAACAACATCTCAAGAAGGTACAACCAAGATGATCCGCAGTCACTAATCTTGATTGTACTTATCCAAGATCATTTCAGAGATATCAAGTGGGGACATGTGGGGTAAAATTATTTTGAGAAATCAACGCAACAAAAGGAAATTATACGATCATATTTACCAAAATAAGTTAAAAGTTAAAATGAAAATGTCTAGAAGTAGACATGATTTGCACTTCTGAGAAATCATTTTGAGACTTATTCTGCCCATCAATTCTACTATCATCAGATTTGTTTACCAACTTTTCTCAGAAACTAATCACACACTTCAGCAAGAGATTGCTTTATTATCTTGTTTTTGGAGTTTGAATTCCCAAAATCTGCAGACACAAAGTAAACAGGCTGCACCACTTTGATCTTTCAGTGAAACCTCGTTTTTGGAGCCAGGGGGTGGATTAATCCACCAACCTGGGGATCAAAGAATGACAGAGAAGTACCGCAACAAATTTGTACAAAAGAATCTACACACATTGGGGAACTCATTACCTAGTGAAACCAGTTTATTATGTTTTCTTCTTCTTTTTTTTTAAATAAGGTACATCCAGCATCACCAACCTGCTAACTGGTGCCCATGTAACTGCTCTAATAGGAACTGTGTCAGCACTGAAGCAAAGCAAAGGCCTTGTCTCTAAATTACGCATCAAAAAGGTCACATTAGTGTTCAGTAGTTTGGGACTTCCACCATTTGCCAAAGGCAAACTCACCTTCCATAACCTGATATATCAGCAAAAGATGAAGCAAAAAGTAAAAGTAAGCATGCAAAGATAATACCTTGTAATGAGCCAGTAGCACAGAATTTCCACAAGGCAACCTGAAACAGCCAAATTCTTAGTACCACTTAACATAAGAATAATGGAATGCCAAAAACAGATGATAAAGAAGTAAATTACAATATGAAATGCAGAATCACATTATAGAATCATATGCAACAATTATTTTATTTTTCTCCCATGTTATACCTGACCTTTTTGGTAGGGTTTTTTGTGGGGATTTACAAGGGGATAGGGTTGTGTAGCACACTAAATTTTAAATGTTCAAGCAAAGACCACAACGACAAACAGTAGAAGTAATAAAGCAAAAATGAAAGATGTACCACTCCATCGTGACATCCAGCCAGAATCATATCATGTGGAGAGGATGCTGACCACTCTAGCGTCAAGGGAATACTGTTCAATGATTGCAGCAAACGAATTAAACCTAATAAAAGTACACAACTGAGCATTGTCTACTGAGTCAGACAACGACGTCCATATCTCCAATGAAAACATGGCAAGTCAAATGGCGTAACAAATCCCTATTAAAGTCCATGCCAATTCAGGCTTCTAAAAATGCAAGGCCCATCTTTTAACTAGAACAAAAATCCAAAAGCTCAAACTTCACTAGCTTAAAATGCTACACTGTTTGAAGATGTAATATGGTTTTCAAGTCAACCTTCATCAGCTTAAAAGCTACACTGTTTGAAGACGCATTATGGTTTTGCAACTAGATAAGATAAATTGCTGACCACAAGTAAGCTTCTTTTGGATCAAAACCTTGGAACAGGGAACAAGAAAGCGGAAAAGAAACACAAAGACAGAGATAGAGTAGTCAAATAACTTTTTTCTGGAGGTTGAAATGTAAGTTAGTATCTACTTTAAGTCAATCATTAAAATCTTCCTTGGAAGTATTCCAAGAATTGCTTGTTGATAGATGCTCAAAATGAAAGTGTGTTTATTGCTCAAGTAAATTTTTTGGAATCCATCACCATTTTAGTAAGACCTTTAACTGAATGTCTATACAACAAGGACACAGAGAGTAGAATAGTTCTTTCATGTGCAAGTATAATAATGTTATAAACTAAGAAGAATAAATGGCAAACTACCTTTGCCTACTGCCACAATTTATTGTTGGACACCTGAATACTGGTCTCAATCTTATGAAGCGAGGATCAGTGCCTTCCTTTTGAGAAGCTGAGTAGATAACTTTCATTGTACGAGGAAAAGGAACCTCCCAGCTGTATATAATAATTAGGTCGTAACAAATAGTCAGAATTACAACACATAATAAATATGCTAGTAGATGCCACAAAGTAATTAAAAGAATTTGACATAAAGAACACCTATTTTCCACTCAACCTCCAAAAAAAAAAAAAAAAATCAGCATCCATGAGACAGCTTACGATTTGCCCAAAGGCACTCATGCTTCACTCACTAAAATTATCAGTGCAGCAGTAGGACATCTACAGGAGGTATTTCCCTTTCTGGAAGAAAGAAAAATAACAATATGCTTGACAATGCTTGTGTACTGGATACTGTTTCTTTTTCATTTTTGTTATCCTAGAAGAGCACATTCATTTAAATTCTTCCCTTGCTACATATAAATTCTTATCTTAAGGAAACTATGCATTACAAAATTGGACTTAGTTTCCAAAAGAAGCATGCAAGACTGAAAAAAAGCAATTGCTTTGATCGCACATATAAAGTTTGACAGCATCCAGGAATACAGCAGAGACACTTGCTCATTCTTGTGTTCTTAAGAACAGATAATCAACAAGCTAAAAGAAAAAAGAAAAACGCATAAAGTCAAATATGACTGCACCAGTAAGCCAAGCACGCAAAAATAAGAAATGTGTAGAGTTTAGATGTTAAGCAATATGATTAAATAAACAGTTCTTACACTTCAAGAGCACCATCTCCGAGCAAGACAGCAAGATAACCCATTCTTTGTTTGTCAGAAGAATTAGATGGACGCCATTTTGCATCCCAGGCAACTTCTCCATTGTGAGCCAAACAATATACCATTCTAGGCAAGGCAACATCACTGGGAATAGAGCAATTAGCTGAGCCAAAATCACCAGTGATCATGTTAAGCCCTAAGTTTTCTTCTATTGGAGGATTTGCGAGGAACAGTTCAGCTTCTTGTGCACTTTCAGAAACCTGAACCCTTGTACTCCCCTTGTCCTTCAATCTTATGCGTTTTGAAGGGATAGTGAGTGACTTCTCTGCTGATTTCCTGTTACATACTTCTAGCCCAAATTGCGAGTTCTCCTCAGGGACATGATCACACATATTGCCAGAAACCAAATCTACCGTGAGCAATGTGGATGAACCTTTGGTAGCAGGAGTTTGCACTATTTCGCTATTGTTTACAGGTTTTTTTGGTGGTCTGCCACGTGGCTTTGTCTGTTTAGGCGATTTGATCTTAACTATTTCATGATCAGAAGTATCAACCAAAGCAACATCTCTAGAAACTACAGCTGATGAATCTTCAAGATATTGTGCAGCTGAAGTTTGAACATTTTCGCTATGAGAATTTGTATTATTTGAAGATCCATTTATAGGTTTTTTTCTTGGTCTCCCTCGTGGCCTCTGCTGTTTAGATGATTCAGTTATAACTGTTTCACTATGAGAATTTGTGTTATTTGAAGATCCATTTACAGGTTGTTTTCTTGGTCTCCCTCGTGGCCTCTGCTGTTCAGATGATTCGGTTGTAACTGTTTCACTATTCCTTGAGGTTCTTTTCCGGTTTTTTTGAACCTGAGATTGCATTTCCCTCTTCACGTTTGTACCCAGCACACACCATATCTGGACAAATCCACGGCCCCTAAGGGGTGCACCAATCTTGTGGTATGAAGATCCAGGAGGATGAGTAGCAACAGCAATGAACTGTAATTAAAGGAAGAAAAAAACCTGGAGTTTATCAAACGTTCTTATTCTAAATTATTGACAGGGCAGTCCATAAAAGTTTAGGACCATAATCAGACCTTTGACACAGTCATACTCTTCCATCTTTTGTCCACATGAGACCCCAAATACAAACCATAATTCAACCATTAGACCATTGCAATTCTGTTCAATTAAGATTTGAAACCAACCTAATTAAGAAATTCAATCCAAAAAAATGGTAGAGGTTTATTTAAATATCCATTAGATAGTGTCTAAAATTCCAATTAAGAACCTCTCTGAAAGTTCTTTAGAATTCCTGCATACAGATTTCCATTTAAAATCCAGTGAAGGAGAAAATCAAGAGAAACTTAGTAACCAAAGAGAAGACATGGAAGCAAACCAAAAGAAAGCATCAGACAGAAGCACCTCACTCTTAATACTTGAGTTGGAATATGAATGGATTCTTGGACACCAGTCCAATGCCCAAACTGGACCTCCAACATACATTACAAAATCCTTGCTGCAAAATATCAAATTAGAAGCTCTCCAAAATGTAGTAACACAAAATCAGACAAAGAGCACTAAAAATCCTTGGCAATACTTCTTAGTTGGATCCCTTATAAGAAATCCACAGGATGAAGAGACTCAATAAATCAACATTGTAATATATCCTCAAAGATGGCAAAACGCATTATGCAGGCAAAAGGAAAGAACTGAAAAAGACCAACTGAAACACTATGCACAACAAATATGTCGATAAGCCAAATCATGAACATATTTAAACCATTAAGCTATATATATATGTATATATTGCAGAAGAAAATTAGAAAAATGGTATACATCCAGGCAGATTGGGAATACAATAATTGCAATAATTTGGCTTGTTATCAATTAATTTGAATTGTGGATTTACTATTTACCCTCTACTTCCGGTACCCGTCCATGTTTAATCTCATATTGATACCTAGAGAGTAGATAGGAAGACTAAATTCTAAGTAGATAAAGTGATAAAATAAAGCATAAAAATGAATTAAACATCAATGTCAAATTAGTAGCTACCTGGGTTCTGAAGAAGTTACATCCCCATTTTGTATATCTTTCTGCAGCATCAAGAAAGTCTAGTATTATATCATTCACATTTACAAAAAATTGGATTAAAGGCCCAAAAAGCCAAAAGAGGAAGAAGCAGACCTTCAAACGAGTACATTATAATGTCACATACCTTTGGAACGGTAGCTGATGAAAACTGCGGTAAACTTATTTCGCCCATGAAATCTCCCCCCTCCTTGCTCTGATTTTGACAAGAAAACCTTAAATTCCTCGACGGGCAATTAAACTCCCTCCATTCTCTGCAAGCACAGATTCATCATAATCCCTTCTTAAAAAAAAAAACACCAAACTTAGCAACTAAAACTCAACAGATTAGGCAGCATAGCCTGGAGACCACAATTCATCAAAACAGCATACTTCTCCATCCAAGTATAACAAAATATAAACTCCAGTCAATTCAATTATGTCTTGCTAAACAGCATGTTTCAGCTACTTCTATCCGATAAATGTGACTCAGTATAGAATTTAACGGTAAAGAAGCATTTTTCTCGTTATTAGGTCCATACATAACTAAAAGAAACCTCAATAGTTTTTGAAAATGATGTTTAAATGAATCTTCCATTTGAAAACACTAACCTTAAGAATGTGATGGAAGATGACAAGCGTTGAATTTCAGCAGGATCAAAATCGTCGGTATCCGTCTCTCCACAAAGCTTGGAGATAGTATCCACCGCTTTGAAGTGATTGTCGACGGAATCATCGAATAACGAAACAGTAATTCCAGGCGGAAACTCACTCTTATTGCCGCCGGTATTCTCCTTGCGGACCGAAAAACCCTCGCCTTCGCCGTCGACAGCAGCCTCCTCATTCGCCTTCGCTTTCCGTTTCGGCTTTAGCTTCTTCATCCGGTTATATGCAACTGCGATTGGAATGTCCATGCCGATGTCGGTTGGCGCTTCTTCTCCTTTTCCCTCCATTTTCCTTTTTTACTCTCTCTCTCTCTCTTTTGGCGGAAAACAGTCGCCACGGCAGCCTTTTCTCAGAGGCGTGTGATTGCAGGAGATGGGATTCGAACCTGTGTTTCAAGGATGAGAGAGTTTTGGGCCTTTTAAAGTTTCTTGATCACGTTTTTTGTCGGCGTTTAGCTCTCTGTAGACCGAAAAGCAACACTCCAAAGCCCAATTAGACGTTAATGGATATCCAGTGAGGCCCATCTCATCTGACATCGGTCTCTATTTTGGAATAAACTACGCAACACACTGCGAGGGGAAAAAAGGATGGAATTTCTAAATCTATTGGGACATTACAATAGTCTTCCAATTTTTTCATAATAAGATCCTACCTGGTTATGATTGCACTGATATTTGAGGATATAATTTAAGCAAATACAAAAAATAAAAATAGCCATTAGGATAAGTCCAATGACTAGAAAAATCATTTTAGAACTCTCCCTGCTCGAATTAGGGTTCGAATCCTGAGTCTGAAAAAATCAACATGTCAGTTTTTTTGTTGCAGTTGGTTGTTCCTGACGGGAAGCTTTTTGGTTTCACGAGCAAGCAATAATTCTCCTCTGTTCAACACAAACTTCCATGGACCTTTCGACTGCGTGCTCAATGAGCACTGATTAGTACAGGTTAATGCACTCAATTTAAATCTAATTTTATATTTAACTGAATCCACTTAAATTACTTTTAAATATTTTGGATTTAACTTTATTGGTTTAAAAAAAAAATCATAACACCACATTTGAGCATACTATCGTAGGATTGCTTGGCTGCTTGACCACTTGACCGACATGAACAACAGTAAAGTTAATGACTTCCAAAAAAATTAAAGGATATTGAGATGAAAGCAATATTCCATTCAGAGTCCGAAATTCAAAAACATCGATTGGGTTGCAAGTTTGTCCCATAAGATTGTAATGTGGTACCACGTTGGCTACTTGCAAGGGGAATGATAGGAAATACATGTCTAACAGACTCCGAGTTCAGAATTGGAAGATTTTTTTGTTTTTTCCTTTTTTTGTATTTAAATGCCATATTGTCATTTGTCTTTTACTTTCTTTGTGGAAGGCTTGTAACTAATCAAAGATTTGAGGATGGGAGATGACACTTAAACTGAAATTTAAAATTTGAAATTTAAACACATTAAATTATTGAATCGTTAAATACTAAATATGATACAATTGGGTGTATATTACATTAAATGGTAGAATAGTTTATCACTAATTTTCTAAAGTAAGTTTTGTCTAGAAAATTCAGTGCCACTTAATTAATTCAGATGCTATATTTTGAATTATCAAACGCATCTATAGGAGTGTCAACGGGTCGGAATTTGTAATTTCAGACCTAGACCCAGCATGTAATGAAAATATCAAATGGGTCTCAATATAGTGTCGGATCCGAATCCGGGTTAGGTATAACCTTTTAAACATTTAATTAAGTATGATAATTTTATTTATACACAAAATTTACCAATACAATATTAATAATATAATTAGATTAATTTTAAACAATCGCTTAATTTATAGAAAATAATTTTTAATTTAAAATTAGTAGATTAGTAGCAAATTTTAATAGAATATGTATTGTTTATTAAAAGAATTACACTAATTGAATCTGGATCTAAAAGGGGTCAGAACATGTAAACCCATATCCAATCCGTTTTATCCATAGATAAAATGGATTCGAGTCAGGGCCAGGTAATCGAGTCTATAACTTGTTCCGTACCCACAATAGCAGACTGGGTTCAGGTTGGGGCCGGATAAATTGGTATATAACTAGTTCTATGTCTAGAAAAACAGACCGGGCTTGGATCGGGTCGGGTACAGGGTTCATTCCACGACAACCCCTGCCTGCATATGTGAACATATTGAAATCTGAACTCATTATTGAATTGAATACTAAATAGAATTATCAGACAAGATTAGTACGCTGGTTATGGTGCCTTGTATCAGTTCGTCAAATATCTGTCGCTCGTTCACTCCATTGAGTGGCCATGACAATTCTGTCCCCTGCTGTGGAAAACCCAGACGTCTAAAAGCTCAAAGACTCGCAGGCTGATTGTTGTTTTTTCTTTTGTTACCGTTTGCGTCTGGTACGGACCTAAACTGTTAATTGCAAAAACTAATATGTAAAGCGACTACTGCCTCTGTGTTCTCATTTTTTGCCCATGAATATGTGGACATGAGATCTTTGAGAGGTCGTGTGGTTGAAGGAAAAGGGCCGTGCAGATATGGTTGGGACGAATTAAAATCTCCTGGCGAGAAGCGAAAGAATGTCATTTGCCTTTGATTCAAATTGAGCCAATTACCGACTAAACGTCCCTACCGCCATAACCATCACCAGCTTTACGAGTCGGGGCAAGGAAAGCGAAACGAGAAAGCAGCAACCACCTCTTGTACAAGGCGCATCACATGTTTAGATGTAACAGGTGTTGCCGGTGAACTTGAGCTATGGAAGGAATCAAAAGGCAGATCGATGCTTTGCTAAGTTTCTTTCAGTGCCATCCATCCATCAGGGACCAAACCTTCCCGCTACAACTACACACACACACACACACACATATGTACTCCACTTCACTCGTCTACATTAAGGATTTGGTCCTGTACCATCAACGTTAGTTATACACAAGAAGAAGTTAGTTACAAAAAGGGGCATACGTACGTGCTGTTCAGTTTAGTTACAGATTGGAAGATACTGTATATCAAAGGATCAAGGCTGATTTAGGTAATATATCATCCGTTTTTGTGGACCAGAACGAATCGATCTGTGTTTTTATGGAAATGTCCATTATATATATATTAGCCAAAAGCATTATCAGGGAAACTACTTGCGTGTACAGTTAGTTAGTTATATAGGAGCTAGCTGCAGCTCCAATGGTTAGCACCTCATATTGTGTTCGAGAGCTAAGCTACACTGCTCTGCTCGTTGAACCCACCAATTCTTACACAACAACACACAAAGCTCCACGAAGGAGTGTTAGTGCTTTTGCCGGTTTTATTCCCATATCCTCTTTATTATTATTATTATTATTATTATTCCCATATCCTCTCTGGTAGCGAATTTGAACTTTATGTTGTTAGCTCATATTTGGCCAAGTAGAAACAAGTTACTCCAAAACCCTCTATACCCTTCCTACCGACATGCTCCGCACATCTGCTCTGCGACCGTGACAGACGACCCGTGACACTACCCACCACAATCCCTTGCGGTGCACACACACATACTCAGGTGGTATACAGCAAGCCTGCGAGAAATACCTCAGAGTTGTCCTTGGCTTATACGCCCGTAAACTTTCCTGCCAAAGCTTTTCATCCATTAGTAAACACCCCACCATCAACAAGTTCCATCTAAAAGCATTACAATTCGGCACAGGCTCTAAATTTTGGCTAATCATAATATGAAGTTCAAATTGCTTGTATGCTAATATCAATATCATAAACCTCAAATCTCACATATAGCTAGTTATTGCACAAGACACCTAGCTAACACAACAATGCACTAAAAGTTCATGTTATAAAAGAATGTTTAAGGTGGATATTTGTGTTACTGATCATGTAATTAAATAGGGAATCAGTTGGTCCAGTACTTTAATACTGTGTTTTTTTTTTTATATATGAAATTTGCCCAAATATTAGGCAAAAGTGCCGAAATTGTTGCAAACGGTGCTCCTATGCTCCTATGTTCTTTCCTAAATATTCTTTCCTCCTCCTTTCCTCATCGATCATAGGAGCATCCTTTGCCCTTCATTTTAAAGATGATCAATAGTGATTCTTCATCTATTCTTGATGATTCAAACTTATAACAAATGAATTAACAAGTAAATCATCTTACCAACAAATTTACTAGGGATCCATGATAGTAACATTATATAGATGGTAATTCTAAAAATCACACACACAACATGTAAACATTTGAGGCCTTAGAACACCACCCCCCACCCCGGCCCAAAAAAAAAAGCATCTGTTCTGTAAGGGTCAAAATACCTAAAGTTTAGGTATAACCGTAGTGGAGATTAACATTTAGTTAAATTAGAATATGATTAATGGTTTAGAGATGTCAATAACACACGAATTTATAGCTTGCAGTTTTGCCATTTTCCCATTCTCAATTTACGTTGTGATAATTAATCATTTTGTGCCTAACCATCCATCTTAGCCGGCAAAGCTTGCATCCTTTTCCAAGGAAAAAAAAAAAGAAAAAAAAGGAAAAGAAAACAGTGGAACCTGGACGTTCACTAGACTCCATCAAACACACGCAAAAGTCAAGCTACATCTTAGTAAAAAAAAAAAAAAAAAATAGAATTCGGACCTGGGATTCGTTTCTAATCTTGAATACTGAACAACTAGCTTCATGAAACATCTGCATTCTAAATTTTCTTTTTCTTACGAGGCATAGCTACAAAATAAAGTTAACCAATTAAATGGGAAGGAGATGCAACAATTACAAACGATACAATCTTAATCAAGCATATATATGGGATTATGCACCACTCCACCTGTTCAATTGCATCGTAAGAACTTTTCGTGGTTGATCGTTGGGGTAATAGGAAAAGAAGCAATGAAGTCGCTGGAATCAAGAGAGAATGAAAGAGAGAGAGAAAGAGTAGCATATCATGACAAATAAAACATGGGAGATACAAGTTAGGGATTGAGGGACGTGGACTCAAATGCTTTATGAACTGCGAAATGACAATCAGTTCTACGTACCAATGTACACTTTTGTCCTCCACAGCCAGGGGAGGTGGTGTACGATAAACTGAGGAGCTAATTAATGTTCCTACACTAGAAACATCAAAATACCAGTACAAGAAGCACAGCCAAAAAACAACAGCTATATCCCCAAATGTTTGTACATGACAAAACAACACCGACAATATCAAGTATTCAAATATACATACCCGGAGCTGACTCAGGCGGCAACCCACTTGATAAATCTCGTCTTCCCAACAAATTCACACTCCAGCTATCTAGCACTCCTGAATCCACCATCTACCTGCAAATAACAATCTTAACGAGCTTGTACTTATTGGAGATCACTTGCAAATTTAGGGTTACGGAGAGATACGTACCCAGGGTGTACATACTTTATTGAGCTGAAGTTGACTTGGTGCTGGTAGAGCTTTTCTTTCCTCGGACCACTACGGGCAAACCACCGCGGAAAGTGGCCGTAAGTCCAGGAGAGAAGCGGGGAGTCTGGTGGGCTTGAGCTAAAACGATGTGAAAGTCTCGCAGCAATGAAAGTGCGACACTCTTGACCTCCACAAGTGCCATATCTTTCCCCAGACAGACCCTTTTTCCAGCTTGAAACACTGGATACTTAAAAGGGTTTTCTTGGAAGAAGACGCCATCTCTCAGCCACCTCTCGGGCTTGAATTCCAAGCAATCGGAGCCCCAGATGTTTTCCATCCGCCCCATCGCGTAAGGATGATAAGTAACTCGTGTTCCCTTCTTAACAGCGGTTCCATCAGGGAACATGTCATCCTCCAAGCAAAACTTTGAATCGAACTGTACGGGTGGGTACAGTCTCATACTCTCAAAGGTTGCAGCATGCAAATACTGAAGCTCACTTAGTTGTTCCAAGCTGGTGAGCCTTTCTTTAGGCCCTAAGACTCGGTCAGCCTCCCGTTGAATAGCAGCCTCGACTTCCGGGTGGTTAGCCACGAGCCAGAAGAAGCTTGTCAAAGTCGAGGCAATTGTGTCCCGACCGGCTAGGAGGAAGCTTATTATAATATCTCTCAAGTAGGTTTCATCAGTGACGCTGCCCATAAACCGAGAGAGAAGGTCTTTATTTTCGGAAAAACCTAATTTTTGGCGCTGCCTTATGACTTCTTTGGCTAGTAGGTTGATCATCTTGATGGCTTTCCGGAGTTCCTTCTCGCTGCCTATATTCAGCATCCTTTTGATCTTCCAAGTAAGAGGTGAAGCGGTCATGGCCCTTTCCGCCGACAATCTGGATGCTAGGTCAAAACAGACAGCAAACTCTGAAAGCGGAAGGGATATTTCTAGACATCTTGGGTCCAACCCAAACGATACTCTGCAAATGCAATCGAATGAAAATCTGCGGAAAACGTCTTGAAAATCAAGAACGCGATCTTCTTTACCTGCTGTGACGGAGGATAAAAGAGGAATAAGGCGATTTTCGATCTCTTGTTGGACAACATCGAAGGCGTAAGATCTCAGGGAGATTCGACAGAGCTCGAGACTGGCCATTTTCCTCTGGAATTTCCATAAATCACCGTCAACGTTAAATATGCCCCGACCGAGAAAGTCCCCTAGGATGGTCGAAAAAGGTTTCCCTTTGGGGTAATTCTCAAACCTGGTTTTGAGTATGTACTCAACATTTTCGGGATTAGCAGTGATTATATTGCCGAGTACGTGTACGTGAATAGTTTGGGAAGGCGAATTCTGGAGGAGATAAGTGTACCAGTCGCACAAATTTTTGAATTTGACTGACCAACTAGAACTAAGATAAGCCTGGCAAATTCCACACTTGCACCAAACTCTTGGCCTCATAACAAAATGCTTTAGGATAAGAAACACAAAGACGATAGCAAAAGAGAAGACAAGGAAACAGAAAGCTTGAAACTTGAGCATGAAAAAGCATGAAAGCTTGGTGGACTCCATGGATGGGTGATTTTTGATGAAGATAAAAAAAAGGTGATGGCAATGGAAGACCAATAAGAGGAGCTAGTATGGACTAGGAGAAAGAGACCTGCAATATGTATTTTTTGAAAGAGTTACATATAATGAACCAACACTTGATTGAGCAAATATAAAACCACATTTCACTGCTCTTCATTATCTTTATGTACGAAACAATATTATATCTGAAAAAAATTTAGAAAAGAGGCACGAAAATATATAAAATGTTTGAAGGCACGGATAACGCATGGGCTAAAGGAAAAAGTCAGTTTGAAGACGCATCGTTCTGCACCGTCTAATCAAGCAGTATAACACTATAAGCTAATGCAATATAGATGGTTTGTACATATTCCAACACGTGCTCATATTCCTTCATTTGTACCCACTCAGTGGGTATAAAATTGGGCTCTGCAGCGTGGCAACTCATGGGAGCATGTTGTCATGTTTATGGGTGTCTACTGAATTATTTATCCCATTGAGAACCTACTAACGCCATTTTCCCTCTTTCCACCTAATGTGGTTGAATCACATGATTTCATAATGGCGGGGTTTGGTCTTTCTCCCCACAACAATATATGCAAATTTTCTTGAGTTATTCAATTCATAAAAATGAGGATACATGTATGTAAAAGCTTCCCCATCACTCCCCCCATCCCCCACAAGAAGAAGTATGTAGATGCAGAGGATATAAAATATTAAGACGTGATTCAGGGAACGAAATCCCTTAGAAAGACACAACTAAATTTCTTGGGCTCACTGGTTCTCTAGACTCTAGTGGAGCAAACACATCGTAGTACCTTCTTTTTATTGAGTGATTTAACTGTGATCTGTTTTGGTTTCTATATGTAATTCTTCTTTCATCATAATTATTGTTTGGTGGGCAGCTTTCAGATGAATCTTCTTGGGATGGGACGTCGCAACGTACGGTAGCCTATGTTCGTGGGATACACTTGTACTGTGTACATGTGTTGTGCTTTGACAAAGGGGAAGTGGTATATATTGTCAGCAATGCAGTTACAAGGTGAGGCCAATTCGTCACTGGTGCCAATATGATGGAAGCGAACAGGATAAGTCGTTCCGTGCATGGAGTAAACTTTTCTAGAAAGCAACCGATTTCCAATTATGTACGTAGCATCAGCATGTAAACTAACATCTCAACTCTTAAAACTCTTAAAAATGCGGTAATTGGAACGGAGGAGAAAACGGATATATAGAGGAAGATCAATTTCAGAAGGTCCACACCGGTATTCTTCCATGGCAACAAATCAGTTCAATAGTTAATGGATGGCATGCCTTTTACCTCTTTTGTGCCAACTGAAACCCATATTATTCGGCAGCAGCTATATATCGGGTAATGTTGGACAAATTTTTGGCACCCTATACTCATCACGTTCAGGTTCTTGCCCTTTTTAGGTAACACATCCTATATGGGTTTAGGTTACATAGTTGTTATCCACAGACAAGACTGTGAATGAAGCTCGACAAGTTTGGTCCAGTATGGTGTCCGGCTTAATCTCATTGGAGAATTAAGGCCACAGCAATCGCATCAGGTGATGTTATGTTTCACGAGTAAGTAAACTCGCCCAATTATTAAATCGGCGGATCACAACTCACAACATTAGCTGACATAAACGATTTAAGTAACATGATGATTGCTTGCTAATTGCTATGTATAGTATATGACGCCCATAAATAAATATGGGTACATAAAATGTAGTGCGTACATGTTCTTGCCACCTTCATGTCTCCATTCAAATTAATTAATTTCAAAGACAGGTCCTTAATTATATTATAATTCTCACCAAAAAGGAAAATTAAGGGCGGAATCTATCTATTTTATGTTTTACTTTCTGATTCCTTGTATTTGGACGGTTGGACCACACTTAGTTTAGAACTTTAATCCTACTAATTTGATGCTATTGATTCCATTCGGCAACTGTCAAGGCTGCTTGTTAGGTGTGCCTTTGTTCTTTTGCATGAACTGCGACTTAATATCAGGTGTCCTTACATAGTTTAATTAAGTTCATAGATGAGACAAAAACAATAAGAACAATTTATTCTACTCTTCCAGTATGGCATACAATGAACTTGATTAATTCCGTCAAGCATTATGTTTTTTCTTTCTTTTGCTATTGACGACTTTAGCTAAGTTAATCTATAGAGTTACTGTCGAACTTTTTCATTTTTTTTTTCTGTATTGTCACATGATTTTATGATGAGCAAGTCAAGTTTAGCTGGCCCAACAAGTTAATGAAACTAGTTGCTGCTCAAGTTTAATTTAGTTCGTTCACGGAATGATCTTCGGTGGCTCTTACGGACCAAATTTAAGTAATATTCCAAAATTTAATTTTGCCTGTATCGTTAGTTATCCTGGGTGCACCTGAGATTTCACATTTCCGACAATTCCTGTTACAAAATCCAAAAGCTGATACGGGTCAATAACACACCCACCAATGAAAGTGCACGTTGTTCAATTCATAGCTTTCAGTGCATATCCAAAATTCAGAGGACATTTGTTTAGCGGCGCGCAATAATTTTAGGTTAAAACTTACAACATGTGGTTTGTCATTTGTGAGCTTTTGGTACAATTAAATATTTATTATAAGTTTAGCAGGCATGAAAAATTATTCAATATTAGGAAATTGTCTCTGAATTGTTATTTATTACGTGCTAAGTTATTAGGTCATCTTATAAAATTATAGAATTGTAAATATTATGTATATGTGTAGATATGACGCAGATAATATGTAAGCAGTCAAATTGCCAAATGAATATTTGTTTCACTTCTAATTCATATGGTTGGACGTATATGTAAAGTTCAATTTATTGTGTTCAAAAAAAGTAGATAAAATTTATTAGAAAGAAAACAGAAAAAAGGAGTCATGTTCTAGGAGAAAATAGAAAAAGAATTCTATAATAGAAATGGCAAGGGGAACTATAAATTGTCAAAACTTTTGGGGGTCAGTTTATTTTACATTTTTTTTTTCAAATTGAGGGGGTGCAAAATTACTATAGCTCCTATTCCAAATCGTTTGCCATTTCCAAGAATACATTTCTAATCTCGAATTTGCTCCAAGAAAAACTACTATCTAAAACTAAATTTCTGCATCTGATTAGAAGGTCGGTTAAAAATGAAAGAAGAAAGAAGAAGGTTGCCCCACGTCCTAATCTACACAACATTTCTATCTTCTGAATAAATACAACCATTTCAAACTGTGGTCATACAAGCTTGGCTTGGATCCATGCATGTATATTCTTTCCATTTATGGGATGGACTTACCAGGTACAAACTTCCGTTTAACAGAAACTTTTTCTCCTCTAGCTAGCTAATACTCCGATCAGAATTCGGATGTTGTGAGTTTGTCCTTGTCAAAATTAAGCAGAAAGTTTAGATGCAAAATGGAAAAGAATACCTAAAATATGCCTTGGGGTATTCGAGTCAAGGGGTGGCAATCGATGTTAGCACCTGTAAGTACTAGTAATGAAGTAAACTTCGTGCTCTGAAGATGATTTGACATCTAGCTAGCTAGGCTGGTTTCAACGTAATCCAACTTTGGACAAAATTCTCGCCTGTAATTAAGACGATGAAATCCTTTTTTTTTTTTTTTTTTTTTGGTTGGTTGAGAAGTTCTAATGAGAATTACTATATGCTGATAGATGTATCAGTAGCAGGATGGGCACTAAGGCACGTTTTAATTGAAGCTGGTCAACAAAATTTTGGAAGTGGAGAATGAAATGATGCTGCTCACCATTGAAAAGTTTGTATCTTATCTACAAAGTAACAACATCAAATTCTTCCTAGATCCAATGTCGCCAAAAAGCTCTTTCAAATTGACTGCATTTTCTTTCTACAAGAGCAACATGACATGTGCATATGAAACGAATTGTAATTTCTTTAGTAAAGGAACCACGTTTCAAAGCCAACTGCAAACTTGCAAATAAATTATTTATTTGCGTCATAAACACATTCTTCAACCATCTTTTTATCTCCAAATAATCTCCTATCCAAGCACACTCAAAGATTTCTTTTTAGTTTATTTTTTCTGGTAGACACCACTCCCTAGGGTCTGAGTTTCCTGTCAGGAGTTGTAATGACTAATGAGTAAAGAGACCAATTAGTTTTGGTCAATTTCTGTTGAAAGAAGAATGACATTAGCGATTAACCGAGTTTAAGTAGCCCATGAACTGCTATCCGACGGAACAATGCCAACCAGTCTTGTACGTCAATGATTTTACAAAAAACAAGGGAGCAAAAATAGCAAAGAAAAAGAAAAAAAAGGGAATAAATTTACCTATAATGGCTAGACTCATCTAGCAGGGTCATCCTCATCATACTGACATGGCGCAATAGAAGTAAAATAAGCATTAGACCCGTGAGCAAAATGTCATTAGAATTTTCAAACACACGTAACCAGTAACACCCCTTCAAGTAAAAATGAAATATTTGCTCTTTCTCTTTAATAATTCAGAATATGACTTATAAAAAAGAAAAAATTAGAATATACTGAAACATACTCCTACTTGACGCCTTTTTTTTTTTTTTTTTTTTGGGGTTTCTGGCGGTTGAGCAGCAATTTACAGTACTGAATTGTAACAGACCTTAAGACTTTAATTTGAGCTTTTCAGTTTGTACGAGACTACTTTTCTCATCAAGAAAAACATAATTCCACGCCGCTGGCAGGCATCGGTTTTCTCATAGAAACTGTATTTCTTTTTCTTTTTTTTTTTAAAGTACCTTTAAATCCTGCAGACTCTGTCTTGCTTCTGTCTAGATAGATAGAATTTGGAAATGGGGCAGGAGCAGTCTCCTGTTCGTGGCCAAATTAGGCCCAAAAAATAATAATAATAATGTGTGGTTCAAATTACTTTTTATGCATTATTTTTCACATTGTGTGTGAGGTTCATAAAATTTATTCTATAATTACACGTTGTCAAAAATAATGTACGTAAGTGGAGTTGCATGCTGCGCAAAATGCACAGAACCATCTCGAAACCGTTTTTCTGATAACATTCCGGCTCCGCGTCCACAGAATTCAAGATGCAAAGGATGACCGAGACAGCATAAAGTGATACAATCAGAAAGAAGAAGAAGAAAGGCGCACCCTTTAAAATTTATCCATGCACATGTACTCCATTTGTCATTCACCCCAAAAAGGAGGATTACAACTTACAAGGTCAAGAACACCAAGAAAAAGCATTCTGTGTCAGCCTTCTTTAGTTCCCGAGAATGCACGGGCAATAGAAACTTTTGAGTTGGACAAAAATTCCACACGATGGGGCAGAAAGGTGACAAACTAATTTGTTTACTAGAGGCCCAGAAAAATATATATATATATATATATGTTGGAAATGTTTTTTGGGTTCCTACCGAATAATCCATACTGACGTAGGACAGAGAAACGGCCACCTGCTGATTGCTCCATCAATTACCCAAATTAACAATAAAAAAACAGGTACATGTGCTGGTCAACCAAGGGAGAATGGGGCACGCATGATTGTCTTTCCCACTAACTCTTCTATCTTTCTTAGTCATCCATATGATGCATCTCAACTTTACACATCGGTCTTAAGTTCTTGACGACAGATTTTTCTGCTGAGCGACGTTGTGTTTTATCTTTATATATACATACATATGTAGCTGAACGAGTTATTCTTAAGCACTCAAAGTTTATTAAAATTTATATTTTCAGTTTATTTTAATGTTTTTCTTGGTATGAACTCCGTATCCTAGAAATGGAATGGGGTTATATTGACTAATCATGTTCTTTGGGACAAAAATCCTCGAGATTTTGGTTTCGGGTGGTTGATATAACTTTCGGGCATGGCATACCTTAGGAGCAAAAAGAAAAAGAAAACTTACCAGCGAGAAAAAAGGTAAGAGAAGAGACAAGTGGTAAATATTTTCTTCCATCTTGTTCGGGAGTTATGAAAAGAAACGGAAAATAATTTCGAAACGCAGGAAAAAAAAGAAATTTCAAGAATGATTTCTCATGCAATTAGTGCTGCTGTATTTTCTCCAAGTACTAATATATTAAATTATTATACACGAACAAAATCTACACCGACCATAAAGTTTTATAAGTACATACCAAATCATTTATGAAACAAAACAACTGCACAATTTTATGAAAACCAGAGCCGTTCTTGTTCCAACCCCCCGTTTTATGTTTTACTATTATGGAGGAGTGAGTCTTTTAGACACATAATTCAACATAATGTTATGGGATATGTCAATCTTTCACAAGGGCTGGTCTGCCATATTTACAAAAGATACTACTAAGTACCAACCATCCATCCTTGCGCATCTAAAAGACGCACCCTGTCCCGCACTAAAGATCACTACTCAAAGCAACAGTATGTTCCACGACGATAAAAAGTTTTATGCACTGTTATTTCTTTTTTAATTTTTTTTTAATAATCAGATAGAAGTGAGATTTGAGAAGTTGAGAAGGAGAAGGGGAATCTAAGGAAGGTTATTTTCTTTTCTTTTCTTTTTGATGCTGTCATAGATGGGATAGGTTGAAACAAAACCATTACCATACTGAAGAAATTGAAGCAGGAGACTAATCCAAGATAATCAACCCTAGTTGGTCCTTTCAAGCCTTTCTGCCATTGCAAACATAAATTCAAGCTAAAATGTGAAACCTTCTGTTTTCCTTCCTTCTTGGTGGAAATTCTAAATTCTCCAAAAAAAAAAACTTTTACGCTTTTTTATAAACACATTTTCCAGTCATCTTTTTACTTTATATAAATCAAATCGTTACACTATATTTTTCTACAAAAAAATCCAGAAGATAGCAATTCAAACAGGCTCAATATTTCTCTTGCAATCTCTTTAACTTTGTTTAAATGAGGAATTTTTCCCTTCTCATTCCCGGCTTCTTAAGTTCAACTCTTCCCCTGTTAGAAAAAAATCAACCAAAAAAAAAAAAAGTGATAAATCAACCGCACATGGCCAATGATCACTAACAAGCAGAGTTTAGGCTTGTATATCTAATTGGTCGCCGGAGCAATTCAGATTACCAAACATGTAAAGTAGAGAATAGAGATTTGGAGTTGGGCCTAAGAAGTACAGAAAGGGAGACGACATCAGGCATTCGGGCATAGCCGAGTCATTTCAATATTGGGCGCGTTAAAAACTCATTAAATTAACCTTGCAAGAAAACTGTTGGAGGATAACAAACTTTGCTGTATAGAGATGACTAAAGCAGCACACTTCTTTTATAGCAGAGGTGGAAGTGTTGCACCATTTATCCTGAGGGGAGCAACAAAGTGGCATTATCAAGGAAAAAAAAAAAAAAAAGGAATGGCTTCATCAAATTAAACCTAGTGAATTAGACCAAGTAAGTGTGCGCAAAATACGCAAGCACATCAGCAACACTCAGTAGTCACTACCTTCCAAAGGCTATATTGAAAACTCATACCTGATACTTGCATTCATACGAGTGGGCATCGTGGTAAAGAAAGGCCTGACATAAGCTCCAAGAAGTCTAAGAAATCGTCTTTCTATTGTATATAGTGAGTTGATATGCATTAGAACCGATCATTGCATATAAAAAAACCTACCACTTTTCCAGATATCCATTGGCTAATGTACTAACCACCTCTGTTAAACAATACATGGCGTGCTACTAAGGATCCATATAAGCAAACAATAAAACAGCAGTTTCAACTTCAAAGAGGCCGGCAGATAACATATAAAGGGAAAGAGCCAAACAGAAACAGTAAACGAGAGGACAAAAAGTAGATTACAGATGGAAGATATCGGTCCAAAGTGTCTGCTCAGCCGAAATAGACGCACGAATTAAGTGTACCATTAGCCTCCACAGCAGCAACACATAACACTACTCGTACAACTATTGACCTCACTCCATCTGTTGTAGAATTCATTAACATATAATGACAAGTTCAGGACGAGGTAATCAGTGTATCAACATTAGATCCTCCTCTAGCATCCAAGAAATCAGATAAGATATGCTGTTCCACATCCACGATCCAAAGGGCTCAACACTTTTAATATTTAATACATACATCTACTAATTGGCACCCTGTATAAAGAGGTATGAAATCATGAAGCTCTGAATATACAAAATTAAGTGTCTGAGTGGTCATCACTCATACACCCTAAACTCATGACACCCTTTTTTACAGGAAGATAGTATGGTGGGCGTATGAAATCCTATGGCACCCAAATCAGTAGCCATTCCTGCACTCTTAATTGAATGCATAATTAAGTTAGATCATGCAGATTTCCACAAAGTCCAAATTGTGTGGCTAATTTGTGTCTCCAAACACTAATGCATTTTATAGATTCTAGAATCATCAAGACAGATTTGAAAGGTAACCGCTCAAGAACATCAATAAACTTAATATATTATCAAGGAAATGAAATGAAAATCACACCTCTACTTCCTTATCCATCCTAATGAAAGACAGAAAATTGTAAACAAGCTTTCAATTCGTTTATACTTTTGAAGTTTGATGAATATATTCCTTAAAAACAGAAACTCTTAATCCTGGTGAATTATCTTTCACTGAATAAGAAAGAAACAACCACCAAGAAGAAAGACATGTATGTTCTTGGACAGATCTGAACAAACAAATAATGGACACATTTACACTGGTAAAGTGGAATATTCACAGATAAGTAGGATGTCTACAAGAGCAAACTTCAAAATTTTTTCCTTTTTTTCCTTTTTTTTAAGGAACTTCATATACTGGGCATGTTTTCTAATCCATTAGGTAAATGATTAAGTCTAGTGATTAGCTCACAAAACCTCTTTGAAACAAGCAAGACAAGTTTTTCTGCTGTGAAAAGTTTGAAAGTTCATCCAGCGTCTTTTGTTTTAACCAACGGCTTTTCTTTAGAAGTTTGTGATCAGAAACCTGGTTCTCTCGGAAGTTCTCATCAAATGCTCTAAGATAGGAAATATAAAGACATGTGCTGAAGTACAAAATAAACAGGCAACTTTAGTTATACATTTATATGCAGTGCATCACGAGCGATAATATCTTCTGTCTATAAATTATCATCGATAGCAGTTTGATTAAAATCTAGAATCCATCCAGCAATTATCCGCTACTCTCCATTTCTGACCCCTACAACCATGTCTTCCATTGAAATCTTCAGCTTTCTCAGTGGAGAAATATTAATAATTTACTTGAAAGCTACGACATAATTTTCAAATCATCTGAATACAGGACATGGTTTTTTTACCTGAAAAACTTTCTCCCAATCAACAGTTAACAATTATAAACATATCTTGCCTTCAATGGTTTTAATTGCTCATTATGGTCTGAATTAAGTAACTAGAAGTGTAAAGTAGAACTTATAAAGTAGAGTTTTATGTTGATGCAACACTAAATGGAGTAACAGATTGCTTTATTTCTGTTATTATGTACAACATTAACTGTTCAAGTTTAGCTTTTAAATATTGATCGAAAGGGGATTTTACTCTATGGAACTAGCCTAACAGTGCACACAGGTTACAATTTAGACAAGGAAATATCTTAAAAAAGTTATAGTTATGGAGAATCATCAAAAAACAATTGACAGAGAAATCCGATGTGTACCTTGAGAATCATACGTATCTTTTTCACAAAAAGTCTACTCATCCATCTCTATCCACATAATCTTAATAAATAAAAGCTAGATTGCCTGTATCATAAAAAGTACCTCTGAAGATAACTTAATGGCTATTAACATATTCACAAGAATCAAGAAGCAAGTCTCTAATATTTATCCAGGCTAGCAAGAGAATACATTGACATTTGGTAAAGTCTTTCCAACTAAGAGACAAGGCACTCATTGAAAGTACTTCAGAATTATAACATTAGACACACTTCAGGATTTTGAAAGGTCCAAAAAGATGCTTTCCATCTTAGATCAGATTTATTAATAATTCTTTAGACTTTACCATTCAAGAGGCAAAACGCCAACCAAGGAGTTCATTAAGCTCAAAGGCAAGTACACTAGTTCCATAAACTTTCATGTGCAGACAATGACAGTTTTATTTAAACACTCAATCAAGTACTTCAGAAAGTGGACAGAAGTACTTACAAAAATCTCTATATATGTCTGTTAGCGCATAAAATAAGTAAATAAATACATGACACAGCTTCTTATGCTTCCAATTTTCAACGAATAACAGGTAGTCAACTGCATTTCATAGGTGGACAAAGACGTCCCTATTTATAACTGGGTGATGCTTCATTCAAAGACAAAATTGAAGCTTTGACACAAAAAAATGATGCTTCTATAAGATTCTTTAGACCCAATTGAAATAAGGTCAAAATCTCTAATAAAACCAACAGAACGAATATTTCTGAAACAATTGAAACAGTTCTATCCATTGTAACTGCTGGTCACGAAAACAGAAAGCAATATAGACCAAAGGATTAAGTATAAGCTACATATAATGAACCAAGAAATAAAGAAAAAGGGCAAGGCCTTGTGTTTACTATAAAGTGGTTGCAGATTAGGGCACAAATCAGAAACCAAAGCACACGTGAGGCCAATCATATGTCTAGATAGGTTTTCATTAATCGTCGACTATTAACTGGATGTTGACATATGATTTTCCTTAAACAGAATGTGCGAAAACTCAGATATGAAAATCCTTACCTGCTAAGGAAAGAAAAACAAGTTGGTTTCAACCAGGTAAAAGTAAACCAGAAAAATATTGCATGTTGTAAACATCTTTTGCCTCGCTTAGGCGAAGATCTAGACCTGCCTTATGAACAATCAAAGGGCTTCTTGCCTTTGTGCACCTTGCTTCGTCGACAAACACGATTACACCCAGGAAAGAAGAGACGAAACAAAATGAAAAAGACTAGACTTTTATTCAGGACATGTGGGAAACAATAAAGGAGGGTGCAGAATTATGGTAAAATGCAATCTTAATAGAGTGTACCTCAATCAAGCTTGCGTTATATCAGAATATACAGCATCAGTTTCTGTGTGCATGTAGTAATGAAAACTATTAGCAAGCATGAATAATGATGTCTATCTCTACAATTGGAGTATCATTTTGCAGTCCTCTGAAAGCTCAATAAGGCAAAACAAAGAGTTTAATATGAGAAAATGTCAAAACAAGATAAAAACATTTGCTACTTAATATGCCCATGTCTTTGCCAGAATATGCTTTTGAATTGCGGTATCTAGTTTAAGGAAATTCAACACAATAGAACGACAGACGCTGAATCTTGCTTCTTCACTACTTAGCTAAGCAAGCACATGGAAATGTGCATTGAGAAGATAAAACTAAAAGATAACACTTGGAAGGACTTCAAGATTTCAGTAGTCGAGTGCACAAACAAGTTGCTGTATCTTAAAGATAACAAGATGCAACCCTCAACACACTGCATAACAGAAATGTGAATGATTGATAACTTATGGCAGTGCCGTGTATTTTAACTACTGATTAAAAATTTAAGCTTTTGATCCTTACTAACAAATTATGAGGTGTAATCAAGAAAGGCATAGTTTTCATAAGCTTTCAGGTAGTGACCCTTAGCATGAAATGTCCTGGATTTAGAGTCAGACACGTTCCCCTAAACTTTCAAAACTTACAGAAAAATTTTGCTTATGAGATTTACAGCCAATGAATAAAGATAAAACAAAATACAAAAGCACAGAGACACATAGATCCACCTATACAAGCACAAAAATAGGAAAGAAAGGAAAAACAAACGGTAAGACTCTACATGGGTGCAGTTGCACAGGCGTCATTGCCATGCTTCTCCTTAATTCAGTACAAATTGTGAAAAAACTAAACCTTAACAAAAATGTTAAAATTGAAAATTAATTATTCTACGAAGCCCATTGAAGACAACTCTGAACTGTACCTCAGATAAATCTTATTTGATGTTTCAAAGTGTACGACCCTTTCCTTAATTTCGTGGATACTCTTGTGTACCACGTATAGGTCAAAAGCTTAAAACAGAATCAGCAAAAGAGAATTAACTCCAACATTTGCAAATGATGCTCTTTATTTGTTTATCAGGAAAATAAATCTCATTTTATTTATCAAGATAAATAACTGCAACATTTGGAAATGATGCACTTTATTTTTTTTTATCAGGAAAACAAAGCTCATTTTATTTATCAAGATAAGAAAACATATCTAGCAATTAGAGTTTACACTCAGCAATAAACAAGCTACAGTACTAAAACACAGTAGTATATTCCAGCTAATCAGATCTAACTATACAAATTCTGAAGACAAATCTAACAAATCTCTCTCATTAATCGAACGATTCCAGCTCAACAACTTCGGAAGACATTTCAAATTGTTTATATATATGTATAAAAGATAAAAACAATAAACTAAGAAAAACCAAGTAAAATTAATAAACCACAATGTTGTAGTTAAACATCCATAAAATCCTCGATGATTAGGGTTTCATGAGTACATTGAACAAAATGTTCAAGATTTGTGAGATATCAGAATACATTTAGCATTGATGTGTACAGTATATAATGACTAGTACCGAGAATTATGGGCATGTTTGAGTGCGGAATACTTTGTAGTACGAGTATTGTACCATTAACAATCGAGAAGAAGTTAACAATAACGCTAGTTTAACGTTAATGGTGATGAAAACCGTACCTTGCCCTTGATTCCTTGTCTCTTCTGGAGCCAAGCTGTTTCACTCCAATAACATAAGTAGATTTACTTGATAAGAACAGATCATATCTTTTATAGAAATTTCGCTGTCAAAATGAGAGTTGTATTAGTGGACAGATCTTCATAAATTATCTATGATTTTAGAGGTATATTTTGATTCATAGTGGTAATCTAGCTAAACCCACTCAAACTTTTGAAGAAGAAGAAGAAGAAAACTGTTCCACTCCCGCACCCACAGCAAGCGAATGAAGCAGAGAGCGGCGCCTTTCAAGTTGTTTTAGCGAAATAAAACAGTGGACGCACAAAACCTACTCAAACTTTTTTCAACCCAAAAAAATGAAGAAGAAGAACCTGTTCCAGTCCCGCTCCCACAGCAAGCGAATGAAGCGGAGAATGGCGCCTTCATTGAGGTGGTTTTAGCGAAATAAAACAGTAGACATACTCGCAGTCACGCACACGAAGTGGGACTGTAGACCTCAGCCTCAGGGGTGCATCAAGGCTAGGGCTATGTTCGTCCTTTTAGTTCTAGGAAGAGAAAACAAAGTACTCCTCTTTACAATAAGGCGGTCTCCCGCGTGACGCGCAGGCAGTTGTGCCCCTGCATATCTTTTCTATGGAATGTTCTGTATGTGTTATTTTGTTCGGTTTTCTATCCAAGTTATGAGTTCAATTTAAAACAGTAACGTTTTAGTTAATAAAATTGCTAGTATATTTTACTTAATAAAATGAATTCATTTTAAATTGAATACAGAATTTGGAGAGGAGATCTGGATAAATGATCTGAAATAGGCATGAACATATGTATATTGACAAAATTGTTGCTTAGGATTCTACTGGAAAGCCACAGATTGAAGTCGAGAGCTGTGTCTGTACATTTCTGTGGTTGGTTCACAAATGATGGGATGAAAACTTGATGAAGAGTGGAAAGCACAAGTGCTTCGTCTATATAGTAAGGAAACGATATATAATTGTTTAATCTTTTCTATACCTAAAGTTTTTGCACATAACAAAAGTAGACGAAGTGTCAATATATAGTGTTGAAATGAATCAAAAGCAGCTATTCTCTTAAGTGGAAGGATTGGGTAGGATGGATGGTAAGAGATATTGAATTCAAATCATCTTATTGTAAACAAAAAAGAATATGAATTGGATTAGGTTTTCCTTTTTGCAATCTTTGCTATATTCAGGTTGTTTCTAAAAATAAATAAATAAATAAATAAACTTACACTCGTAGTGTTAAAACTTAATTTGATAGATGACGTCAAAATATTAAGAGCTTGGGCTTATGACACGCAAATACAATGTCTAGTCTATTTTCTATTGTATCGTTTTTTTTCCCTTTTGGATGGAAGAATATGAATAATTGCAATTTTTTTTTTTTTTAGTTTCTTTCTTTCCTTTGCCTTTGCCATTCAAAATCTTTTCCTATTTGAAATAGCCTAAGAAATTACAAAATGTGTACTAGTAAGTTTTGGTTTGAGATGTCAACATCGACTGCTGGGAAGGGGAAAAAAACAAGTCTTTGACTTAAACACGCATTTTTTAAGGGGTAATTACAATTTTAATCCCCTAACTATTGATTCAATCCCAATCTGATTTCTTACATACTTGAGAGAACGTAATAGCTTTCAAATTATTTATTCCTCTTGGCCACTTACAAATATCCTAGTTTGGATTCAAATGTTCATGAATCCTTTTTTTTTTTTTCGTAATTTAATTCCTGCGGTTTTTTAGAACCGTTTTAACTGGTCAAATTAATTGATCTCGAGCTATTACCGAATGATTTGTTATTGGGCCTACTGGGTCTAGTCTATCCCTGAAACGTTGGGTAACTTAATAACAGACCAAGGTCGAGTGCATCTGTTCAACAAACCACTTGACGGGCCTGGAATACCTTGAACGCCGTCGAGGTGGTCAAATTGGTCAGTTGCTAACGTACATGAGAGATATCTCAAGTATTAATCGTTTTAAAAGTGAAATTAATTTTGCAAAGTATTTGTTTAAAAAAAGAAAGAAAGAAAAATAGATGGATAGATAGACAGTAGTCCATTCTCTCTGACTTGGGAGAGTAAAATCGTACTATGAAACATGAGCCAGGTAATAAATTGGGCAAGTTCTGTGCAATTTGTGATTTACTAACAGTGTTCTTTGTGTTTCTTAATGGGTTTAATCAGCTGTAGCCTGAGCATGACTTTCAACAGCAATTTTTATTCTCTCCTTATTTATTGCATTACATTGATAGTCCAAGAATATGTTGCAGACCAACAAATTTTCAGTGCTAGAAAAAGGTACACTTTCCAAAACTAGAAAAAAGGAGTAGAAACTAGTTGGGAAGGAAGCCAAAAAAAAAAGGAAGCCACACCACAACATTCCATCACTAGTACCAATCACTAAAAGCTAGCAAATTTGCTGAAGAGAAGGTCTCAGAGCCATAGATACAGCATGCCACCCTGCCTCTGTTGGGTGCACCCCATCCCAGAAAAATGCAGACTTTGCATCATTGCACACGGTGTACATTTTCCGTCCTCGGTCGTCCACGCTTCCGCACGAATATGCAGTGCTTATTCCCATACAGCAAGGCTTCAGAGGAGTGTCAAACTTCATGGTTCCTGCTGAGCAAGTAGTAATTGACAAACAGAAGCAGCACGACTGGGATCAGTTTGATCAGTTGATTTTCAAATACTTTTTGTTTCTTCATTTATAGTGTCTGTTTCTACAAGTTGTAGGGGAGATTGTAGTGGGTCTGGTTATCTAGTTTGTATGAACAGATTTCCTTACTCTTGATGCAATAAAAAATTGAACTCGCCAAAAAAAAAAAAAAAAAAAAAGAAGGGGACCTGGATCAGTTAATTGCTATCTCATCAACTTAACGCGAATATTTTATTATAATTTAAAGTACTTTAGTAAAATAATTGAAGTTGTAAGATTACCTGATACATCTCCTTTGTTCTCTAGAACGGTTGTGAAGGTGCTATAAAGATCAAGAACGTGGTATGCAGAATCCCCACTCTCGTTATTCAATTTTGACACAGCTTGGTTCAATAGGAGATTGTGAAAATTGACGGCTGTGTTCTCCGTGACGTTGCATTGTTGGAATGAGGAGAGAAATGTGGTTCTAGGGAGGCAGCCAAGGGGCTCCAAAGCTGCCACGGCTATCCGCCTGGCTCCCAATCCATGAAGGCGCTTCAAGTTCACGGCAAGCTGGCTAATCAAACTTGTAATGAAGGCAGGCAAACCCTGTGTACATTTTAGGGAAGATGGATTAGTTTTTTTCTTTTCTTTTTTTTTTTTTTTGGGTGATAAAAATCATGATTCCATTCATGAGATATGAACCAACAAGTCACAGAAATAGCAAATCTGAAGAATATACAGCTATATCAGATCTGAAAACTCACAAATATGATTTCCAATGTCGTCATGAACGATCTACAGATACATCATGTTTGCTTTAAAGGAAGATGGATTAGTTCAAACACTAAAGTATGATGTCCACCACTGGATCAAATTGGAAAGTATAAGAATAAAAGCTAGGACAATTCCTGTATGAGAGTTCGTGTGACACGATGATTACACACCAAGAGCAGTTTCTGAAACTCCATTCTAATTCTATATTACGTGAAGGAAAGTAGAGTACTATTTTAGTACCAAAAAAAAAGTCATCTTGTGATAATTAATTAAGAGCTCTCATTCTAATTGACTTCAGCCTTTGGACGACAAGTCCCTTAACTAATACTACAACCACGGTGAGAAAGGAAATTAGATATGCAATAGAAACAAAAATGTTTTGCTTTTCCGTTTTCTTCTTGGTCAGGACACAAATTTTGGCCATGGAGTAATATGGAAACAAAGGGTAACTTATTACTCAAAAGACGACAGAGAGGGAGGGCGTCAGCACCGTGGACTAATTCTTTACACTTGTCCCTATTCTTAGACTCCAAGAATGCATACGTACAGTGGGGAGGAGGGCAGTGTGCGGACTGTATACAGAGTTTCAGATATTCAGTGAGCAATTGACAGAGCCCCACCCCCACCATAGGCCACTAACCACCAGTAAACACGTTTCAGATGGTCGCTATAAATATCAATTCCACCATGCCTCCCGGCCGGCCTGTACTACAGCGTTACTGTTACAATACACACACACATATATGTATATGTATATGTATATCTTTTTTTTATTTATATCATGCGCATTCAAAGATCTAATTTGGTGTGTTGTGTTGTGTTTCTGACATTTGGAAGAAAAAAAAAAATTCAAAGATCAAATGCAGCCGGTCAAACCCTGTATTTGTGCTTTTATCTTTGAATTTCCTCCAGCTTTAGAAATTGGTTCTTTTCGATGCTACTTGCATGGTGAATTGTTTCCTTCTTCTTTTTCTCCCCCTTAGTATTAATTTGTTCATTTATCTATGTACATGAGACTGAAGAATACCAAAAATCTTATCCATTTGATCCCGTACACCCATCCGGATATTGGTCAAACGAAGGAGAGTCTCAACCTGCACCTGCATTAAACAGCCATAGACTAAAATTCAAAGCAACTGCCTAAAGATGTAGTAACATTTCTGGACAGCTACCTTCAGTACAAGGTGGACTGCCAAAACAGTGCAGTAGCAACTATGAGTGCTAGAGGACGACGAAACATTAATCATGACTGGAGAATTTGCATTCCCAGAGGATCCAATGCTGGCTTCTAAGACATTTCTAAAAGTTCTAAACCCCATGGATTTTAGTCGTTATTAATCTCTTTTAAAATTCTGATGGCAAGGATAAAGTTGAACCGTTTTAACTTTTCTCCTTTTTCAGCCTCTATACATTCTTGCCCGTTATTGATATGTTCACTGATTCAGGAATAAGTCATTTTTCGAGATGCATGCAATTGGATAATGCAAAACTGCCTAAAATATTTGGACAGAATTTCCTTCTTTCTATTTTTATGTTTTTTGCCTCGTAATGTAGCAGGTCTCCGTCAGTTCAAAAGAGACACTTAATGAAGTGGGTAGATGGTAAGTTCACCTGAGCAGTGCCACCTTTGGCAGTGTAAGCGCCATAATCATTGCCAGAAACGGTGAGCAGAAACAAAGATGAGTGCAGGTCAGTTTCGTTATAAACTAAATCCTTGAGAAGTTTCTCAAAGAAATCAATCTGAGTGGTCATGTTGGGCTCCAAAACCAAAGTGTCGAAGACGCCGGTCCCTCCATAAGCAAAGTTCACTCCATACCGCAGCCGGTTTCCTGCATACTTGATCCATCTATACGCTATTGGAGTCTTGATTCCGTAGAATTTAGCTGTTCACATCAATTTTGTTTACAAGAAAGTTTAATTTGCCTGTCATGCAAAGTTATCCTGATCTAGTCATGCTAGGAGGAAGTGAAAATAGCATGCACGGTCAGTTCTTTTACTTTTCTGTTTGTTTGATAGTACTAATAATAAAGTAGTGTGCGCTAATAATAAAAAAGTGAGAATTGTGTTCAAGAGGGAAAAAAAGAAAAAAAGAAAAAAGAAAAAGAAAGATGTGCATATATCATTTCCCTAAATCTCTACTAGCTTATGATTGCACCACCACTTGAATTGGAAGTAAAGCATTACATTTTTCACTTGGTGCATGATATCATTACTTGAAATTCATTTAGATATCAGATGGGGCACGGTGCTAACGAACTGGATGTCTTTTATCTCTTAGTGGTTACGCTGTGGTTTATGCACGTTAGGTTTGGCTGACGCTAGAATAGTTTCAAATATTAATTTTTTGTGTAAAAATGAATTTAATTGGAAAAAGCGTCTAAACATAAGAAAGCAATGATTGTGAAGGTGTCTATTCATATAGTAAATTAAATGTGATTTAGGTGTTTTAACAAGTATTTCAGAAACACTATTTAAGGAAATCTATATGCTTTTTTATGCAATTTGCAAAAAAAAGATGCTGTGCAAAATGATATTATTACTTTTATTACACCGCAATCAAGCATTTTTTTTTTTTTTGGGGGGAGGATCGAGATTTGGCTTTTGACAGCGAGAGGAGGATTTGGAAATTCACCAAGTGAGAAAAGGCCATTGAAGATAAGGAAAGCTTTGGACAAGTCATTGAAGCACTAAAATAGGTTAGTGTTATTTTATGAGCATATGCATCCTAGGTGGCTCGCTTCCCCCCCCATCCTCAACAAACAAAATCCACCACAAATGAATATGCGCCAACCACAAAAAGACGGGCAGATAACCTGCGAGATTTTAGTGAGAAAGACAGAAAATAGAAAATCATGGCCACAATGGATTTTTTTTTCCTTTATTTACAAAGATCATGTGAGAAAGTAAGATGAGACATTGAGATAAAGAAAGATTGGAGATGCTAAGCTGGCAAAAGGGAAAAGAAAGGAAGTCAATAATGCAACATTTACAGACACAAAAGAAGAAAACAGTAGACAATATGATAGCCCCTTCTCCCCTTGTTCAATAATCAAAGAAGGAAAGGAAAGAAAGACAGGGAGATGGGGGCAGGGGTGAGGGCACCACCAACTCAGTTGTCACAACCAACCCACCATGGTGATTACTCAGCAGTCCAAACGTGATGCAAAAAGTAAGCCTGTATTTGTTCATGCTTCAAAAAAGAGAAAGGCGAAAGATAAAGTGCGGCAGAATGATGATAGAGCCCACACCATAGTACGCCATGCTATAATAAACATTTTCGTTTGAATTTCCTAGAATTTTTGCAGAAAGTTGTACGAATTTGATGCGTGTGAATTAAAAACGTAATTGTTGATCGAGAATATAAAATTTTTTTGAGGTAAAATGGCTTTATACATGAATAGTAAAGAGAGAGAGAGAGGAAAAAAGGCAGAATGTGTAGTGTTACCAACGTAATCAGTAAGGACACGACCATCCGAGAAGCGGCCAGCGGGCTTCCCGGGAAAAGTGATTCCATACGGTTGCTTCCACGAACTTCCTACGGACTTCTGAATATTTCCGGTGTCGGCGTACGAGTCTCCGAACACGAATAGCTTTGTGGGTCGGAAACCGTATCGCTGCTTGTGGCGGTGTCGGTGATCATGATGAGGAGAGGAAGCATGGACACCGGTATTCCCTGAGAAAACACCCCAAGAAAGATAAAAGACGGTGTTCATCCACGCTCGTAGAAAAAAATTACAGAGAGAAAATTCACACACTTAGCATTAATTCTCACTTCTTCTCAGGCCTGGTTACATAGCATAGAACATGGCACGGAAACCATGCATGGAGAGCATGAGACATACTACTATATTAATAGTACGAGTTAATTCTTGTCCAATTAATTATGAATAAGGCGGCTACAACTAGTAGGATTCCGGATACAGCGAAGAGCTGGCACTGAATTCGGGATTCTTAAGCTATTTATTGCAAGCTAAGAAAGGATATGGGGAGAGGGAAATATATGATGCTATATACTCCAATGGTATTTGGACCACGTACCTGCGGCAAGATTAATTGAAAGGAGGAAGAAAAAAGAGAGGGCCAACTTCGGGAGGTTCATCCTCAGATTCAGAGAGACTGAATTGAATAGGCGACCCTGATATCAACGTAAGGGGCGACAAGGAGTATGCTTCGTTTAAAGATGGGAACTGGGACAGTCGCAATGGGGAGTCTGAAGCATCTATGCTTTTTTTGGGTCCTTTAAATACTGCTGCTGAAATGGAGAGCACACAAGAAGAGAAGAACGAGGCAGCCCAGCACCAGCAGCACACAGTGAGGGTGAGGGAGTAGAAGATTTGATTTGAGCAGCTCTCACGGTCAGTATGGGCATGGCCCGTTCTTGGGGCCCACACCAGTCTCCTGTCCAGATTTTTTGTTCCTTGGTTTTTACCACCCCGACCCTGCACTGGGAAATTGGACCACAGTGCAGATCCGACCATGGATTGCTGGATAAAAATCTTTGCTGTCCAGTCCTTTCACTGCTCATGCTTGAATTTTGTTACTTAAGATTTAATGAGAGTGATTAGTACCACTACAGTTGGCAATGTACGAAAGCAAAAAAGCTAAATGAGCTGAAATTAAAGATCCACTAGTGCTTGATTAAACTTCAAGTACTCCCTCTTTCTGAAACTGAAATTTGACTCGTGTCAATAACTGGTTTACTATTTCTGCACTAAATTGTCTCAAGTCTTAACATGCCAAATAGCTAAATGCTAATGATCCCATCCTTTCCCCCTCCTTTTGTGCTTAAAGCCGCCACCCCCCCCCCCTTTCCCGGGTTTTCAAAAAAAAAGAAGAAGAAGAAGAAGAACTTCCCACGTCCAGGTTATAGCGAGCTTTCTGTCTCTCTGGTTTCGAGTAAATAATTAATTAACAGAATGATATTAACGTAATGGTGAATTGAAGTCAGGAAAAGGTCTTCATCCTTTATTGTTGACCCAAATTCTTGGAGAAAATAATAACTCCTTCCCGCCACCATCCAGTCCACATCTGGAAGGTCTTTTTCGTTGTTCTTACGTTTATTTGTGTGCGCGTATTTTTGCTTCAGTTCAGAGACTCCTAACGAGGAGGTAGTCGGAACGTTTAAGGAGATTAGAACATAAGACGTCAGGAATTTTGCCGCATACTGCTAAGAATTCCTAGTAAGAGAATGGGGCGTCAGCTGTAGCATACCTCAAGAACATCGTGTACGACCAGTTGCGGTCAAGTTTCTATCCTGGAGGAGATGGTAAGCAATGGACTAGGAAAGGTTCAAGTTCAAAGTAGAAGAATAGGTGGAAAAAATGGGAAGGCCGTCGGACTCTTTGATTCGTTTTGCCTTTGACCCAGACGAAGAAAGACAAAGTAGAAACAATCAGCACCTTTATTTATTTATTTATTTATTTTTCTTTGGCGGAAGGCCAGAGGTTGAATAATTAGCCGATTTATTGTTTTTGGGCTGTAATGTCGAACGACTTTTGAAGACTCCAGATACATCACGTATTATTAAGTGAATAAGGCGATTAAGAAAAAACAAATGGAAAATATTCGGTGCCCAGTGCAATTAACCAAGTAAGCAGGACAGGTTTCGAATTCGAGTCAAATGCGCGGGGCGGCAGACTGCCTGGAAAAACACAACTTCAAAGACCGATAATGAATTCCGTACGTATTGTGGTAATTTTAAGAGTTAAAACGATGCAGGCAGTCTCTAGTCCAAATGCCTGGAATGCGCCCATGTTTGGATTATCATTTTTTATGGAAAATTTTATTTATTTTTTATAAATACATCTATTACTTGCTACTTTTCTACCTTTCATACATTGATCTGGCACAGTAATTTTTCTACAAAAACTTTTAAAAATAGCGGTCCATACACTCTAAAATATTTTATATCTTGCTTGGCTAGTTTTTGTTGGCAAATTTCAACGCACACCCCTTGTATAGTCCTAAGTAAACCTGCAATGTTTAGGTGAGAAGACATTTGTACGTAGAACAAGTGTTTGTTTCTTTAAATTTGTTTCATAATTATTGACTCTTATCCTTGTAGGGAATTAGTAATTCGTTCCAAATTCGTACTCCGTTTTTTTTTTTTTTTTGGGTGTAAATGGGTAGTACATGCCCATCACATCATGGCAGAACCAAATTTGTGCTCCTGACAAAATAAAAAAGAATAATAATAATAATATTCATCTCCAATGTGTAGAAGCATAAGAAAGAATAAGAAATTAATTGAAAGGGTTTTTTTTTTTTTTTGTGATACGTTACCAAAGGATTTTTAGGATGTGTGTTCACCTAAAACTTGCTTAACATGTCTCAAGTGAGTTTTTTCAGTAAGGGCTCCAAAATTCCAAATATTAATATTTAAAACAAAAAATATTGAATTAAAAAGTTATATAAATTCAAGAAGAACGATAAAATGTTAGTCTTTGCATGCAATGATGCAAATGAGAAATTTGTGTGTTAAAACAATAATAATAATTTGCATCCGGGCATGGCACTCGTTTGGAAACATACACCGTACTAATCAAATTCTACCTGCGAATTCTGAGCTCAGCTCAGAAGAAGGGGGACCCAAGAAGAGGCTTATTTGTTAGGGCTTTAAAGGAGGTACTGTATGTCCAGCTCTTATTTTTAGGCCAGCCCATACAAGGAGGGGGAAAGGACAAGGAATTCGGAGCTTTTTCCCTTAGATCTCGAATCTGGGCCTGAACTAGATATTGGTTGGACCTCGTCACCTGTCCTTCTACGTTCGGGCTATGGCGAATATTTAGCCACTTTGGGCCCGAAAACTGCCTCTTGCGCTAAGTAGAAAGGGTGTCGCTCGGTCAATGACGTAGATTTCAAGTTTCAAAGTGATTTTGGCCCATTTCCTGGTTATTAGTAAAAGCCTTTTACGGTCGTCAAAAAGAAAACTTTGTGTGGAAAAAGCTTTGTGTGGAAAAATTACAGATTTTGCGGCTCAGATTAACAAGTGTGGTAACAGGGCCAGAGTTTCGTGCAAGAAACTTGGATGTTGGTTCAGGAAGTTTGGGGTAACTTTGCTTTCGGTAAAAGCTCAAAGTTCAAAGCACAGCCAACCTCTTTAATTAATTTGTTCGGTTATTAAGAGCTAATAATCTGCAAGAGGTGCGAATTTATGCCGTCCCATCCCAATATTTCATAAGTTGCTACCTTCAATACACATGCCGGAAGGAAGATACAAAGAAAAACAAGAAGATTCATTAATAAATCTTCAAGTGTCAATTCTCTACGTTCTACTTTCTAGAGTTTTTCTTTCTTTCCTTCCCCCCCCCCTATACTGCCTAGGGGTACAAACGAACCAAGCAGCTCACGAGTTAATCAATCAAATGATCGACTCAACTTGATGTTGACCAAATTCGAGTCGATCTCGGCAGCTCGTATAATCAAACGAGTCAAGTATCGATCATTGTTTGTTAAGTTTGATAGTTAAGTCTTATTGAGTAATATGTAATTTGTATATTAATATATGTATATATATATAAATTAATATTGAGTTCAAACTTAATTAAACTCAAATCGAACCAGTCAATTTTAAGCATATCAAAAACCTTAACGAATTGAACTCAATCTATAAAATTTTAAACTTGATGGAGTCGAATTCGATCTCAAATAATGTTATATCAAATCGAGTTCGAGAGAGAGAGAGAGATGGTCATAGTTCTTGAGAATGACGGGTGGCTCCTACTTGAGTCTTTTCACACATCGCTCTTCCATAGCTCAAGTCACTTCTATTATTTACCTAACAAGAATTAAATTGGCATAAACAATAATATTGACCAGAGAAGTTACGAATTTTTAGTTTGATTTTGAAACCCCTCATCCTACCTTTTAAGTATTTTGGGTGCAGAATAAACACCTTACCAAGTTGAATGTTGAGTAGTACTACTAGATGGTTAAGAATACAAGTAGACTTCACCTAATTGTGCAGCATGTAAGGTTGACCTTTTGCTTATTAATCGAAGCGCATAAGATTCATCGAAAAATCTTGTATTCCTTTCCCTCTTAAATGTTTTGTTGGACGAAGTTCGTACCCAGGTACCCATTTCTCTTAGTGTCTATCATGAGAATATTAATATACTTCAGCCACTTAAATGGCTCCATACTTTGTATTCGAGCAAAATTATATGTGTGTGTGTGTCTATATATATATATATATATATTTTTCCCCCCTCCATATTTGCTTTCTTGCTTTATTTTACCCCTAAGATACAAGAATTTTCACGATAAACTAAAATTGTTCTTGACCAACAAAGGACCGTTTGACTTCAAATAAATATTTCAACAAGAAAAAGGAAAGGAATTCCCTTTTACATTATCTGTCATACAGCGTTTTTTATTCCTATGCATAATCGGAACAAAAGAGAACTTAAAAAAGTCGTAGTTCTTTGTTTTGAATTATTTTGCCTGTCCAATTAAAATCAGTCAATTAGGATTAGACTTATAAAACAACAGTAGTTTAGAGTACACCCCGTTAATCCTAAGTCTGTCTATTACAGATCCTTCGTTTTACTGCAAAAGCTTAATGGACAATGCCGTAAAACACAACACAAATATGAACCTATATTTAGCATCCTTAATTGCATTTTCAGGAGGGGGGGGGGGGGGGGGGGGGGGGAAAAAAAAAAAAGGTTGGCATGGCTGCCTTCAGTGATTAGTCTCGAGAAATTATGGCTTCCCGCGAGAAGAAGCCAAAAAAATTGAAAATTATGAAATACTAACATCCAATTGCACATGTCATGAGGAAACTGGTAAGACAAGCTGCCACAGGGCACAACTCACACACTAAATCAAAATAGTGTGCTGCCTGAAAAAGCAAAAGAAGAGGAAAAGAAAAGCAGAGGAGGGCCAGGGCCTATTGGAAGTGAACCTCAGCATATATCAGGTTCAACAGAACAAAAGACCGAGAACATGCGAGCTTAAGAATAAATCAAAGGAGAAAACGTGCATCTACATATTTCTGAAAGGGGTGAGCTTGATGACTAATCCAGGGAAAACATCATCCGGATCATGAATATGGGGATTCTGCTCAACGATGTAAGGATCCCCACATCTTTCACTGATAGTATGCAGAGTCTCTCCCTCGCGTACCACATAAATCTCATCACACGTCTGTTCGGACAATGAGGATAACATTTGCTGCTTCTGCTGCGGCACTTCAAACTCGTCCTCAGTTGATTCACAGCAGCTCAGCACCAACAGTAAAGCCAAGAACAAGGCACAGTACCAGGACACTGTCTCTGCTAGAGCTGTCGATGGATGGATGCGCCCCGACATAGTTGTTATGATTTAAATTCAACCGATCTTTCTCGAATTTGTAGCGATGATTCCTCTCTCTCTCTCTCCCTAGCAAGTATGCGCATGAGCATGTGCCATAAAATTGCTGCAGGTGGAGAGTATTTGTAGGACTATTTTAGTATTGAGGATTAGGAGGAGTTAATGTTGTTGTTGCGAAGTAAGCTGAAGAGATGATGATGTTGGAGATGGTTGTTTTGGAGTACAAGTGCAGGTCGTTGGGAGTGGTTAAGCAGGCACCAGTTTTTGTGCTGGAGGGAGAGAATTGAAACGGGTTCTTTTCCCGGGTGTGGTAGGTAACTGTCTAAGTTTGAGGTGAAGAAAAATTGGAACCGTATATAATGAGGGAGGGAAAGTTGGTTTAACTGCTTTATTCAATGGCAGTGAAGATGAGGACTTTGAGATATCTGTTGAAAGTCGATAAAGGAACCATTCAACTTTTTTGACTTGCTCTCAATCAAATCCTTCTTGGGCTTTTATCTCCGTTTAGACAGTTTATTTCCATGACTTGTGTTGTGGTACGTACTACAGTCTATAGTATACGCCCCATTCTTTACTCCTCCCATAGGCTATAACCCATTTGCTTTGAATGTCAATGGTGGGGTAGTAAAAGAAGGATGAAGAACCATTCGGCAGTACCTGCACCAGCTAGCTAGCTTCTGTTTAGTGTTTACAAATAATATCAATACACTACTGTTTACATGCATCAGATTTTGTGTGTGTGTGTGTGTGTTAGAGCTACACACAACATAAAATTTGATCAACCACAAAGTATTGAAACAGTTGAATACACACGTAACGTAATTGAGGAAAGTGAAAATTTTGCTTCTTTGATTTTTATGTAGGAAGAGACCCCAAGTGTGCATAACTTGCAAAAAACCTGTTTATTTATTTGTTTTTTGACAATTATGAGAATGAGGACTGATCAGGAGTAGATGTCAAAAGAGTGAAGGAAAAGTTGCCCCTAGTTTTAACTTTTTGGTTGCGGGAACTACAAGTGAGAAAATTAAAGGAGTCAAGACAGTAATGAGATTACTCAATTGTAATAGCGGGAGAGAGTCCTTCAACGATGCGTTTTGATAGCAGCTTAGCCAGCGTAGTGACATTGACATGGGAGTAGTAGTAGTTGTTCATTACACACACACACACACACACACATATATATATATAGATTCACCCATCGAAAGCAGAGAGCAGGTGTTATCGTCAATAGAAGAAAGAAAATAAGCATATTGATTAGAGTTTAGAGAGGTTTTATCGATGCTCCCAGGGGTCCCGAGTTTGACTTATTAGTTGACGTTTATGAATTAGTTCGAATTGAGGGGTGGAGGAAAATGCCTGTCCTTCCTTTAAACGCCAAGAGTTGGTCGTCAAGAAGTCGATATGAATCCTCCTCTGATATTTAAATACTGCTCTGGCAAAGGAATACCTAAAATCATGCAGTATTATTATGCCACTAGTAAAGTAATACGCTAACCTCGCATTTGAATTTTGACACAGACATGTTGTTCTATCAATGCTCCAAACATTAGAGCATTTTTTTTTTTTTTTGGTTTCTTGTTTATGTTTGTTTGGTAATAATTATAATAATGGAACTGCATCATAAATATGGTTGACTTCTCAATTCATAGTTATATCTGTGATGGATGGTGAACCTTTGACATGAGACGCCACCTTGATGATGACGATGATGATGATTACATGAGCAGATACTACGATACTGCATATACTAGGTTGGTATTTAAACTCAAAGCACCGGCAACAAAATAATAAATAAAGTTCACAAATTAGAAAATACACAGTCTCCTTTCTCCTCCTCCTTCTACTCTCTCTCTCTCTCTCTCTTTTTTTTGGGGTGGGGGTAGGGGAGGGGGACGGAGCTTTAGGCCGCATTACAAAGACACCAGTGTGGCGGTGTGGATGTGGTAATTCATTCGATGCAACACGACTCTGTTTGGACAGGATTTTTTTAGTTTAAATATTATTATTCGACTTGCATTATAAATACTTTTTTCAACCACACTTTTTATAAATAATTTTTTCAAATAACCCCCATCTGACCACATTTCTTAGTATTGTTGCAGACCAAAATGAATGAGGATTGTAGACCATCAAAACTAGCTTCCTATTTTCCTATTACTTTCAAAGTATTTTAATTTCTTACCCTCTAAAATTTCTTGAATTTTGCACACATGTAAAGTTTATCCTCCTCGCTAGTAACTTAATTATGATGCACAAGTAGTAAATCTCAACGGGAATGGAAAAAAATTAGGAAAAAAAGAAAATCATCCTTTTCGGACACCCCAATCCGCAATTGCATAGCATTTTAACAGAGAATACTTGCAACATATCCCGGATAAATTATCTTTTAGTACGTCATCAAATGAACATGTCTCAGGTGCAAATAAATTACAGATAAATGAGCAGCATAAGTCCACCATTGCCCTATCTTCAACACAAGTACCCAATTGCCGCGGGAGATACAGGTGAAATCAGCTATTAGAGGCCGGTCCAACATGCACCGAAAATGGTAATGTTTATGGTCAAGGTTTCATCAAGTTCTTCATGATATAGTTTAGCACTTCATCCACATCAACAGTCCATGCTACAGAAATAGGTGAATGGCCTGTCCAGGGGTTGCTTGAATTCCATCTGTATCAGAGTGTTGAAGTTAATTAAACATGAACCTACGAACCAAGAAACATCTGAGACGTGCAAAGCAAACAAGGTAAAGCATACTTTTTCAGTCCCTGGTCCATCAGCGTATGCCCCACGCTGATACCCTGTGTCTCAACCCTCACAACCCCCTTCCTGTATGTGAAGAGATCAGGCCGGACTAGAGCTACAAAACTAACAGGGTCGTGAAGAAAAATTCCTGCAGAGGCCAGTATTAAACATTAATATGCGAACCATCAAAAAGAGAAGATCTAGAAAGAATTTGAAAATGAGGCAGGTAAATAACAAATTGAAATGAGCGTTATAAGCAGCCAAATTACCATAGACACCGTCAGATTTGACATGCCAGTCTCGGTAGAATTTGCACATGTCACACACAAATTGAGCATGTTTTCCACAAGATTGTCTTAGTTCATCAAGGTCGGCATCTGAACTTCACAAGACAAAAATTATGAGAGAGTAACTTTCACTGAAAAGATTCAGGTGGGAAAATAGGTAAGTGGAAAGTAGAAAGGGAAGAAAAACCTGTCATTTTGACTTGAGTTGTGATATTTATGCCAATAACATCAATATTTGCCCCAGAAGTGAACACAATATCTGCTGCTTCAGGATCACCATAAATCTGCAAGTCAAAAGCTTGAACACATTATTTGACTGACTGGAAATCAAGAGACCGTATGTTTTGCACCGACATAATTTGTCTTGCAAAGAAAATCAAGTAGATCTTCTCTAAAAGACAGTGGTTCAGTTAATGAAATAAAAATAGACAACAGCCACTAGTTGATAATAGATTTCTCAAATCAATTAACTAAAAGAAGGGGCTGCTATCATATTCAGATAATCAGCAAAGTATTCCTGAATTACTGGGGAGTATGACCACAACAAGGTCAAGCAGACTTTGCCGAGAGGAAAGGAACACAGCAAGACATGAGCCGTGTGTTCAACAGTGTTGACATTTAAAGGGGTTGATAGCAAATGAACATATTTTTGTGACAACAATTTAGACATCTAAAGTACCATAAATGCTAATTTAAATTGATCACACGCTAAAGAGGATGTGAGTTAATGATCTATCTCCATATCAATGCAATGAAATAGAAGGCACTGATGGTGTTGCATACATTTGCTTCAGCAGCCGGATTGACATTTCCCAAAGCAAAGAAAGCTCCACCAAGTATTACAATTCTTTTCACCTTGCCTGCAAAGGATGAGTCCCTCTTGACAGCCTAATGAAGAAAAGATAAAACATGTAGCAAAGCAAGCAAATGAAGTAGAAATTGAAGCAGAAAGTATTGCGTATTTCACTGGAACAACTTCCACAAACTTTACCAATGCCAAATTTGTTAGAGGTCCCAATGCAAGTATAGATACTTCACCAGGGTATTCAGATACTTTATCAACCAAAAACTCAGATGCACTTTTCTCAATCTGCTTAGATTTTGGAGGAGGTAAAAATATATTGCCAAGTCCATCTGAACCATGAACAAAATCTGCGACCCGTGGTGCCCCTCCCTAAAGGAAAGAGCATAAGCAGGATGTATCAGATGCAACACTCTAGCTGAAAACTGAATGAGCATACTTAACATTGAATAATTTTTTTAGTTGACAATGAATATTACTCTATTAGCCAAATAGCCATCAATAATTTTGAGTTATCATAATCAACTGTAGATTATCGACCACGCTCACAAGACAAAAAACAAATAGTTAATTGACCCGAATGGCACAAAGTGGTTACCTTGAGAGGTTCAGGGCTACCCTGTGCTACAGGCACACCTGGATATCCTGCGATCTCACACTATCCTTTTGCACATTAAAAATAGAACTTGATCATGTACACAATCCAAAAACGGGAAAGATTGCAAATTTTGGGAGCATAAATGAATATGCAAAAGTGGAACTAAAGTACGGATATAACTTACCAAAAGCAATGCATTGCGAGTAGCATCTTCAGTAGTTACATTACCATAGATTGTTGTCAATCCTAATACATCCAAGTCTGGTGATTGGAATGCCATTAATATTGCCATGCTATCATCTGCATATCAACAAAACTCACACTTCTAATTTCAAGCTCAAAAGATCAGAACAGCCAGAGACGTGGGAATATAGGGGCTTATTTACATGTTTGCACAAACTAAACAATACGTGATCTAACTGCATAAAACTAATCACCTAAAAGCTCATTGATAATATTTTGCTGGCTTGTCCGTTGAATGTAACATAAGTACATTTAATAATTCTAAACTAAGTGCATGAATGTGGATCACTAATCTTTAAAAGCGTCTTGAAACCTCTGATTAAACACCCCGGGGCAGGGGGCCGAAAAAAATTGCAATGTTTATTTCAATTCCACTACTATGAAAAATTGGAGTACCGAAGAAGATGCACTCAAAGACTAATTCTTCTTTAGAATTCCAAATCAAATTTTACTTTCCTAGATTTTTTTTTTTTAAATTTTCTCTCCCACTTTACAAAATGCAGGATGTTTATATAGTACACCTATATGCGATTGGAGGAGGGAAAAAAGACAAGACAAAATATAGATTTTAGTCCTTGTGCTTTTTGCCACAAAGGGAACTTTTCTCCAGTTGAGGTAGAATTTGGAAAAGAAAATGCCAAAAATCAGAAATAGCACGCCAAAGGATGGAATAACAAACATAGAATATAGAACCACAAGAAACTAGAATGCCATAGCACTTTACCAGATTCCAAAGCACTTTAACATTTTCAATCAAACTTTGCTCTCATACTACTATATTCCAGCCCCAGGCCCACTGTAGCCACCAAAAATGAAAGAAACGCACAAACCCAGAAGACGATACCACAAAAAGATGCAGAAAATCGAATCAACTTTCCAAGACTAAATGAGCTGGGCTCAATCTGAAACTGATATTAGTTATTATAACCAGACAACGAAACACAAAAGCAAGGAATCGTGAAACTAACGGGTTAGTAATTAGAATAAGAGAGGCTGACCAATGCCAGGATCGGTGTCAATGATGAGCTTGTGGCGCTTCATGGCACCAGAATTGGCAAAATCTTCAGCCAAGGCATCAGCCATCACCACCCCATTATCACCCCACCACAAACCACACGTGAATTGGACATCCCTTTCACAGTACAGTTGATTGCAAATTTTTCCGGAGGGGTAATACAAGATTGGAGCTGAGAGAGCGAGGGGGTGGGGTGGGTGGGCGGGCCTTGGGCACACACTTAAATAGAGAATTTATAGGAGGACAGAGACGCAGCCGTTGGGGGCAAATTCATAGTAATTAACAAACCAAAAAAAAAAAGGCTAACTACGTAGTAGTAGTCTAGTACAAGCAACTATTAGGACTAGACAACTAGTGGTGAAAGAAAGAAAGAAAGAAGAAAAGGTCTGTGTAGCAATTGGGCGAGGATGAAGACTAGGACCAGGAGACATGGAGATGCTTTCTCCTAAACAGTTTTCGGGTTTTCTAATTTTCTTTAGCATGCCGCCATCACGCACCACTTCACCACCGACCACGCTTCCTTGTTTTGTGCTTTTTACCTGCTGTCTTGCGTTTGGCATGGCGGCAATAGATAAACCAAAAACTAAAATAAATAAATACACTTAGTTGGACCTAATTTATCAATAGTGATTGATCTAAAATTAAAGATTGAACCACACCCTCATACACTTCATTTGTTTAGCAGAGGAGGATGAATTGAAGACAAACTAAAATTAACCACATAGTCAGTTTACAGACTGTCGCATTTTCTAGGCAGGGGTAACGTGGATTGGATCTTGAGCGTGATTGGCATTTTGGCAGTCCTGGAATACCAAACATTTACCTCACTTAGTGATTTTCGATTTGTTAGTAGTATATGCTTCCTTCCTTGTCAAGGATATCCATTAGTACAAGGACTAATTGGGATTTTTTTTTAATTTTTTTTAGAATAAGAAAAAAGTTTGGATAAATTTGGTTCCGATCCTTCCATGGAGCTGGTCATGCCCTTCAATACTATATATAGTGACTTACAAAGTTCTAAAGAAATAGAACACCAATACAGTTTGTATCGACAATAGGATTAAAAAATACGATCTTTCGTGAAAAAGTAATCCATCCTTATAAAATGAGCTAACTTGTATTAACAAATTAATTGAGATAGTGTGTGTCGCACGCATTATCCTGGGTTGGTATTGAGATTGCTTGGATGCCTGAAAAGAAACATTTCAACCCTTTTTTTCCCCTTGAAACTATACCAGAAAGTTTGGGAGGTTTTGTATAGGACGAGGGGCATTATTATTGCAATAATTCATAATCATAATAGCCAAAGATGCTGCCCCAAGGGAGGGATCATCTTACTCTTCACTTGTTTACCACCATTACTAATATATAATCCAATCATCTTATCCAAACCAGATCGTCAGCTAGTATAAGTTAGTAGCGACTAGGAGTTTGCCTCCCCGTTGCTCTATGCGATAACGGCTTTGCTAATCAATTCACCACAAAATGCAGAGTATTACCGTTCCATGTGGGCTGACTCGTGTCCACGTAAGGAACACGGAGGGCTATTCAAATACGTCTTCGCCAACCTTATGATCGCTCATAGACTTAACAAGACTTTTCTTTTCTTTTTTTCCGGTCAACAGAGGAGCGCCGGTCCGCCGGATAAGGTTCTGATTATCGACTTTTGTGTCGATTGGGAGGACTAATGCTCCTTCAAATTGTCCTCCTAATGGCAGAAAGACCAAAACAAGAGACTCAGATCAGGACTGCTAGGATTTCTGTTAACACATCAAGGCGTACACGACGGAATTACTCAAGTGCCCCACCAATTCCTGGGCAATTACATAGCCTACTTTCACGATTATGTTTCTTGAATTAACTAAGCAAAATAAGTTCGTAGAATGAGAATTAATTTTTCCTGCACTCACGATATAATCGCAGGCTGTAATCTACACACTTTCACTTGCTCCTTTCCTGTTGACAAACAAACAAGTTTTAAAAAAAAAAAAAAAAAAAAAAAAAAAAAAGGCCAATTAAACAAGAGAAACAGGTCATAATCTTGCAAGGAAAAAAAAATTTCTTTGAGATTGGTCTGCACTAACCAAATTGGAGTGCATTCCATCTATGCCTGCATGAGTATACAGGCACCTTCAGCGCATCCTTCCTTCTAGGAAGCACAGATGCCAGTCTGGTTTCAGGAGGAGAGCCACATTAACTGGAAAAAATTTTAAATGTTTCGATTCCACTTGTGAGAATATATTTTCCCAAAAGGTTGATGATCCTCATCACCTACTCAAATACGTTGGTTTGAGGAGCTAATTCTATCTAAACAAACGTTAAACCTAATACCAGCTAAAATGCAAGGCAGAGACCGGAGTCAAATTGCAATTTTCATAAAATCCCTAGCAGGATCTTCAAGTACAATGATAAAAAGCTATGAAAAATCCCTTTTGCTTTTTCTGCTTCATTTTGTGTACAAATTCCCGTTAGTATCAAGCCCCTTCATCAAGATCACGCTCTTCATACTGGTCCTGCAGTCATTGGGAGAACAAGGAAGCTGTAAGACAAAGTACAGTGTGCTTAAAATTTTTTCAAGAACTTATTAAGGGCAAGTTTGTGCCAGAATCCCACTCCCTTCATTGTGATTTTTTGGAAACAAAAACAACTAAAACACTGGGTGAACACAATTGCCTTGGGCTTCAATCACTAGAACAAACCTTCGCACAAAAATCAAAATGAACCAAAGTGGAACCGACAAGATATAAATTGGCAGTGAAAAGGACAAATGTGCAGCGAAACACAAAATAGCCAATCCTTCCCTTTTAAAGGCATAATCCCGGTTGATTTAATCATTGCATTTAGCTCCTTTAAGTTGCACTAAGGTGCTCTTATTTGACTTTTGCATTTGCTTTCATAGCTTCCTTTCAGCTGTAACAAACGAATTTTAAAGAAACACCTAACAGTCATTTAGCAAAAACCAAATTTAGTTATCAAAACTTTCAACTTTCTCAAAAGATTTTTTCAGAAAACAATAATAAATTGTAAGAGGTTAAGCAAACAAGAACAGAAGCTCAGTAAGAAGTTGGATGTAAGCATTAGATTTCTGCTGCTTGAGGCAGCTCTCTGTAAGCTTAAAATAACAATTCACCTTCTTGGTCATGAATTAAGTCAAGTTAACAATGCCCAAGTAAATTTGACAACAAAGCTCAAAAACGATATGCATCTGTGAGTACATTATGCATATGTACTTCCAAATGCAGAAGCTTCTCAAAATTTTTTGTTTCTTTTTCTTCTTTCTGCTACACAATTCTCAGAAGAAACATGATATAGTGGTTTGACATGGTCAAACTTAGAATAAAGCTTGTCAATTGTGTTCTACTAACTCTGGACATCTAATAGCATCATACATAGACACAACAGGTGGAAATGAGGGAACGTTAATATTCATAAAGAAGAAATGACAATGTAATCCCCAAAAAATCACACTACTTAGCATAAATAAAGTCGATTCCTCTTTAGTTAGAAGGTCAGGTTCATGGTGTGCAAACACTCTGCCTCACTCAGGAAACTTAGGAAGAATGAAAAACTTACTCCAACCCGTGGAACCAGCAGTTCAAAGGTTACTCATGCAGGTTCACGTCCTTTTGTCATGGGGGAACCCACAGTAGTTGTAGGACCTTTAGCTAAATGACCCTTAGGATGTCCACCTGCTTGTCCAGCCGAGCTCCTAGAATTCAACGTTTCACCAGCCAAAACTGACTTCTTAATCTGTCCAAGGAAATCGAATTGTCAATGAAACATGAGGTAATGCTGTCTCTATGTGCGAATTCATGTACACACACGGAAAAGTGTCTGCAATCACAATAGAAAATGAAGCAACATATACCACTGCAAGTCGCTCTCTATGAATATCACTTGTAAACTGCAAAACCATAAGATGATCAGCATCAGAAAGTTCTCAAAGCTATATCATAAACCAAAATTTGACACAAGTGTATGTATCTCATGTTAAACTCTAGAGGCAAAATAAGTTATAGGCTGCCAGCACAAAAGGAGCAGTCAAAATGTTTTACCGGTTTTTTGTATGTCTTAATCTCATCTCCACTGAATCCTGGAAGAGTGATATTCCAGTTTCTTTCTGAATGAAAGCATTGACAGAATATTAAAAACTGCATTTTAATCGACTGCAATGAAGGGAATTCCAAAACTAACCGAGATGCAGAAGAATATCCTTTGCTTCCAATGTAGTGGATTTGCGATGCTTAGCCAATGAACAACCAAATGTCGTAATCTGGTAAAAGTAAAGACCAGTTATTAAAGACAATAAAAGAATTCAATCATAAGTCACTGATAAGCATAGTAGTAAGCAACAAGAAGATCAATTGATACGAGCAAGATTCTATCAGACATGCTCAGAATATTATTATTTAGCCAGCTACTAATTTTGCAATTTCAAAGAAAGGTTTCTTTGAAATTCACCTAGTTCAAGTAGCATTTTCTACAGATACTTGGCAACTTCCTGTTGAAAATAACCTAAATAGAGAATATAGCCACCCATCTACTGGTCAAAAGAACACAGTTCCAAAATATCTAAGCTGACAAGTTATATATGAGGGAAAAGAATAGATTTTCTATGCGATCCAAAAAAGAGATATAGACAATATATTGCTTCTGAATACGGAACAAATTTTAGTTCACCTTATTTCTCCAAACAGTCATAGGATTGACGGTTTGAGTAATCATGATATAATATTCTCTTTATTTATAATACCAGTGGAATGTGTTTCAAAAATGAAGTCCAATGTCTCTTCAGTTAATATATTTCATGCAAAGAAGTCACCAATTTGCGATTGTTAAAGCATTCCAAGAAGCAGTTAGCTGCAAGAATACACTAAAACTTAAATTAAGTCAAGAGTTCAAGCATGCCAGAGAAAAAGCAAACGGTGTCAACTTACCGAGTCCACAAAATCCTCTGCAACATCCACAAGAATGTCTTCAACTTCCGGATCTAATTTTTCCGATGCGTCAACCTATCCAAGAGTGGAGTGAATCACAGTGCCCATCATAGAGGAAAGCCACTCGCACATGCATACAATCAATGAAGGAGCAAAAATTCTGATGTATGCAGAAACAACTCAACAATGCCCTCATATCCAGTGCATGACCAGGCAATATCAAAGTCAGACCACACATTTTACAACCTACTAATTCATAAACAGACCTTCTAAAATAAATAGCATAAAAAGAGAAAAAGGAACTGAGAAGAGTTTCAGATGCAAAAAAGAAGGCAAGCAATACTTGCTCCAACTTCTCCTCACCCATGCAATCTGAGGATAGATTAATTGCAAGTTTTACCACTCAAGTCATACTAATCACACTTTGGCTGGCTGCAACTGTAATGTAGGTTGCATAGAATCAAATATTATAGAGGACAACATTTAGCATGCAATTGAGCATGACAGGAATATCACATCTTCTGAGTTCTGATACTGGCCATTCTATGGCATCCTAATTCTGCCACTTCAGAATAACAAAATGGATTTGAATAGATGAAATATTAAACTAAAGGATCGATATATGGCAACAGATACACAGTTTGACTACATATGACAAATCCAGATTTTTAAATTTCTCATTGCCAAGCAGTCCCATGAGGACTGGGTAGCAGGCACAACGAACACAATCAGAAACTCCTAACAACTTAGGCCAAGAAAGAAGCTGACAAACCCAAAATTTTAGCAAAATCCACCACTTGCTACTTTGAGAAGAGTGGGCTGGGAAAAGGCAAAGCATCGAACAAAAGAGGCAAGAACTTAATCATATTTCCAAAATAATTGCACGAAAACCATACTGATCCTTGAAACATCCAGAAAAAGGTCTAACTCAAGCTAGCACAAATTGATCGAGTAGGTCAAAGAAGATGTTAAAAAGAAAACAAAAATGTTAAAGAGAGTCTAAGCGTTAATGCTCACTTGGGATACTAGTTCTTGAATGCTTCGTTTGCTTAATATCCTGTTACAAGATTCCTCAGGTTCCGCATTGGGTGCCCGGTTAGGGAGCCCAGGCTGTACTGGACTGGAAGATACTGTTGAATGAGAAGGTCTTTGAGTTGCCAAACTCGGATTCCTTGCAATCTGCTGTTGATTAGGTATAGATTGCTGAATCCTGGATTGTGGAAGTTGCTGTCCATAATGCTCTTGAGTCCCAGCCCCTGAGGTAGAAGGTTGCTGAGATTGTTGTGCAGTAGATGCTTGCTGTTGCTGGGAAGTTGTTGTCATGGCATGGTGATGCTGTTGAGAAATATGAGATCGCTGCTGCATGGATTGCGGGCTAACCTGTGGCCTTGATGGTGGCAAAGGAGGCTTAACCTGTGATCCAGAATTCAACCAAGGTTGATTCTGAGGCTGTGGACTTTGCGAACTGCCAAGTGACGGTGATCCTGGAGATCCTGCTGATGAAACTCTTAAAATGCCATGACCCTGAAAATTCTGCCAGTGGAGGAGACAAGAATAAGCAACAACATAGCCACTACAGATGCCCTACTTTTCAAAATCCCAAGTGATGGATGTGGATAGCTAGTAACTAACTTAAAATGCACACTAACACATCCATCAAGCAACTATCTAACATTACAAAGAACACATGAATAGGGACAGGACCAATATGAGTTGGAACGATTTTTTTTTTTTTTTCAAGGAAAAATAACAAGAGAAACTTCTATCTGAGATATTGAGCAGTTTCAGCTTAAGCAGCTATCATGTTCCTTTAATTTAGGTAACCAACAGTGCATTTCATGCCCTCTAGCAATAAATTAGCTTCTTGATATGCAAAAAGATCACAGATGTATTTTCTTTATCATCATTTTTTTTTCATAAGGTTGTCGGAGATTGGATCTCACCCTGCTTGTCAGTAGTAATAAATTGAAACGATGCAGAAGATCTCTTTTTGGCCATAAGGAGGAACGACTGCACTTTCCTTCTTTCATTCTTTCAGTTTGGCTGATAATTTGCACTTTACTAATTAAAAAAGAGTATGTAGCACCCCAAAGGAATTATTACAAGGAAGATACTGGTGCTCAACCAAGTAATATCATCAGAGATCTTTTTTTGCATCAACACCTTAACCGAAATATAACAATGTTTCTTCCTCCAGAGTATCATTAAGACTCATTACTTTAAATTCCAAGGAAACAATGTAGTATAAAACGTCCACCATCTCTTATGACAGTAGTCTGGACTTAGGATATTCACAAAAGCATCACACTCAACAATTAAAATTCTTTTTCCCCAAACCGATTCCTAAACATAGAACTCATGCTTCAAAGGTCAATCAGCATAATATCTAATTCCCGGACAAATTAATTCACGATATCACCAGGGAACCACTGAGCAAATCACCAGTGCCAAACCATCCCACGTGATGAAAGAGGATAAACTTAGCTCTTGAAGTACATGCACAGACCTGTGTAGCAGGGGACTGGATACTGGGACTTGACTGCGGTCTAGGGGATGACTGCACAGGCCTAACCGGAATCCCTGTTGGTCGCATTGCGGAACTTGAACCAAGCGTTCCCATCATTCCTGTTCCCTGCATTCCTCCCACAGTTTGCCTCACCTATACATTGCAAACCACAGTAAATATATCTAGCAACTACATGACATCTTCACATATTCACAAACAAATTCTGAGGTCCAAGAAATTGTAGATGGTACCTGGGAAGAGCTTGAAGTAGGCCCAGGATCAGTGACACTGCGGCCCAACCCACCAAAGGGTTGAACAAAAGAAGGCGGAGTGAGTGATGAAAAGGAGGTGGCCAGGGGCGGAGGAGTGGCCGAGTGATGCGCGGGAACCCCAATGGCCATCCCGCCCCTCGGGGGCGGCGGCACAGGTAAAGGAGAAGGAGGAGAAGAAGAATTGGATGCCGAAGCAGTAGTAGTAGAAGAAGAAGAAGAGTTAGGGGGAAGAGGAAGAGGGGGAGGAGGGAGTGAGAAGTGTGAGAAATGGGTAGGTTGCGGGGGCTGTTGCCAGGCTCTATTGAAGGCGGCGGCTGCTGCTGCTGCTGGTCTTGTTTGGGGGTTGGGAGTTGGGGCGGATGTTGGGGTTTGAGGGTTTTGGGAAGGAGAAGGCACAGAAGGTAAAGGAGGAGGTATTGTGGTCGTGGAAGGGAGGGAAGAGGAAGAGGAAGAGGTGGCTGTGGTGGCGGTGATGGGTGGTGGAAGAGCGGCGGATGAGGCGGTGGTGGTATTGGTGGTTGTTGGCGTAGGAGGAGAGGGAGGCGGCGGCGGTGGTTGCTGCTGAAGTTCCGGTGGTTGAGGAGTGGATGGCTGTGGCGTTGGTGTCTGCTGCTCCATTGAATTGGCGCTGTGGCCTGTTTGGATTTTAGCGTCTATTTATATGCCCTTGGCCCTTGGGCCATTTCTTTTTTCCCCCTTGTCAAATTACCATATTTGAGTCTAAACTGTAAAGCAAGATTTTATCAAAAAAGAATCGGTATTGATTCCCACGTCAAATTGCTATTTTTGAGTGATATATGTGCAATTGGAGAATTCAACAGATTTATACGACAAAAGGCATGTTTCTACATTTTTTTTTTTGTGGTTTTGGTATTATGTAAAAAGAATTTATTTACAAAAAGCGACAGAAATGAATCAAACTTTATGCTCTCATATGTTAGTCATCAACATTCAAATTCTTGGCATGAATTATAATTAATTACTTATAGTTAGCCCCTAAAACTTTAGACCAGAACAAAAAATATACATATGTGCATGCCGCGCAAGCTATTGCAGAAATAATAACAAAAGTAAGTATAATTTGCAGTTTTGCACTATTACATCAATCAAATGAATAATCTAGTAAATTATTAAAAAATAACAATTCGAGCTTTCATAAATTCAGGGCCACTACCCCCTCTATTTGTCTTGCATTTTTTTCTTTTCCTTAGCCAAGCCTTGATGAACAGAGGTTAATCTTCTGTGTCAGCAAACGTGTTCACTGCTCAGGTACAGTATTGCCTAGCAGCAGCTTTGAACTTCATCCTGCAATTAAGGGAAAAGGCAAATTAGTCTAATCCTTCGATCAAAATGGTAAACGTAGAACCCTTTATTCGCAGAACAGGCACGCAACCCAGTCATTCAGTAGTGAGAATACCCTTACCTCTTCCAATACAACTCACACAGACACGGCCTGGTTCCTGAAATCTGTGGTTTCTTCAACCAGCAACCGGCATTGTGAGTTGGGGTCTCCATCCTCAACAGCAGCAGTTGGATTCTTCTGGCTGTTGAATCCCCCAAGGCATTTAAAGTTATGAATGTAATATCTCACATGAAGATAAAACTCTATATATTCAAAGAGAGATGTCATTTGAAGGCTACAGGTCGAAGGGTTACACAGAATCCTACTCGAGTTTGTATTCCAATCCTCATTCTACTGCTGAAAGATCAATGTGCGGTTATTGCCGTAAAACAGTTTTTTTCCTTTTCTGAACAAGTTCATTAACTTGTATGGACACCAAAATCATATACACAACCAATCATTCCTTTTTTGATCATCAGCTCGTATACATTCACCGAACATGGCGAATAAAGTGCTACTGACAGTGAAGATATTTGATATACAGACTACTGATCATGCAAGAATGTTAATTTAACATTACAAATACTCTCAAATTACCAATGGATTTTAAACTTGGTATGAAATCTTTGATCAGGAACCGACGCCTGCCTATGTTCATTTTAGACCACGTTCAGTTTAGGATTGGAATTTACCTTCTAGAGTATATAATCAGGCCAACCACCACAAGTGCAAAAGCTACATAGTAAAGCCAGTCAACCTGCAATAGCAAAAGAATCATGAACGAATGATTTGAGTTGCAAAGCTGTCTGCTGCCTATCATCACCATCAGAAGTCATGTCACAGCCTCACAAGAAAATCAATCAAGGGATCAAAGCAGGAAGCAGAAAACAAAGGGCATCTGTAGAGGACTACATGGGAAAAGATGGATTACCTGCTGCTTGTAGAAAAATATTCGAATGACGACTGCCCACATGTCAGACGTGAGAATAGAGAGATTAAACAGAGTGGCTCCACTCATCTGTGCATCATGTTCCATTCCGGAAAACAGCAGAGAGGCAGAGGATGATGTCAAGCAGCAGATGGAATTCAATATGAGAGAAACACACATCCCTACTTATACTGCAACTACAAGCTGACCTTTATGACGAAAGGAGCAACTGAGTAGAATGTAAAGCTTGCGACTGCGTAACCAAAGAAAGCCAATATCTGAAGATCAGTCAAAAGAACCTCAGGCACAATATTGACTTTCTTTATTACTTGAAAAAGTAAATAACGAATCAACTGGTCCTAAAAAAATAAGAGACGAACCCCAACATTTTCTAATTTTAACACCAAGCATTCATATCCAATCAATCAATCATTCATTCCCCATTGACTATATATCTTCATATTCCAAACCATATGTAAAAGGTGTATGCATTATACCAAAAGAAACCTCATATAACCAACTCATACTAGTTTCCTGCTGAATATGCAATAATCTAAGGTTGCCTTCACGTGACTGACTTGTTCGTCCTCCAGTTTTGCAGCCTCTACGATGCAGACACGTAGTGATCATATTCTCTGAGGCACCAAGCTGCTCCATCTTTTGTGGAATCAAGGTCTAGCACAGCCACATGCTGTGCGTCCGATAGCTTCTTAGGATGGTGATTTATTATGGCTATTTGTGTGAATTAGCCTTCTACATTAGTTTTGTTGCTTGATTAACCAGCGTTTTCAGTCAATTATTGGTCTATTTTTGCACCCTAGACCATGTTTGCCACATAAAATGACAGTGAACATAGCCCAATCAATACAGCCTTTATACTAGAGAGATGAATATTTTTCACCAACCATAATGATGCATATAAGTTTTCATGCTTGAAATTGGGGCTCTTAGTGGACAAGCACATGCCTTTTTTCTCTCCCAATTTTCCAGTTCTAAGTGGGAAATATAACAGCGTTGAAGTTCACAAATAATTTTTGCAGTTGGGCCTTAAAAAATCTAATTCTGATAGCTGGGATAGCAAATCATTGCATTCGTCGGACGCGATGCATATCAGTAGCACATTCATGTCTTTGAATGTCTCTGTCCATATATATGCAGATAAACCAACTAGATATTGGAATCAGATATTAATTTCCATGACAACTGAAAAACTTTTATTACTATATCAATTGTTTATAAAGTTGCATGTGTGATTTCTCTGAATTCGCAGCCGGTGTGTTCTAGATAGCACCTTTCATCACATGTGCATCAGTTAAAATCTGCGCATTATAACTGGGGATCAGCTTGGGCGAGAAAATATCTTGTCACATAATTTCTAAGGGGATTTTGCCAATTAATTGAAGCCAGCAACATGTCAGTCGAGAGGATTAGGCAGCATGATAGGCTAAATTTGACATAGGGTCCCCAGTGGAATCCTTGACCCTAATGCAAACTTCAAGTTAGCTGGGAACAGAGAGGTTTTTGACAAATCTGGTGTTTTTGTCTTGAAGTCAGTCAACAAAACAAACTGGTTCTTGTAGCTCTTTATTCAACCAATTAAATGAATGAAAGGAGATGTATAGGTATATAATGCTTGAACGCAAAGAAATCACCCAAATTCACTTACAATTTCCGCAGACCACTTTACAGTTTCCAGACTCTTACGCTCCATGACAGCTCTGAAGGAGGATTACGGAAACACATACGAAGAGAACCTCTTTCCATCAAGACAATAGCAAGAGTGCTAATAGCTTATAATATGGAACTGCATAAGCTAGAACAACGCATTATCAAGAGAGAAGGATACATCTCCCCAATACTCACAAGCATTGCAAAAAGACCAAGCAGGGCGACCACTTCAACACAATCATTTTTCTTCACACAAAATTCCTGTACGAGTAAGATGTAAGATCAGATATAACTCTGCAGCTTCACATTTTGCATGCTCAGACTTCAGAAAGTAACCAAGAAGCAAAAATCTAATGAAAACAAGCATTAATCTTAAATTGACAGTTTAAACCTCTTAATATTTGCATGATGCACTCAATCATGCAGAAAGTCCAACATTTACTAACCTCACCAACATTGGACAGTGCGTAGAAAACTGTAGCCGCAATTACAAGTATATCACCAAGAATGGGCCTCGAACCACCTGAAAACACAATGGTAGTCATTTGCAATACTAACAATGAATTATGGCTATACAAGTTAGAGCAGATCTAGTATTCTTGAGATATCTCCTTTATTCTTTCTTCTTCACTTTTTATAAACAATACTCCACTTCAGTTCCATTAATTATAATGATTGCCTTGCGAGGACATCATAAAGAAAGGAAGACCTTGATGTTTACAGAAGTAATCATGCAATATAGTCAGTTAAGTGATCAAGCAATGCAGTCAATTTCTGAATCTCAAAAGAAAAAGGAAAAGTTCTCAAAGAAAGAACAGATATATCACCTCCACCACCCACACCAGCATCTGAAAGAAGAACCACAACGAGACCAGACACACAGACAGCTGCACCCAAGAACTGCCATGGGCTATACCGGGTACCAAGGAAAATCCATGTCAGAATGATTACCCATGCTATTGTCCAACAATCCAAGATTGTCACACTGGTAATTGATGAATACTGATATGCTTTATTAACTGCAAGAGAGACATTAGAAGTTTGTCGCTCATGACACAAATGCAACACAGCAGAAAACTGGCAGCCAAAACAAGTACGTACACAAGGGATTCTGCACCAAGTACAAGAATTCTAGTAAAAAGAATTGGTTCGATCATGCTCAGTCTAAGGGGAGAAGAAGCGCTGACTGTCATGTACAAGAACAAATGGGGTTACTAATCTCTCCACAGAGTGCTATTGTTGTGTCCGTCCTACTTCCAGCTATGTTCTCACATATTTTAATTTTACTTTTTCATCCCACAAGCATTCTCTAATAAATATCATTTAAGTTTCATTTTATCTAAGGTAGGAACCATCAATATCAAACAAGGAACTTTTATTTGTGCTCATATCGTTGTGCGGAAAATGAGCAAAGCTGAGAATGTCATTTGCAACTCTTGCTGTAGGCCTCAAAGAGTGTAGTGGAGAAGGTAAGGTGGATTCGTTGTTACTTACCAAGATAATTCCCCTGGACATCAGCAAAACCTAACAGAAGATACCAATACCAAGGGACCTGCAAACTCAACATCGTAGGTGCCGATCACTATATGAGAGCAAGAAAATTAGTTTCAATTACAATCAGTTAATGCCCAAGACGCATGATTTAGCTAGGACCCTTACTTTCAAACTATAGGGAAATAGAAGCAAAACACGTAGCAATTGTCAAGAAAATTCAGCGACCAATACTAGGTTCAATACTGTGTAAAGTCAACAATCAACAGGACTTAACAAGCTCATTCTACCAGCAGTTTCTGTCGTCTGTAAATCAAGATGCCTCCATAGACCAACGCCAAGGCCGAGTAAGAGAAGAATGATAGAGTAAGGGGTGTATCTACACCTGCACGATTCCCCCAAAGACGATAAGATGAAATTAAATTAGTGGAAAGTATTCAGATATTTTTCCACACTGAGAAGGGACAATCAAGAATGAAGATCAGAAAAATCTTGAAACAGAACTAGTGAAATCCCCAGTAACGTAATAATAGGAGGGGGTAAGGCTCTGGGATACTTTATAAAAGAAACAAGAAACTTAGCAGTGGCTTCAAGAAAAAGAATCTAAAGCCTGCCCAAATCCCAAAGGCCATTCAAGAATGAAGAATAATATGAAATACAGAAGAGAATTTACCACGACTGGCAATCAGGGAGGAGGTGAAGCTCGTTAACGCCAATACAAAAGAAACCACTTGACCAAGAAACAACAGAAATAATAGCCTCAACAAGTCCTCATTCTTCCCTCGGTTGCTGAAGTTCATAACTGAAAAAGGCTAGCTCACCAAGCCGACTGGAATCCAGAAGAGAGAACGTTAGAAACAATATAATGATAAAGGCATAGAATTGTGGTGGAAATGTGAATCTGAATAAATCTCTTTTGTCTTACCTGGTTGGATTATCTGGAAAAAAATATAGCAGGAGAAGTATCAGTCACTTTGCACAGTTTAGCTTGCCTGTGTCAGAGACTTACAGACAGTTACATGACAATTCTTTTCATCAAAACGATCACTGGATACTGCTATGATTTCAATAAGCCAAAAAGAAAGACTTATGGAGTAAACAGCTGTAGTAAAATTAGTTAAAAATATACAACGTGGAATTCTGGTAAAAGAGAAGAGTACTAATAATGGCGGGAGATCCATATCTGACGGAGTATATAATATTATTAGTCACCACCTACTGGCCCAGTGGTCATTTTTTTCCCAACGGGTCCGTAATCAATGAGTTGTTGGGAGTCTGCACATGGCTCAACGGCTCAACTACCCCTGACTCAGGGCATTTCTTATCTCTTCTTTATTTAACACGTTCAACACATTTATAATAATATCTCTCAGGATAAATTTATATGTTCCAAGCAAGTAAAAGCTTCACACGAATAATTCGTATAGAAGTTTGAAAATATTTCTAACTGGTTTTTAACCCATTTCTTGATGGGACTGTGCATAATTTGATGAAATATTTTATAAATTTGAAAATCATTTCATGTAATAAAAAAAAGTCAAAGTAAACGTTTTGTTTTTAAAGATGCAAAAGAATTTGGTTTAAAGATACCCAAAAAAAAAAAGAAAAAGGTAAACATCTTGTGCAACACAACTGTAGGAATCAGTATAATTATGAGATGTTAAATGATATGTTCTCAGGGAGTAAAAAATTTCACATGAATAAATCATAAGAAACTTGGAAAATATTTCTAATGTTACATCATCATGTATCTTATCTTTGTTTATTCAAATAAAAGCTTACACTTATCCATGTATACCAAAAACAATTCGTTTATTGTAACTTAATCTAACTTTTTGAAATATTTTACATACACAACACTTCGGTAGCATTTTGAACTTGCTCTTGAATCTTAAAATGAAAGCTCGTCAAGTTCGAATTTGACAGAAATTTGAGTTAAGTTTAACTTAGTAAGATCAAAATTCAACTTAAGTGGATTCATTTGCAACCTTAATAGTGACATGCGATCAAGGGGCAAAAAAAAAGGGAAAACGTACTCTTCTACCTCACCTTGTTGCAGCATCTAGACCGCAAAAATGTTGTTTCAACACTTCCATAAGAAAACACCTTGATCCAACATTGTTTACATTTTTGGATGAAAGATGATCCACCAAATGTTATTAAACATGTCTAATCCTTAATTAATAATACATTGTCGTTTAATAATTGGGTGTGACTTCGTCACGAGAAAAGCAAGCAGCCCCGCAAGGAAAGCATGTAATCGGATATCATATTAATATGATTGTTATGGGCCTTCCGCGGTCGACAAATTGAGCAGCAAGAATGGTTCCGAAACCGTGGCCCAAACTTAAAGAAGCACAAATTTTGGGCTTTTCGGGGTCAGACACTTTGTTATTGGAATGGACAAAAGACTACAGATCGATTGTCGTCTGTTGGTACCCGATCTTTATCATTTTGACCCCCCTTTTTTTTTTTTTTTTTTTTTTTCATTTTCTATGCATATGAAAAGAAAACTAGCTGATGCAAATCAGCGCGTGGCGCGACTTGTAGTTTCAACTAACAAAATTTAATTCATGTATTGGATTATATTTTCTACAATAGTTGCATATAGACAAGCAGGTATTATTAATCCATGTTACATGTGTAAAATTTAGAGTTTTAATTTAAATTGAGATTATGTAACGTCCATTTAGAATTGCTATTCATACGGTTGTGAAAAATATTAATTCATATGTGCTCATAAACGATTTAACGTTCATCCCAGATTTAGGTAACATACTGGAGACTTCTAACAACTATCTATATGTTGCACCTCATATTGGATATTGCTTGTATGAGTCCATGGTGTAGCACTTATTAGCGGGGACAATGGATGTAAAGGAAATTACAACAACAATTTATACATAAATAGCAATTTGTTTTCATTTCGGGTGAGTTCGAGAATGCATGGACAGTGGGTCTAAAGGAAACTACAATAACAATTTATACATAAATAGCAAATTTGTTTGCATTTGAATGAGTTCAAGAGTACATGAAATGGATTATAGATTTTGTCTATCGGTGATGGTTTAGTTACGTTTTAAATTAACAGTTTCATCAAAAGAAAAAGATAGTTTTGCGCGTTACTTGTGAAGCAAACGAAACAAGAGTAACACTAGACACAATTTGAAAATTTTCTTTCGTAAAATGATGCTATATTATTGTGCATAGTACACTAAAATCCTGAAAGTCAAAAATAAAAGAAATTAGGAGGGAGGGTTTCACTGCCCTTCCTCTGCACCATTTTTACTCATTTATCCCATCTCCTCGAAATTTATACACTGGAATGAATGGGTGAGATTTATGTCATGCTGTATGAGATATTATATTGTTCGATGAGATGCAAATGAAAAATGATATTATTGTTATTGCTTAAATCTTTTTATGAAAGCCCCTAAAAATTATGAGCATGTTTTACGAGATTCAAAAGGCACAAGATATGTATATAACAAAACATTTAAAGTGTCACTAAAATTTGAGTTTTGCAGATGCCATTAACAATACAGATGAAGTTTTTTTTAGATACAATTCAAGTACAACAGTTATTAAAAAAAAAGTTACAATAATTACAAATGGTTCTATGCTAGGGGAGGAGGGGGAGAAGGGGGAGAGGTTGATTTAAAGAGGAGGAAAAAGAAAAAATGTCAAGTAATTAAAAAAAAAAAAGGAAACACAAAAAGATCTTCCAAAGCTGTTAACATGGGCATAGAATCCACGGCAACCACCATCTGAACACTTTCTTGCTGGCGAGTGCGGGTTGAGTCAGCAGCCTCCCCAAGCAAGAGCAAGTTGACGGCAGAAGAAAAAGGGTCCAAAGACCAAAAACCGCAGTGTGTATTAGCGGAAAACTTTTTTCTGCTGCAGCCAAATCTATATACTGTAGTAGCAACAAATTCAAATTGGCCCAAAAATCCGAGATACGAATCATACGATGGACGCAGCTAAGCAAGACACGGAACCGTAACCAGAAGACAAAGACGAGTGAATCTTCACATTCATCTCCTTACTCCCCCATTACAAAACTCGATACACGCACCCACCTAATCCTCTCTCTTACTCCGAGTCGGACCACCTCTCCCAAGCCACATTCCACTGGCCACGTGTCCCGCAGTCCACCCTCTCACATCACAGCCCCATGACGCCGGCAATATATTTAGTTAAAAAATTTTACTTACATGATCGACATAAATTTCAATCACCTTTTTATCTCAGATACATCACATCAAAAAAGTGCTACAGTACTCTTTCTTTCAACAAATTATCCCAAAAAATCTACTATCCAAACGCATAGTGAGTTCCCATAATTTTCACTCTTGGTCCTTCACATTTACTAGCATCTAGCAATGGTTTGATATTGTTGTAATTGTTCCATGTATTAGGCTGGCATAACAAGTCCCTCGTATTTCCATCTTATTGGAAGTTTGATTGCATATGTTTCAATATTACTAACTTTTATGCTTTGAAAATAGAAGTCATTTCGGAGAAGGTTGGCAAATACTTTGCTTGACAAATTAGAGACATTAAAAGAAATTTTTTTAAAAAAAAAAAGAAGCACGAAGTAGAAAAATAAATCAAGCAACTTAAGTTGGCTTCAAAGAGTATATTTAAGTATTTATTTACCGTCTCCTAGTTAAACGGAAATAAACTCGTCAAATCTAGCTTAATTAGCTATAAAAAATATAAATCATTTGAAGTCAATTTCAGCAGAGTATGCATACATGAAGTTATACATGTTTTGACGAGTGTTGGATACTCAAAATGACACTGTAATATTTTCAAGAGAAGCTGAGGAAGAACAATAGAAGTTTACTAAAGAAAAGATGCTATAAATATGTCTTTTGATGTATATATTTTTAATAGTTACATATTTATTCGATTGACATTGAATCCACATTAGATAACAAGTGAATGACTGTAACGAGGACTGTATGCTAGCACTAAACTAGGCTCTACACCATTTATTCTTGCTTTCACCCCTAAATAGAAGGAACTAAATGCCAGTGCTTGAGGGTCTACACTGATTTGATTACGTAGATACATAGCAAATATCCACAGGCTGAAATAAAGTTGTAATACTCCTTCACCCTTTCCTGCCCCCGTCTGGTAAGTTTGCTTTGTAGATACTACTCTGATTTTTCGCAGTAGTATTAAACAGGTGAAGGTTAGAGCGGAGAGAGGGGGCGGGGGGAATGAAAAAGCTCGGCCTCCTTTTTGGGCCATTCCAGGCTGTCCCTGCTCTTGATATTTCTTTATTATCATCGCTATCATTGTCATTATTCAATTCCGTTCCAATTTTGTTCCCTTTGGCCCTTTCCTCCTTCCTTCCCTTCATCCTTTTTAATTATCTACCTTCTTTTCTTCTTCCGTAGATTCCATTTCAACCGCCCCTTCCTCTCCCCTCTAACACTATTGACCTATTCAAAAAAATCTGCAATACCACGCCCACCCCCCAAAAAACCCAGTCGTCCACCCTCCTTTATATAGCCTATCAATCAATTCTCTCTCTTTCTGTATTGTAACAGAATCAACCTGAATTATCAGCAAAACAATATCTCAATTTTTGCGCTCAGAAATGGCGGAAGAGCATGGGTTTCAGGCTCCGGAAGGCCATCGATTGTGTGCCAATAACTGCGGTTTCTTCGGGAGCCCGACAACCCAAAATTTCTGCTCCAAGTGCTACCGTGACTTATGCCTTAATAAAGAGGCCGACTCAAAAGCAAAGCCGGTGATGGATTCGTTGTTTGCTTTACCTTCTTCTTCTTCTTCTTCTTCGTCATCTTCTGCGCCAACATCGGCGTCAGTCAAGCCGGATAATTCTGCGGTGGCAGCAGCCGTAGACACTGAAACCGTGGGCTTGGTACCCCAGGCTGCCGTGCAGCAGGTGGCGCAGCCTAATAGGTGTTCCGTCTGCCGGAGGAAGGTGGGGTTGACGGGATTTTGGTGTAGGTGCGGGATAACATTCTGCGGGACCCATAGGTACCCGGAGCAACACGGATGCTCCTTCGATTTCAAGTCCATGGGGAGGGAGGCCATTGCCAAGGCGAATCCTCTGATCAAAGCTGAGAAATTGGAGAAGATATAATCAGAGCCCATGGATGTCAATGTCTCCGACCGACTACAGATGAGACGCTGGCCGGAAATGATTGAAGAATTGGGTCCATATTGGGGCATTCGTCTTATGAGACACGTGTGAATGTTTATATGTGTTGTGTATCTTTTATCCTTTTTTCCCCCCTGCTCCTACTCCTAGTTGTAGTTTTTTATTTTTCTTTACCTTTCGCTTTTTTCAAAAAACTAGTAGTATAATTTATTATGTGGTCTGGCTTGATTGTAGAAAAAAAATTTAATGGTATGGTATTGATAATTAAAAATATTGGGAATTTGGATATGGTCAGGACTTGCAGATTCCTTTTGGGACTAGCAAACTTTTAGCTTATACTAGCTTTTTGAAGATTTGCGACTCCGTCAGCCGTGAGGGCGGGGAGCCGCCGAAGGCAACTAGGCTGGATGAAGTAGGATAAAGATTGAAAGAGGTCTTGGTTCATACATCCCAGCTGTTGATGGGAGACGCACTTTTACAAGCTGACCTTTTTGTCCTTTTCTTTGAAGGAAATTACCATCATTCCATTAAATCCAAGATTTCCTCGGTGAAGTTAACAAATCGTACATTACTTTTGCCAAGGGCTAAAGACAACTTTGCCATGAGATATTATGCAGAATTAAGCGTCTTAGACCCGTTTGATAATCTAATTTAGTACTTAATATAATTTAGTACTTAAATTTGATGGTTCAGATCTTAACACGTTTAGACGTATTTGATAATTGAAAATATAACATTTAAATTAATTAAGTGGCATTGAATCTTTTAGGTAAAACTAACTTTTAAAGGTAAGTGATAAGTTATTTACTTGTCACTTAATGTCACATCTATTTAAATATATTAGATTTAGTATTTAATAATTCAATCACTTCATAAATTCAGATTTCAAATTTGATTTCAATTTTCAGTTTTTAGATTTCAATTTTATTAAATGCACCCTTAGCAACTGAGATAACAATGTTGTTGCCATTAGGGCTGTGCATCACAATAGAAATTGGTAAATCGAAAATTGAAGTTAGAATTTTTTTGAAAAAATTGAATTGCAAAATTTGACCGATTTCGATTTCAAATCTTCCAATTTCGAATTCATTACGAAATGAATTCGGAATTTGATATCGAGTCGAATTCAATTTTCTATTTCTAATTTTAATTTTTATATTATAAGTTATATAACATGATAATATACTAAACTAAAATTATTACATGGGTTTAATCAATTAACAATATTATTACATAATGTACATATAATACATATAATATATATATATAAGTCAATTAACATTTCGTTATATAATATACTTATAAGATTAACGTAATTTGTTATATAATATAAATAATATATATTGTAAAATATACGAATTTGAAATTGAATTTGGTATATCTATTCCGATTTCAAAAAGTCTATTCTCGAATTTGAACCAAATTCGCTATTTTTAAAATCGGAAGATCCGATTATCAATTCCGTTTTCCATTTTTCAGAATTCGAAATTCTGAAATTTTTAAATTTGCGTACCCTTATTTGCCAGCAGAGATATTAACTAGCAATTTTAGAGATAATAACACTACTGTAAGGTGGGTTCTTCTACTATTCTCTTCTTCTATCTCCGAAAAAAAAGGTTATGATTTGTACTCGTCTTTATTTTATTTTATTATATATATATATATATATAGTGGGTGCAAAGAAACTGGTGCACAACTGATAAGCTTTACAGGCCAGCTGATGCAGCTTCATTAATTTTACACGTTGCTAGTGGCAACTGGCAAGTAAACAATAGGCCAACCACCCAAGTCATTCAGCATCCTTCACTTTGGTGGAATGATTACGCGGGTTGTTTCGATCACTTCCGGTTGAAGTAAAAATTGGCATATGAATTTCCCTGAATGACTAACATGGCGTAGGTCGAAATTGAGCAGTTGCCCTCTATATCATGTACAATAGAATATTTTCGTTTTGAGGCCAAAACAAAAAAGAAGCAAAAGAAACAAATACTGTATACTACAACATCGACATAGTATAGATCTACTCTATTTGGAGAAACAAAATATACATGTTTTAGCAGGACTAGTTAATTACTTAGTATATTCTAGAACTAGTATGTTAACAGCTCACAATGATTTTTCCCTTTTCCCATTTAGAAGAGACTCTGAACCTTGTAAAGGAGAAACAGTTCGACAGTCAAATTAGCAACTTCAAGATCACCTTAAATATTTCCTATTAATTGAGTTGAATCTTGAGTACACACTCGTAAGTAATCTTTCACAATCTAAATATTATTTGCCCAATCAAAGGTTTCAATGTGTCCTTGCTACAAAAAGGGTTGCCTTTTGGTAACGTAACTGAGCTTCCTGTTAATTATTGACACATTAGGGGTACACAAGTAGAGGATCAGATAATGAATCGGCCAATGGACTGGCCATGCATAGTATTCACATAAATTATCACGGATCCTATCACTCCTTTTTCCTGTTCAATTAGGACTTCTTGTGAGGATAAACATTCTCCTCCAACGACTGCTTTCCAAAACAAAGTTTTACTCAGTGGTGTAGGTTTAAGATATTCTTTATATGATACCAAAAAGTTTTAGTTTACACGGTGTCGTGATATGTATAGATTAAGGATGCATCCGAGTCTCGAGTCGAATTCGAATAATGTATTACTTGAGTTCTCTCGAGATGGAGATGGAGATGGAGCTGATGGAGTAGTTTCCTTGGGCATATTTGTAAACATACTAGATCTCGTCGGCCAAGACCGTAAAAGCGTCGTTGCTTCGGTGAGGTGACCAACGGGCATTCACTATTCTCAAGCGACTTAAATATTCAGACATGTTATAGTGTCCAAAATTTTTACATTCCCAGTAATACGATGAATTAATAGTACATAATTTGTTCTTCCAACATTTGCATAGAGGTTGCAAATTCCAAAACAGAAAGGAGGTTGCAAATTCGAAAGCTTCTTGTACATTAGTCTTGCTTCATTGAATACTATTTTCTAACGTCTACACATGATAGATAATTCCAACCTGTTGACATGTGATTTTCTTTTGTATTTTTTGATGCTGTCGTTTGGTCGTGGTTTAGTGCCCCCCCTTTTTCCTTCTTAATAATGGGGATTGCGAGTGGATTTTAGTGGAATAGCGTACTCCATTTTACTTGAATCATACAACATGTAAACCAAAAGAATTTACTCACGTCAAGGCAAGCCCTTCATTGTATCCTCCGCCTCATACAATGGACCACACGGATCGGCTGCCAGGAAAATGTAGGCAGGAAATTACGAAAATTCATACAAAAGTACGTAAAATAAGGATTAATGTGACATGCCAACAACTAGTGTACACATGCATATACTTGTTGAATTGCTGCCTCTCTCTCTCCATGCCAACAACGAAGTTCAGCAGACAGTATGGCAATAGTCGATTGATCCAAAAAACTCACGGAAAAAAGAAAATGAAATTACTATCTGCGGGCGCTTCCTGAGGAGTAATCGAGTTGGGGTTTTTTTGGTTTTGGGGGTGGATTGTAGACGGAATAAGAGCTTTTATCACTCTAAAACCATCTTGTTGCTGACTAAATACCATAAAACTCCTATATCCTATGTAAAATGGGGTTAGAAAGAGAGGTTAAATGAAATCAAGTATATCAATCAAATGAGGTCGTAGACTGAGTTTACTTGCAGAAGCCAGGTGTGTTGATAGGACTTAGGAGCTGACATCAATCAAACAATGCAGCGTAAGTTACCAGCATAACAGTGTGCGCCCCCGGAATATCCAACCAATGATACGACTTACGAGCTAGGGCTGTACCGGCTCTCCCCCTGAACCTGGTAATTTCACAATTGGGACTGAGTGATTTGAAGGTTCCTTAGGCCATTTAGAGGATGGGCTTTATGATACTATGCTACCATTAAATTTCTCTTTTGGAGAGGATGGGTATGGGCTTCACCGTTGTGGCTTCCTTGGGTCACCATCCTTGCTGTTGCTTGAGACAGGATTAATCAACGGCTGATGACCGTTCGCATGGAAGACGAACCACCCGGTAATAAGACCATGCAACATATCATATTCCTTAGCAAGACTTTTCTTAAATCAATTTTTTTATATCTATTCCCAAATGATGAATTTATAATATTGAATTGCTTCTTTAAACAAAAGAAAAATAGAATATATTCAGTAAATGCATTATTTTAGAACTCTCTTTGTAAAGTATCCGTATTTGAGAATTTGCTCTCTGTGGAGTCATGTGTGCGACGCCTATCTCATGCCTACAGTCATTATAACGTCATGGGCCTTAGACACACCAGAGCCCAAGCGCATATATATGGAGAGAGAGAGAGAGAGGCGGTCCATTCCGCTGTTTATATGCTCTGTTTGGATTGCCTATTTTTATTTGTTTTTCAAAAACCTATAATTCTTCAAGAAGATTATATTATATTTCACATCCCAAACATTATAATAGTATTTTTAAAAAAACTTTCAAAAATAACTAATCCAAACGGAGCGATGAATATATTGTTCTATGTGGTAAAAATCTTTTGCTGCTGAAGAAATAAACAATAGCTCAGCAACTGTGATGATGCTATGAACCGTCCCAGGTCCGTAGTACTTGGGCCTTCATACCAGTCCAATGCCGCAAGGAGTCTTGAATGTGGACTCCAACCCCAGACCATATCTGCAGTCAAATAGGAATGTCCGGAGCCCGGAGGTATACAGACAGGGACGTGGGGCTGGAACAGTTACCAAAACTGTCTGGAACGGTTTTATGCAAAATACACAGTATGTAACAGGTCGTAACTCATTTTTCACAACGTATAACTATAGAACAAAATTTGTGCCCACACACGGTGTGAAAAACGACGTACAAGAAGTGATCTGGGCCACACATTTTTTTTTTTGGCAAAATCTGGCCATAAAAGGACCGCTCCTGCCCCATCTCCATCTTCGACAAATAGAACCATACCTGGTAGTTTCCTATATTCAACGACTGGTTGCATACTTTCATCGTACGTGGTCCATACATATAGCTAGTATGCTCTGATGTTATGAACCGGAAACAATAGTAAATTAGAAAAAGAAGATGAAAAATCCCTTAAACAAAAATAATGGACATAGGTGCCTATGGAATTTGAAGAATATGCATACTTGTTGAGCGTTGGAATCAAATTGGCAATGTGAACTGAAGCCATTCATGGGGTTGTTGAGCAACAAATTAAGAGGATATTGGAACACCAAAGTGGCCTATGCCAACATCTTTCTTGGTTTGGATTCTGAGGTTGAAGCTTATACACGCTAGTTGTAATGTTTATAATACCCTTTCTTGCGCTTTCACGAAAACGAAGTCAATATGACGGTAATTCAAGGTTTTCAGCGCATCAGCCCAATCCAGTAATACAACACAGGCGCTTAAAGTGTCTTATAATACTGATCTTTCCACAAGGTCAAAATAATTTTTTTGATTTTATTTTAGCTAGGTACGAGTACTATAACAATAATAAAAATAATTATTTTTCTTAATAAATAATAAAATATTAGGAATATATATGTAAATAGGGTTGCAATGAGTTGAGTCGAGTCGAAGTTTTGACCTTATTGAGCCGAATTCGACTCATTTTTCATCGAATTGACGAGTTTGAATTCGAGACTAATCAAACTCGAAAAAATAAAAATAATTATTTAAAAAAAAAATAAAATGATTATTTTTCTTAACAAATAATAAAAATGTTAGGGATATATATGTAATTTCACTATTAAAATAAAAAATAATATATATATTCGAGTTTGAGATAAGGTTGTTTGAACTCAACTCAAATATAAAAACAAATTGTTCGAGTTCGATTCGAACTCGAATAGCTCGATTGGGTCCACTCTAGTCCTAATCAGTTGAAGAATATTGTCTTCATGGATATACATGTATATCCTCAAGTGTACATTGATACAAGAAAGACAACTTGGGAGGAAAAGAAAAGAAAACTCTTGGGGAGTCATATATGGGAATAGGGTAGCATCAACGATTAATAGATCAGTGTGATTGAAAAGTTCACTAAATGGCTAAACTAAGGTCACCAAGACCGAAAAAAAAAAAATTACCTGTTTGTCTAGAAAAGTGACTGTTTACACAACAGGCCAATATAGCAGGAGGAAAGAAAGTTACAGATAAGACTTGAGGGCATCGCCCAGAATTGATTTGGGAAAGGTCACACGAATAACAATTAAGTAACAAAAGTATGTTGCAAATGTATACAGTATACTGCAAAGGTTAAACAAACTTCAATGTCAGTACCCAAATCCAACTTTCAAGTATCCAAATCTAACTTCCACATTCTTCTAGACTAGAAACAAAAGAAATTTGAAGCGAAGGAAACTGTGTATTATAAAGCTTGATCAATTGAAGTATGACCTAGCTACTCCATGTAAACGGGAAGCATCGTTGGTTAATTTCGACTTGGTCACAGTTCATCCCTTTGAGGTTGGGGAGTGGCTTCTATACATGATGTAGAGGAGTAGATGTTTTGCAGCCACACCTGGTCGGCCACAAAACTGTCGGAGTCATTGTTCCGGTGCCAGGACCAGTGCGCATGGGTCTGGTTGTGCACCCTCAATCGCCCATGTCCAAAGCTCGCTTCCTCATACACTGATATTGACGGCTTTGGCTTCTTGAACCTTTAACACATACCAACACAAACGAAAACGCAAATCAGCACCCCAAATGTCATAAATCATTATGTCCTGCACTGAAATCAATAAGAACTCCTCGACGGCGCTTAATCAATACATCAGTCATCTCTACTTACTTTAGAGCAAGCCCCTCTCTATTCCCGCCGTCTCCCACGGTTATGTATACAGGGCCACAGGGATCGGCCGTGTTATCAAATACTCTAGTCTGCAGTGAAATGATCAAAAACCCCAATCAATTAAATTAATTATATTGCTGATTAACCACAACTAAGTGTACCACAAACTCCAGCATTGATACTCTGTGGTCCAAACATATGTTACCAAGAAGAAACACGATGGAAATTATATATGATTCATGAATTGAAATGAAAATTTGAAGGCATAGGACTTGTTGTAAAGCTAGCTTGCTAGGCAAATAATAAAGGCAGTGAGTTGTCGGAATGTTGAGGGCAGGATCTTACAAAGCGTTCGTAAGCATGCACGTGTCCGGCAAATACCGCGTCCACTCGGGCCTTGTACAGCAGCTCTTCCATGGCCTTTCTCATGCTCTCACCCTCCCCTTGATGAGCTTCGTTAGAATTGTACCAGGGCGCATGGAGGAGCACGAAGATCCAAGGCGTGGCCTTCCTATCAACCTTGGCCAAGTCAGCTTCGAGCCACTTGTACTGGTCGGAGTCAGCATCGAAGTCGGTGTAGGATCCCAACATGAGGATGTGTGCCCCGGCGACGTCGAAGGAGTAGTACAGGTTTGATGTGGAGCCGCTTTGCTCGTACGGCATTCGCCACCTTGCGTTGTACGCCTTGAAACCTTGGGGGTATATGATGGGGAAGGTCTCAATTTCGTGGTTTCCTTCGGTTACCATCCATGGCCTCCGGCTGGCGTATGGCTCCACCAGACGTCCGAAGGAGTCCCAGAGTGGCTGTTGGGTGTCGGCGTAGGACAAGTCACCGGGGAGTAAAAATACGTCATAATCCTTTGCTCCCACATGGGATAAGGTGGAAGCTGTCCATTCGGTCTGACCCAGGTCCCCTGTTGAAAAACAACAAGGAAAGAGGGAAAAAACTCCGATTTACTGCATAATTTCGAGACATCCAATCCCTTAATAGGCCCACCTGGCCGTTGCTTTTTTCTCTCTTTCTCAAACTATTATATGTATTGTAACAGAAATTTGAGCTGCCCTTTTGGATCATTACATCTTTCTTTTCTCTTTGCACTAAAAAAGAAAACAATTTAAAAGAACATTTTTGCACCTTTTCTTTTAACGCCAAAAATAAGAATATTTTTCACCTTGAATGCACGGAACAAGTATATTCCACTTGGCTCTATTAGTTCAGTCATGTCCTTATCGAAATGACCAAAAAAAAAAGAATAAGGGGAAAGAGAAAAAACGAAGAGGAAATTGTTAGTATGGCAGGCAAGTTTGTGTCAGTGCATTTCGTCTGCCGTCTTCAACAGAAAAAGCAGCACCAGAGCATAAAATGGCAAAACGCATCAATCAAAGCGTGAAGAAACGGCAAACGGACATAGATCATCTGTCCGTCACTCATGGGTCCCTGGTCGCTACTTAACGAAGTAAACTAACCAACCCAACTGCGTCTGAAAGAAGTGCACGCTATACACAGTAATACAAGAGAGCGTAAAATTAGCTTTTCCAGGATGGTAGGCTAGAAGAAACCACTCACCCACGACCACAAATTCAATCGGCAAATCTGAGGGAGGTGTCCTGAAGCTAAATTCCGGGCCGGAACCGCCGCACCTGTAGTAATACGTTGTGCTTGGCTCCAAGGGTCCAATGACGACATGGTGAATCTCACCTGAGCTGTAGAAGAAGTAGTGGTACGAGGTATGGTCACCAGTTGCAGATGCTTCATACGTTCCCGATGATTTCCCGTATTCCACCATTGACTTTGTATGCTTGTGAGAAGTAATCCACGACACCCTCATATGATCTTGTCCGACCAAAGATACATGCACCTAATGCACACATTGGAACACGAGAGGAAAGTTTACTCAGCACATTGTCAGCTTCAAGGAAGAGAAAGAACAAAAAAAAAAAAAAAAGGGAAGCTCTTGAGCACATGAATCCGATAAGTTGAAGTCACCTGTTGAGGATCAGATTCTGATCGGGTATGTGAGGTGAAGATGATCGGCCGGGGATGGGGGCGAGAATATTCCGTTGATGCATTGTGGTGGTGAGGAAAGGATAAAAGAGTTATCAGCAAGAAGAAATGGAGACGTGATATTGAGACTCCCATCTTCCAGAATTAGATCGAATGATTGCTAGGAAAATATAGATTTTGTAAGCATATTATGTGGTTTGGACCTTCCATAGGTGGTCCAATATAAACACTACGAGTTAGTACCATTTAAAATATTATTTGGAATAAGAGCAAATTACTGGATTATCCACTCAACCTTTCAAATAGTTAAATTTTGACCACTTAGCTTTTACGAGTATATATATTTACCTACTAAGCCATCAAAAGAATAAATTTTGAGCCATTCCATCTGCTTCTGCTGTTAAGTCTGCTTTCACTGTTATGCCGAATGACTCATACAAGTCCTTAGGTCCAATAGACCTGAAGATGGAAATAGGTGGAATGACTCAAAATTGATATTTTTGGCAGTCTAGTGGGTATATACAAACTCTTAAAGATTTAGTGGTCTATTATTCAAAAAGTTCAGTAAATAGTCGAGTAATTTGCTGTATACAATAAACACAATTTTGTACTAATATTAGATGGATGACGCTGCGTGAAGCACATTGCGTACTCGAAGATTCTTTCGTTTCTGTGCTTGCATCAGTGGCCTAATCAAATAAGTCGGCATTGTTTTTCTCTTCTTATCAATTTTTTGCTTTTCCTAAATTCTCTTTCTTTAATCTTTTTTTTTTTTTTTTTGGTAATCAAAAGTGCATATACATAAATAAATAAAACAGGTTACAATGTCATATCAGTACAGTCATTCGTGGGTGGTAAGTCTCCTCATATCGTCCCAGTTTTCTTTCTTTAATATCTAAGTCAAGCGGGAAAGGGGATTGGCCATATTGAATATATCTTACACCAACACATCTGAGGATTGGCCACTTTCGCAGTCTAGAATAGTTTTAAATCAGCCTAATATATAGTCTTATGGAGAGTTGATAATGCTTTAAGAGGAGATTTTAAAAAACTGCACGTCCTTAGTCAAGTATTAGTTGTAGATTCTACCTTATGCCAATCAAAGTAGACGTATAAGAAAACTATAGTGTACAGATTGTCAATTGAAACGGGCACACATCGTACCATTCGGATAGTTAAAACACTCAAAGGCATTGAATTGGACTGTGGCACCTCTAAACCCTCAAGCACACATGCCATTGGTTTGGATATAAGGTTGTACTCGTCTTGAGTATTATCTCAAAGGCATAGTACGTGCAATTGGAGGTGTGATAAGCATAAAAGTATTTGTTTTTTTTTCCCAATATAGTTTAAGAGAAAGATATAATGCTTTATCCACATTTTACCTAATGTAAATAGAAAATAAGAATAGTCAAAATTATTTTGTATATTTTTGTTATTTTCAATGTAAATATGTAATACAAACAACCCAAGGGTTAATTCGAAAGCATTAGAATTCAATAACATTGTAAAGCAACTTACACATGGTGAGATGTATACTAAATTAACTGATTTAATTTTGATATAAAGGATTTATAATTTCTCAAATCTGTTATAGTGATCCGAAAAAGCTGTGCAACTCGAGAGGGAGTGTAAATTGCTCATTATTTGTAAAAGTTTATTTGACTGTATCTTAAACACATTTTCTGACCATATCTTTTATCTTTTGATCACATTTTCATCTCACATATACCGCATCAAAAAAGTGTTACAATATTTTCTTCAAAAAATTATTTCAAACAATCTCCTATCCAAGCACACTTGTTGTGGCGGTTCCTATCCATAGACATGACCGATCTTGGTAAGACATCAAAACAAGAATGCTTTGTATTCTTTTTGTTTGGCAGGAAGTTGTCAACGTGGGTGAAGTAGCTTTGATACAACTATTTTCTCGTTATAGTCAATGTCCATGTAGCTCAAGCAAGAGCTTAGGATATTCAACCGCATATACCCCTAGATAACCCACGCACGACATCCCGCAAACTCACACCATTCCTAAAGAAATATCCCATTGCTTTCCCAAAAAAAAGAAAAGAAATCGCCATCAATCACCCACTTACGAGTCGTGCTTATGCGTGATTCTTTAAAACAGTACGAATTAACATACGAAGAACTATAGTAAAATATTAGAAAGTTGTCAGCAATATTAAATCTTAGAATTATGATGCTAATTTTGCATCATAAACGGTTTTTCTTTTATTTTTTCTTGCGGTGTATTATTATTATTGTGACGTATTTTGCTGCAGTGTTTTGGTAAAGGCAGATAACACACTTTCATACTGGTAAGTTGATGCTTATATCAAACGTGCACGGAAAAGTTTATGTAGTACGGTAATCAGACACGACAATTTTGGTCGGCTGATTAGTGCTTATCATTTTTTTTTTCCCGTTCGTAAATATATTGTTTGATTTTGCTCTATCCTCTTCTCATCATCAAAAAGTCAAAGCTCTAAGCATTATTTGATTCGCTCCATCCGTTCATTGGAACAAAGACTAAATCAAACTTTGTTTCCGATCATCCTGGCAGCAACACCAGCTGTTGTCGATGACGAGATCAAATATTATCAAATCAACAAAAAATTAAAAAAAAAAAAAAAGATGACGAAAACTTCATTTAACCACGTAACAATCTATAATTCCAAATTGTTTGAATTCCAGTTTGAGCCAAACACTCCTTCAGCGATTGGAACGGGACGGAATCGAGGAAGGTGGAGAAGGGTGAGTAGATCAGATTGCCGTACAAGAAAAGAACTGTTAATTGTTCTAACGAGAAAGTTTTTTCTTATTTTGGATAATTCGAACGAGAAAGTTATGAGATTGGGCTGGAGCCTGCAAGTAAACAGAATAAGAAAGGGGCTGGAGCCCGCATGTACACAACAATCAATTTGTTAGGCGTAACGTAATAGAACTTTTTTAAGATCAAGCCATTTGGTCCATGGTCCGAGAGGTCAGAGCATGGGTAATGAGCAGCTTGCATCACTGGTTACACAATTTTGGTGGCACTGGAGTAAATGGGCCCAAGGAAGAAATCAAAAGAAAAATAATTACTATGAGACATAAACGTGAAACCCCCCAAAATTAATTAATTATTTATTTATTATTTATTTTTTTTTGCAGCTGAATATGAAATTATAATCATTATCCCAAAATTTTGTCAACCAAGTTTTTTGGATGCAACAATTTTATGGGTAGATTGCAAAAAATTTGCCAAAAGTATAAAATGGATTTAAAATGTAGATGCTCAGCATTAAGGTTACGAATGGAAGGTATTACATCCTATAAAATCACATTTAAGCTTAACTTGTATAGTTTTGAAGCCAAATTAAAAAAGAAATAATGTTTATCTAGTTGAGCTCGATTAAAACTCATTTAACTTAAAATTTTAACATATTATTTTAGATTTCATATTGATCAAGACAAGTTCAAACCAAATTTGAAATATTGACAAAACCATATGCTTTTAATACTTTAGTACGCTCAATTGGTAAACCAAACTCAAAAGAATTTCCTCTATTTTTTATTTTTTTTTGGGGGACCTTACTCCATACCTGTCAAATTCCAAGTCAATTATTTTGTACATGTGAACAAAAACATGCACGAAAACTGACACCTATGCGCTCAAACAATGAAAAATCCCCGCCACACTTCGCCCACCCACTAAACAATTCCATTACGACGTGTTAGCGCTCATTTATGATCCACAAGTTGCGGCTGTAGATTAGACGCTGGTGGCTCATGGCTGGCGAGGTGAGGTTGCTTCCGCCAATGGACAGGTCAGCTGCCACATGGCTACATCTTTTTCAAGTTTTAATGAGATTTCATGCGGACTGTATATCGGGGGTTCTTCTATTGTGTGTTCTTATGCACATATATAGGATAAAAGGTAGAATTTTTGTTTTAAATTCAAGAGAGACTTTAAACTTTATAATGAGTGAAGATGAGTAAGGGAAAAGAAGAGATTGAGACCGCATAAAATGGTAATAATAACCAATGGAGTTTTAGCCAGTTAGTAATTATAACATTATAGTCTTATATTAATTCATGTGTGTTTATGATGTATTATTCCTCACCCAAAAAAACAGGTGTTCTTAGACCACCCAAAAAAAAAAAATATATATATATATATATATATATATATATATAAATAATAGGTTGTAGTAGTTAGGAGTGTTTATCTCAATTCCGATTGGTAATGGTGAGGATGTCTGTGAATCAAGTTTGATCCACTTGAGACGGTATCCAAAATTAGAAAGATTGGATCATTAATTTGGGCTTTTGCCACTGAGATCCAATTTCCATAGGCGATGAAACAGATTGCTAGCCGTGACAATTGACATGGCGACGCAACGTGATTGGCACTGCATATATATATATACCAGCTAAAACTCGCCCGTCGTCACCACCAAAGTTGATCAATATCACTTGACTACTCACTTGTCCCTTTGTCCATAGACATGTAGAATACAACTCAAATAGGTTGTGTTACTAAGCATAGCTGATGAAGAGAAGCCGTGGCCGCAATGCTAAAACTTGCACCAAACCTAAAAACAAAAAAATCCTGACATATTGCAATTTTTTAGACTTATTTTTTAGACTTTTTTCGCCTACCCAGAAAAAACAAATAATGTCATGTTATTTAACTTAGTTACCTCGAGATGGGGCGGCTTTTGTTATGAATTAAGATCCTCTTGCTTTAATGGGTTTTCTTGTTCGTTTCTTCAGATACAGACAGCCGTCGGTCTGATATTGCCGCAGGTTTTTTTTTTTTTTTACGACATTTAAGGAGGATAAACCACATCATATTCCGCCTGTATTGTAGTGCTAACTTGATATATGAGAACGCAGCAAGTTTTAGTTGCAGCTTTCACTGACCCCAAATTGAGCAATTATTGTCCTACTTTCGTTCATACTAGGACCCCCTGTGAACTCAATTCCCTACTCTCTCTTGTTATATAAGTACATCTATTGTTGGCGATGAGTATCTTCATTTGCTCCAGAGCTTAGCCCTTTTTGCCCCGAATCCATTCTCCGATACTGGGTGGGGGGGCTCTCCGGTCTTGCATGCATGGCTGCAATTAGGGGGCCGTTCTTGGCGTGGGCGTTGGCGTTGGCATTGGCTCTGCTCGTTGCCGGAGCTTTTCATTTTCAGCTTGCACTAGCCTATGATCGACCGCCTGCTCGAAAGTCCCTCTTTATTGCACCTTCTGACGATCTTGATTCTACTTCTCCTCAACAGGTAATTATTCTACGCAACCACCCCAGTCCTTAACTTCCTTTTTGCTTCTCTCTTCTGGCCCCCGCGGCCCCCCATATATGTTTCAATTATAATTAGGCCATTTCCCTGTTTCGAAATCCAAATTTTTATGCGTCGGGCTCAGCCTGATTGCTCCATATCTTGAGCCAAGATTCCAATAGGCGAGTGTTTCCTGTGAAGAAAATGAGATTCAAGCTCTCGTCGTTTATTTCGAGGTGCAGGAAACAGGTTTACACCCTTCTGGAGTAGTTGGTAACTTGTAAGAACACTAAATTTTACCCGTTGATGGTGGGGAATGGCAATGTTGTAAAATTTTTGAGTTGGTGTCACCTCCTACTTCGGCTTGAAATTTTGCGTTTTGGTGTTGACACCAAACTTACCTTTGCTTCCAGCGACTTCGATGGGAGCGTGGGAGTCGGTGAATAAATCAACTCTTAGACCTTACTACTGTTAGTAAAATGGATGCCGTCCATTCCTTAATTTTAGTGATCTATTCATGCATCTCTTTTCCAAGTTACGTCTTCACCACGGTCTTATTAGTTAATGCAAATTAGTTCTGAATACCAACTGGAGGAATTGAACAAGACAAATTCATGTAATGCCACTTGCAATCTTGAACCCTTCGAAACTTGGATAGAGATACCTCAGTGTTGCTTTTTCACTTTATTTTAGCTTGCAGGAGAAGCTCAAGAACTTCACTTTTGCCGGTTCGCGTGCTTCATGGAGCCTGATTCCTTTCTTTTCTTTTGCCCCTTAATGTAACATTAAACTGGAAATTATCAAGAAAAATCATGAATCTGATTAGAATTACTATCAAAGAGTGCAATTAGTTTTGAAAGTACTCTAATTTGCTCCTGAAATTGCTTGCAATTGTTTCATTCATTTACTGGTCAATTTTGAAGCTAGCTTCTGACAAGGCCACAGTCATTCTACAATTCTAGGTGCATATATCTCTTGTCGGACAAGACAAGATTAGGATATCGTGGATTACCGATGACCCTAGTCCATCTACTGTTGAATATGGTACATCTTCGGGAGTTTATGGCTTTTCAGCCAACGGAAGTACCAAATCATACACCTATGTCACATATGATTCCGGGGAAATACATGATGTTGTTATCGGTCCTTTGAAGCCGAACACAGAGTACTATTACCGCTGTGGCTCTGACTCAAGCCCTGAATTCAATTTGAAAACTCCACCAGCACAGTTTCCTATCAAATTTGCTGTTGCAGGTAGATGAATCTAGCAATATCACATCCTCGATTTGAGATAGTAACTACTCTGGTTTGCTTTGGTTCGAGACACTAATGTATCATTGCTTATTTGACCTTGCCATATCTCATGCTGCAGGTGATCTAGGACAGACAGATTGGACCAGTTCAACTCTCGAACACATTGGGAAATCAAATTATGATATGTTACTATTGCCTGGGGATTTGTCATACGCTGATACATACCAACCATCATGGGACTCTTTTGGGAGATTGGTAGAGCCCCTAGCAAGCAAGCGGCCTTGGATGGTAACACAAGGAAACCATGAGATTGAGAAAATCCCTATAGTACACAGCCAGCCCTTCACAGCCTACAATGCAAGATGGTATATGCCATACGAGCAGAGTGGTTCTGATTCCAACTTATACTACTCTTTTGAAGTCGCAGGTGTTCATGTGATTATGCTGGGTTCATATACAGAGTTTGATCCTGGCTCAGCACAGTACAAGTGGCTTCAGACAGACTTGAAGAAGGTTGACAGAAGTAGAACGCCTTGGCTTGTAGTTCTTATACATGCACCTTGGTATAATTCCAATGAAGCTCATCAGGGTGAAGCTGAATCTGTAAATATGAAGGCGGCCATGGAAGACTTGGTTTATCAAGCTCGAGTCGATGTGGTGTTTGCAGGGCATGTTCATGCATACGAAAGATTTGTAAGTTTTCCCATCCCTTGTATTTCTCATGCCATATCAGCTCAGGATTTTCATCAATTCATTAGAGTTCATACTCCGTCAGTTGATACATAGATATCGTATATGTCGATTTGAATGGGCATTGCATCTACTGTGATGAATTATCGAAAAAGTGTCGACATGATCCTTCATCCGAACCCTGTTTTCCTTGTTTACAATATCAGACTCGAGTTTATAAAAACGAAGCCAAGGAGTGTGGACCAATTCACATCACAATTGGGGATGGTGGAAATCGTGAAGGCCTAGCTACAAAGTAAGTTGGCCTAAAAACTGAGTTCTGCCCCTGGATTTTGAAAACTGAGATGCGGGTCCATTTCTTATGCATGTGATAATTCTCTGTTCCAATAGGTACATCGACCCACAACCAAAAATTTCTGCCTTCAGGGAGGCTAGTTTTGGTCATGGGGAGTTTGAGATAACAAATGCAACCCATGCAAGATGGACATGGCACAGGAACGATGATGATGAAGCAGTTACAGCAGATTCAACCTGGATAACAAGCCTTGCATCTGATCCGAATTGTAAGGTGTAGATGTGAACGACCAGAAGGTCCAGAACATCTGTGAAGTTTATATATGGGGTTTTAGGAGTTGAAGAAATACCCGGATGAGTTTTGGGCTGATGCAAGTTATAATGTTTTAGGACATTAACGTCTCCAACATTTGTGGATTTCTTCTCTTGGTTGCGTGTGTTTACTAGTACAGTGTTTCGGGATGTAAAATCTGTAAATCCTATAAGAAAGTCGACCCCTTGTCATGAGTGAGTTGTTCATTGTTTTTAGAGTAGAATTTTGCATTCTCTAGCTTTTGAATTATACTCCAAATTCCTTACAACCCCGAATTTGGGGCAAGAGCTGCGCCATCCTGATGCTGTACTATTGAACACTTGAAAGCGTGTATAAATTGTGACAACTGATGCCATGCCTTAAAATAGCCTCCAACGAGATGAGTTGTTTTTGCACAAGGATACAATCACGCCTTGGCATGAATCAATTGCCCCATCCTAAGGGTGTGGTTCCCAATTTTTAGCCACGTGACGCTATGTATGAAGTGGAATTGAGACAGGTATGGTTGGTTTAGATCTAATTAGATATGATTGGAGCACTACATGTACAGTATGGTAATGCTTATCAAGACGGTTGGATTTATGCATTGATATAGTGTATACGAATAATATTTATGAGTTCAACAAAGTTACGTTAAGTATGCACCATATAGTGTAAAAAGTACAACCACCTGTACAAAATTTTCAATCGTATTTGCCCTTGGTCTGTATCAAGTATAGTATTTTAGGTTTTACACCAAGTAAATTAGTCTCGTCCTGGGCCATATACTAATTGAAGGGGGGCTTCATACTGGGCTGATTTCAAACCCACAATCCTCTGTTTGGATCCCAACTTCCAAGGCACATTCGTTATCCATTTTACCTTGGAGGTACAATCTACAATGGACTATTCCAAAGTCAGAGACTGAATTCGGTCTCTGCAAGCTGCTAATGTTTACTTTTATCTGAATCTCAACTGACATCAATAAAAAAATTTAGAGTATTAAATTGCTAATGTTTTTGGGACCCTGCATCAAATTGTAGGGGCAAATCCTTGCTCGCCAACGTGCTGGGTTTCTGTTAACGAGCTTGTGAAACTTAGGAAGAAGCCATTAGTGTGAAAAATCTAAGTGGTTTTGGCACTGTGCTGGATATTCATCCAGCAGGAATGCTGAATAAGCTGATTGTATAGCATTTCTCCTCATCAAGAGATTTTGTGAAAGGGTCCGCTCCGTGTTCTTTGCTGTGTTTCCTTGCGACGGCAATCATTAGTATCATGAACATGTTTAAGGAAAGGTAGACAATAAGGCACACAAAAAGCCGATCGCAGTCGAAAGCTGGGGCTTTGAAAGTGAAACCAATCTCTTTTCTTCCTTAACCCGCATCCACATGTAAGTTAGTAACTGTTTCGGGTGGACGATGTAAACATGACAGATTATAAAATGCTTAAAAGATGGTTGCGTACTAGGTCTAAAACAGGAGCTGATCACGCTTACAAATCCCTCATCCACCAAATTACAAGAAGAAATAGAAATACTTCTGCTGCTGTCCTGTCCAATCTCATTTCAATTTCGAAAATCTTCAGCCCATTTTGGAGCTAATACCGAGCCTGCAAATGTTATCAGGACACAAAGTTGTAGCCGCTTTGCAATCAAACTTACTTGAGCATCGACCTCTTTATGATCATACCGTTCTCATGTTAATGCCACACAAACTAATGAACTGTGGTCATCTTCCTTCCAGGTGATGTTGCATCTTGATAACTAGAAGCCATCTTTATAATAAGTTATTGGCGACTACTTTTGTCATTAAGAAATAGATTTCGTCCCTGAAGCTCTTAGAGACTAAAAATTAGGATTAAACATTGCAATTTTACCCACCATGGTCTGAATACGCTGTCAAAGATTGCCACTTTTTAGAGTTTTTGTAAAAAATGTAACGTTGATGTACATGGGATAAAAAGGTAATTGAGGAATGTATTCATAGAAAAATGAAAAAATTTTTGGAGAAAAATGACTTTCCAAACAAAGTAGTTACTTAATTAACACACCAAAATCTAACCTCTTGTCAAACTATCCAAAATTCTCAACTGAGGGAGTATGCTACTTGCTACTACTACGATAGTGGTTTCTTAAGAGGGAAGGGATTAATTAAATTGAGGATATGTCAGCATAAAATTGCACCCACACCTTCGATGCGTTGCCAGCCCTCTGGACCATCAGATTGGAAGTATAGTACGTAATCAGCCGTCCATGTAACTCAGGGCCCCGGGGGGGCAATTCAGGTTTGTCTGTGGTCCCATCTCCATAGAGCCAAAAATTGAATTATGGAAGGTAAGATCACGTGTAGGGTTCAACGCACATAACTACAATAATGTAATTCCATCATTAGCCTTGCAGGGATTGATATTATGCGAAATGATTAAAATTACCTCAGAAAGATAAAGTGGAGAGACTTTGAAGAGTTGAATCGTGGCTGTTGATGAGGTCATGCTCTTTACAAAGACAGGAAAGAAACAAAAATTAAAAGTGAACTGGAAATCAAGAATTCACATGTACCAATAATGCCCATCAAAATTGCATGGTTCAACATCACACGGGCAACGCAATCATCTCTCACTCTCTCTCTCTCTCAAATGGGCAGGTGAGTGAATGAATGAAGGTCCATTGCCAAGTTGGCTGAATGAATAATAAACTAAGGAGAAAATATAGCTAGAATTTTCGCTTATGGGCTAGGGCAAGAAGGTGATAATAGATGATGATCATGATGGAGGAGGAGGAGCAAGGCAATCAATTGGGTTTGTGTGGAATGAATGCTTGATATGATATCAATGGTGATGCAAATCTTTTGGTCACTGCTATACATTTATGGAAAATAACCCCCAACCTCCTAAATCATGAAAGAAACTTCTTTTTAATAAAGGGTCACCACTCAAATTGGCTGCAAAAAGGCGCACCCATTTATTTAAAGAGGGTTGGGAAATCAGTACTTCTGCTATTTACTAGAAAGGAGACCATCTGTTATTATTAGATTTACATGGCATTGCCATCATTGCTTGTTTCAGAGACACAATTTCACAGCAAAAGAATCGCTGCTACTGTTACGACAAGCTACCCAACATTTACCACTACAACTCTTCCATGCACGTTGGGAATACGTGAATACCTTTCTTCTTTTGCATCGTTCATCAACATAACCCTCACATCGACAACGAAATTGAACACACGATCTTTTATGAGAAAATGGCATGCCCTTTATAGATCACACATGACCTTCTTTAATTTTGGTTTACTCTTTTTATTAGCACTACGTTTGTTTGTTCGGGCTCTTTCGTCCTAGTTGATACCATGCCCTCTCTCTTTTGCTTTACTACAAGCTAAATTATCAGCAATCAAATTTTGGGTGCACAATTAAAACCTTGTTTTTGAGATTTTTTACAAAAAAAAATTTTTTACGTTTTCCGTAATCACATTTTGACCTTACATACATCAAATTGTTATAATATGTTTTCCTACAAAAAATTTGAAAAATAGCAATTCAAACAAGACCTAATTCTATAGTTACCAACAAGTGCAAGGTGCCTTTGATTAAAGTAGAATGCATACATGCCATGGCCATTCTGCTGTATGTTAGCATCTCATAGACAATTACAAATAATTAATCACGTTAGCTAATTGGAATCGGACTACATTTAACGCCAATATCTACATGGCATGCAGCCAGGAAGGCATACCAAATACTAACCGCTAACTAGTTCAATATCATACGTCAAAAGACCCGCCGGGAAAAGCCATGATGTTTCACGTTAATGCACTCATTCATGACGCGTTAGTCAGCCCCTCCATTACATAGATACAACAACATAATATTATGACTAATAAAAATGCTCAACTCTATGATGCTAAGCAAAAGAATTATGCTTTAGTAGTATTTGGTGAAACCAGAGTCCATCATATTGCAAGAAGGTCATCATATTGTAAAAAGCTCATTGGATACCACAACTTTTTCCTTAATTTAGTCACACTGGTTCTGTAGTGCTTTTCTTGCTTACTTTCTTCTACAGTCTAAAATGTCTGTACCTCTTGTTTAAGGTTATTTAAGGCCTTGTTTAGACTGCAATTTTTCATTGAAAATTTTTTACGTTTTCTGTGATCGCATTTTTTAAACACCTTTTTATCTCACATACATTACATCGTTATAGTATATTTTTTCATGAAAAATTTAGAAAATGACAATTCAAACAAGACCTTAGTCTCCCAAGTTTTCCAGGTGAAATCTTAGCTTTACCCTCTTATCTGGAGAAGAAAAGAAAATGGGGAAAAAAAAAAGAAGAAGGCTTTATCAACTTTAACTTCGTGAAGTACTCGTTCATAAGTGCTATGATTTTCCTTTTACGACTTCCCTAATTTTTCAATTGAACGGTTTATGGGGTTGGGCTGAGATCATACTCGCATATTCCAAATGCACGTATCCCCTCTATCACTCGTATGGTAAGCACTCAAATTTATCTAAACTGCAGAGTACAAGAAAGGAGGGTGTAAATTTAGCTATCTTGTACCATAAACTTTTTGTCTTCAATACGCAATTTAACTGATGGGGATATTAACCACGTAACTGCGAAATCTTTGGTTTGGCTATAATATTCAAACTAAAGGGTACATTTGATAAAAATGAAATTTGAAAATTTAAATATAAAATCTGAATCCATTAAATTAATAAATTATTATTTTTAGCAATAAAAATAGAGTTTTTATTTATCATAGCACTGAGCTTGTACACATAGGTCATCTCACCCACTACGAGTTACAAAAACAAAGAAGAGTTCTCATACTTCTCTACTCTATACATTTCCACTCAATACCCCATTATATCATATTTGAGTGCATATCACATTAGGTGATCAATGAATCGTATATTACATATTTTTTTGGAACAAATTTTATCTAGAAAATTCAGTATCAATTAATTAATTTAGATATTCTAGTTTTTGCTTTCAAACGAGTCTAAATATATTAAAATTTGAACCTATTAAGTTTTAAGTATTGAGTTGGGTTATCAAACAAGTACCAGGAAATACATGGACTATTTGTTTTAGAAAAAGAAAAGGAAAGAAATTTTAAATGATGACATCAAAGATTTCATTTGATAAATGTATTTTAGATAAGTGACCAAACAAAAGGAAAATGAAAATCCCTTAGCTATCATTAGAAAATATTATAGTTTCACAATTCTTTTTTTAGAAACTAATATTTATACATATTTTTCAATTTTGTTCTCTAAAAAAAAGTTTTTATTTTCTGGGACTTGCATCATAACCGGCGACTTGTATTCTTCATTTTGAGGAATAATTTGAAAGAGTATACTCTTCTGCATTGCATAGCATTAGAATCTAATGCAAATCATAAATCATGTCCAATTATGTCTCTAATCCAATAACAAATCAGTCTGAGTTTTTCCAATTCATGCTGATTATATTCAGACAAAGACTAATAGATGTTTGGTAATTGACTTTCAAGACAAGGGGATTTGAGCTATAAAAAAAAAATATTGGAAGATTTCAAATTCAGGCTCTTCTCGATTTATCCAAACAGTTGAGGGGACTCAGGTGGAGGATTTGAAATCAAATCTATTCAAATTCCGTAATCCCAACACAAAATATGGGTTTTTGTCACACCCATTATTGATTCCTAATTTTTTATTTATAGTGACAGTGATTGTAAAATTCGAATTAAAGGTTTTTAATCATTTTGAGTGAAACAAGAAAGGAGGGAACGGGAATTAGGCCTAGACATGCTGAAAGCCAAACGGGCGCGATCAGTCAGATTAGAGCAAAATTAGGGGAGTTTATCAAAAGACAACAGGAGGACTCTCGTAGATAAACCAAGTGGAAGGCGGAAGAAGTGGGGAGCAGGTCAGGATTTGGATAAAAGACCCAAAACAAAACAAAAGAGAATCGATGGCAGGGGCCAAAGGTAGTTGTTTTTTTGTTGGGGGGGGGGGGTGGGGGTTGGTTACTGGTCTGGTGTGATGATGGGCTGCCGTCGGTTCGAACCAATCCAAACCATCATTGCGAATCTTCGGACCGCCAAGCCCTACCATCATTCGAAACCCTTGTGAAGGTCCCGAAATACCCTTCTTGTCACTTCTACAAAGTGTGTGGAGTAGTATCGTCTCAAATTACCCAAAATGCCCCCTTCTCTGACAGCCCCATCATTCACATGACGCCATCCCTTGAAAAAAAAAAAAAAAAAAACAGAGAGCGAGAAAAATAAAAGAAAAAAAAAAACTCATCATCATCATCATATGGCAAAGTAAAAATTGGAAGAACATATTTAATACTTTCCAATACAAGCCGCCTTCCGTGCTTACACAGACATGATTGTTTCTGCAGATAGGTGGAAAGGCATGTCCCCCCTCTCCTTCCATAGATTTTCTCCCTTTCCTGCTCTTTTTGCACTATATAAATTGACCTGCCCCCATGAGCTCTCTTTGTCCCGTAAGTTCCTCCCATTTTTAACTGCTAAGTAAGTAGAAGAGGAGAGGAAACTCTTTTGTTTACTTACACCTTCCTCGGCCAAGGACGCTTGCTTGCTATACTTGCTTCTCGCTCTTACCAACCTTCGAAAAGGTGATCTTTTTAGAAAAGCTAAAGGGAGACCCCACCCCCCTTCTGTCTCTCTTCCTCTTTTCTTCTATTCTACTACAACTCCTACTCCTATTGCTGCAGCTGTTGCTGTTACTAGGAGTAGTCTATTAGTTGTTTTTGTTGTTTCTTCTCTGCTTACTTTCACATGCAAAGGTAGACAATCGTTTGTACATGGGGTGCATTTTTCTTTCTTTCTTTTAGTAAAGTTGGAACTTGGGGACTGTCTTTGGTCTGTTATTCAGGTTACATTATTCACAACGGAAAGTCTTCATCAAAACACACAACTACCCCCCCCCCCAAAAAAAAAAAAAAAAAACCAGGCACTACTCTTGCTTGTCCTTCTTCTACAGTTGTCTAGAACAATTGAAAGAGAATATCTGTATAAGTTTTTCTCTTCCTTTTTCTTTTTTGAAGTCACTATTTTGGTGGTTTGTGAGTCGTTACTCTTAGCATACCCAAAACAACCCATGCTTCAGCAGCATAGGTTGTTCGGAGGAGTGTTGTCTGTCGGATGGTTTTCTCCATACTGTCGGTGTTTCTTTTTCCTTTTGTATTTATATTTTCCTTTTCACAATCAATGTGTCAAACAGAGAAAAATGGACATATTTATGATCAAGAACATGAATTGTAATGTTCTGAAGCCATGCATGTGCATTTTATTAAACCATAATGATGGTGTTCACTTTTATTTTTTGTTTTCAACTTCTTAAACGGTATTTGTCATCTTGTTATGATACTATATTCTTGTCTTCCTAGCCAGGACAACAGAAAGGAGCCATTTTTAAATGAGTGCAGATTTGGAGATACTCATATTCCTCTTCTTTATCGCTTTTGCACGTTTTATTTTAATGAATTAAGTGGGAAATTTTACGAGCTAGTCAAGTATAAAGTTTGTTCTTGCTTGGCATTCCGCCTGCCCTGTTTTCACTCTGTTTCATCGTGCCTCCTCAATATTGTTCCGAACTGCTTTTAACTCCCTACATTCCGGGGTAGCTAAAAGCACACGGAATAGGTTAGAACAATTTCTCTCTGCAACATAAACTCCTGAAGAATTTAATTACTGAATCGATAAACACCTTGATTCCAATCCATCGTTCTTTCGATCTGGTCTTGTTTATTGACATTTCAGAAATCGAATCACAACTTGACATCCCATTTTCTTTATCTCTGTTTCAGGATTGCCAGGTATTGGTGTTGCACGTATAATCAGTGATGGAGAAGCTGAACTCAAAACTGTACTTGGAAAACTGTTACATCATGAAGGAGAACGAAAGGCTGAGGAAGAAAGCGGAGCTGCTGAACAAAGAGAATCAAGAACTGCTGAGCGAGCTGAAACGCAAGCTAACTCATGGGAACAAGAACCCAAGACCCAATCATTCGTCCAACTCCATTCCTGATCTTAATCTCAGCTCCAGCTCGGGCGCTTCCAAGTCCAGCAATAACTGAAGCAAAATGTTGCCGGGGACATCTCTGGGCCCACCTAGCTAGGACTCCTCCTCCTTTAGTACTGCTAGTACGTATTTTTGCAAGACCATAGGAGTCAAAATGGTAGTTATCTCGCTGCAGTATCAATTGTAGTCTTTGCATAGGACAATATTTTGATAGCTGTCCCTCCATCCATCCATCAGGATCAACAGTTTCTATTTATGATTACTAGTACGGCGGTAGTGGTATATCCTTCAAATATCTTTTGTTATATCCTGTTTTTGTTGTATTCTTGGGGCCTTGGATGTACCATGCAAAAACTCGACTGTGGCAGTTTTAACATTAGCTAGAACTTCCATGTATGTGATATATCTTTTCCCTAGTTTATATATGTTTCTTGCTCAATTTGATACATGGGACATGATCAGAAATATTTAGTCTTGTACATTGATATCCGTAGTGGTGTTTTGTGTAGTAGTATCTACATGCAAGCGATGGTTACTCCGCAAATCATATACGGATAAACTGTACGTTGTCCTTATTTGATCAACATTCTCGTCCATCTTTTCTCCTTGGAGAATAATTATTTCTGAGCAAACTTAAAACATGGGATTCAAGACATGGAGATAACGTCAGTCTACAACAGAGAAGAGCTTAGTTTTGTTATTTGTGTGGTTTTCTAGTTAAGATTAAGCAGCAAGAAGTGAAGTTTATAGATGCAAATAATAAAACGTCAAGGATTCAAAATGGCTCATAATTAAGGTCTTTAAGGCTAGGGGATAAATCCAAACATTCTCAGACCTCACCGCTGCCTACATTTTGAAAGTGATTGGTCCTGGTTTGACTTAATGTGAACTCAAAAAGGACTTGTAGGATGCAGCAGAAGGGGGAAGTTATGGAAAAACTCGGAAAAGAGACATGCTCTTGCAATGTGTGCTGTGGCGCTCACTCTGTCCTCGACGCTTGCTTGGCTAACTTCCTCCGAATTTACCCTGTTTGTTAATCGAATTGAGCATGTTTCTGCTAAGGACTGGAACTGGAAAAATATAAATATGACATGTAGTCAAAGGATGAATATGAATATGGCTGGAAAGGAAGAAGAAATTGGGTCATGGAGTTACTTGTGGGGTTAAAAATTACTCGGTCCAGGTATTCTCATATGCCAAGAAATCCATTTCTAGATTTCGTTAGGATACAAGAAATTGGATGTCCAAATATTCGTGGCCGATAAATTTTAGGGCCATACTAACATGATATCCAGAAATGCACCCCCCCCTGTTAGTCTGATCCAACTACGAATGTGTCCATTGATTGACGATAAAAAGGCAATTAATCGTACTCACGGGGAAAATATTGCAATTTTCTGTTATCTATATTTTCTTTTTTGTGGGGAAGAGCGCAAACTCAGACTCATCTCCAAGTGAAAAATGTTTTGGTAACAATAAGCCAGTTCTAGTAATCCAATTGATAGTATGACACACACTACGACTACGTTTGATAATCCAATTCAACACTTAATGGATTCATATTTTAACATGTTTAAACCGTTTAATAAGCGAAAGTAGAACATCCGAATTAATTAAGTAGTACTAAATTTTCTAGGCAAAACTTGCTCTTAAAATTAAGTGACTTATCACTTAATGTGATGTATATTCAAATATATTTTTAGTACTAAACAATTCAATCACTTAATAGATTCAGATTTCAATTTCAAATTTCAAATTTCAGTTTTATCAAACGCACTCTACGTTTTGAATTTGAACCCTTTGGTTCGGTTTAATTCAATTTTCAACTAATCATGTCCTCCTTGGTTTGAATTTGAGCCCCTTTCTTAACCTTCAATCACCTTGAACCCATTGACAAAATTTTTTCCTTATGTGTTTGGATAGTAGATTATTTAGGATAATTCTGTGAAAAAAAAAATACTATAGTACTTTTTTGATGTGATGTAGATAAAAAGGTGGTCGAAAATTGTGTCGATAATGCAAATAAAAAATTTTGGCCAAATAAAATCAATCCAAAATTTTTGGCCAAAAGATTTTAACAATAATTACTCGGGGACATGTGACTGTACACTTGCACCAACTTCATCCAAAATGTCATGCGAAATATGCAGTGAACTTGAGACTTCACAAATTCTTGTTTACTGCTCTGCTTGTGCTTACTCCAGCTGTCGAACTAAAGAAAAGGAGAATACAAGAAATCAATCAGGCCCATATCCATCAAGGAAGCTCGGAAAAGTGACGGGAGGATCTAATCAGAGGTAACCTCATCAAGATTCAGCAGAAAAGTCAACGAAAGAGTAAGAAAAGGAGTTGATTAAGTTTGAATAGGCTGGGACTGAGAGCCCACCAAATCAATAATCAACTCATAGGACATGACGTGGCAACAATGTCTTCTGCTGGCAACAGGTTGACCATCAATGATCTAACCAAACAAGCCCTTAACAAATAAATAGTCACAACAAAACGTCTTTTCAGCATAAGTTCACACTTAACTAACCCTTCCCACGTGTTCATTTTTGGCTGTGGACGTCTTTCTATTCTCTGTGCCAAATCCACGCCTCAAGGAAGAGAGTCAAACTGGAGAGCCAGAAAAGGGCGTGTGGGCTAATGATGACTGCAACGTCCTGTGGAAGACCCAAGAGAAATAAGCCAGAAAACAGCCAAACACCACTTAAGATGCTTCCACTAAACCATTCAATCCTGGGCAGAAAAGATGGCCAACTTTCATCAAAACAAATACTATGCTACGCTAGTAGTAGGATGGATTCTCTGTGGTGACTCGGTCCATCCACACACTCTGTATTTTCTTCCTGAGAAGACTGGTATATCTCCCTGGCCTTGATTCAGTATCCCCTTCGGATCTTAGTCATCAGAGCAATATCTTAGAGACCATCATTTCCCATCCCTCGATTTCCAAGCTTTTGATGATATCGCAGATATTGTTGTATCATGATGAGCAGTGGTCTTGATTGCCCAGCCTCCAACTCCAAGATCACAACCTGTGTCCTCTGATCATCAAAATCAATTTTCGTTTACATGCATCACACGGGGGGCCATGGTGTTCCTTGCAAATCGCAACGTAAAAGGACAACAATAAGGAAGAGCAGGCCTGCTGAGGAACGACTGCTTCTTGCCTCTGCTCTACTACTAGTATTCTTGTTTTTCTCCAAACAGAAACTTATTTGTCAATAATGTTAGGTGATTTAATCGGTTGTTTAGTGTTTTCCTATCATTATTGTCTTTCCTTCTCATTTCCAAGATGGTGTGTGCTTTATTCAGCAAAGAAGAAGAACAAGCAGCCCAAAAAGCCTGACACACAGGAGTGGTGGTTGTATTTCCAGATTAAGGCAAGACAACTGAGTGGTCCTACATTGATGATTATCATACATCATTCGTTATTAAATGGATGAATTATTAATATAAATTATGTGCAAATAAATGAATGCAAAAAAAAAAAAAAGACATTGTGTTGCAAGTCATAACCTTTGCAAATGAAGGTACACATTCAAGTTATACGCACTCAACAACAATCGTAATAAACGAAGAGGTTCGAGGCTGATGCTCCTTTCCCTGTTGATCTCAGATTTCCCCTTCCCATACTCATTCATATTAGGAGCAGAGAAAATTCAAAGAAGTTACAATTGGTAGAAAGGTCTTAACGGAATCAGCATGAAGAACCAAGATAACAACATTGCACGAGTAGTCAAGCAAAAGGCCTCAGAAGACAAAAGGACAACTAACTAGTTTCGTAACGTGAAAGTTTTCTTTAGGAATCCGGCATGTCGTTCATTAGAACTTGACAAGGTTTAGCTCCACATACAATGTCTATGCCAGCAGTTGCAGCTATTCATTCTATCATTGTACAAATGCGGGCTTGTGAGTGGAAAAAGAAGCCAGAAGAAGCCGACAGCCCCAGCTACAAATGCCAAACTCACTATTCCTGATCGCAATTAAGAAATTGTTCATTATGACGAAACAAGCTAGCTGTGAGGCAACCAAGATATTTAATTATTTACCATACTCAATACACATGGTTGATGAGCTTATTTAAGACATGCGGGCCAGAAACAACATATTCAAGTACATTGATAACTCCAAAATGGGAAATGAAGAAGCAGGTCACACCCCACATGCAAACCGAAATTCTTCTAAAACGGTGATTTTAAAGCACTTTTTACTGTACCAAGAAACTTACTTAAAGCCTAATATCATGTTGAAGAGTGTAGACACTGTTAAGTGATGATCAAATTTAGAAAAAGGGTGTGACTATCCAACTTTTGAATTAATTTGAGGCTATAGCTCCACTGATAACCCTGATTTTGGTGCAGCTATAACTTTTGAAATTATAATAACTTGCCTCTGGTTTAGGTTTTTTGTTCAGGTTGCATACGTTACCCCTCAATTCTCATGTCCACAATAATAAGATTCTTTATTCTGAAATTACCCTTATCAATACAAAAGCATGGTCATTTCATAACAGAAATGTCTGGAAAATTTTGCCAATTCTTTGAAGACAGCAGTTGGAGGAGTAATTACTGCAATGTTAAAAGTCAAGCATGCTAATGCAACTATGTCACACGGAAGGATATTTTTACACTTGCAAGACAAACAAATACAGAATTCTATGCATCATTTTCATCATTGTCAACTGGTTGTATAACATCTTAAAAGGGGTCTAACATATATTTCTTGCATTCATAATTAAAACCTGCTCTTCCAAATTAAAAACCACTTCAAACTTATACATATTCAGCTTTAGGACAATGCATGTTGATATTTTCATTTGTCTAGTGTGGAGCACACAACAGCCTTTTCATTTGATAATAGGTCATAAGATTCAGGGCTCCATGAATAAGAGCAGAGTTCAATGGCACATACAAGAATAAAAAAAGTTGGGAAGATAATGTAACATTTTTTAGAAACAGGAGGAGGCAATGATGAGAAACAGGAAGGTGAGAAGAGGAAGTCCAAACAACATATGGACCAAAATGCTTAAAGCAAGAAATCGACATTTTTCTCAATATTTCGGAGCAATTCAGACAAAGATGTCTAGCTTGAGACCACATACCTGCCCTTCGTGAAAAAGTTGTGGGCAAACCCATATAATTGCAAAAGATATGAGCAACTAGGGGAGCAATAAGATGCCCTGAAAAATCACAATGAAACAAGAAGAATATCACAAAAAAAAGATAGGCATAAGCCAAATGAGGACAAAAAGATGACAAAAAAGAAAAGGTTTCACTTGGATTGAGGAATTTGATGAAAGATTTGAAAAATAACAAATGATTTCCATCTGGAAGAAATTATACTAGCAAGCCCAAAACCCATCTTTTAATCAACACCCTCCAAATCAAATGATTTGTCAGAAGCAACTTGCCTGCAGGCAAACCTAAAAGCAGAATTTCTAAAGTTAACACAAACCCGGTGCAGGAATTCTAATCAACTGGGGCAATGAATCTATCCTGGATCTAAAGGTGTTCTAAGATTGATGAACCTATCTCACTGCAGCCAATCAACTTGCCGAAAGAGAATAGATAAGAAAGAGACTTCAAGATTTATGTTCTGATAAACTTTGCCCACCTGTTCGAATGAACAAAAATGATGCAAATGACCCAAAAATAACAGTGTAGCCAAGCTGGAAACCTGGAACAAGAACCGAAACAGGAAATTGAAAATAAGCATTACTTAAAAAGCTGGGAATTGAAAGAACCTGTGAGACAAACAAATTCCAAAGAAAAGGAACACATAAATTAAAAGAAGCTCCTAAAAGGACCAATGCCAAGTTGGATCCTTATCCTACTTCAATTTTAACATTACACCTTTTCAAGGGTACCTCTCAACAAAATTAATTTCTTGATAAACTAAATGAATGTCAATGTTGTGTCATTCTCTTACCCAAAATTTTACATCAAAAGTGATCAATCAACTCTTCTCTGACTAGAGTGGATTAGACCAAATCCAGAGTAACTCCTTTTTCTTTTTTTTTCAGCTAATTGAAAATTTGAGTTCTCTGAGTTGATGGAGAAAAGAAGCATACCTGCAGCCATGGATGCTTTGACCAAGCTCCGGTTTTTCTGGAAATAGTATTCCAATATATGATTTAAATGAGCTGAAAGTGAAACATATCCTTAGTCTCCGTGTAGTAAGTAAGAGAAACAAGCAATGCATATAGTTGGAGATAAGTTCCAAAAAGAACAAGAGTTGACAAAATGAAGAGCAGATACATGGTACAACTTAAAGCTTGAACCTTTGACAGGATTGGGGAATACAATTTTCACAGCCCAGCAATACAAGGTGATTTAAGAACAAAAAAATGTCCAATCGAAACAATAAGCATATTGACACGGAAAAAAACAAAAAAGTCCATGATGCCAGTCATGCCTAAGAAATAATTCTCTGCTTGTCTCAGAAACTGACAAAGAAATGCAGAAGAAAGAAAGTCATCTTACAGTACAATGTGTCAAATATTATGAATTAAATCCTTAACAGGTCGAATTCATATTTAGCGGAGGAGGCCTTGGTCTACAGGCTCCTAGGAATTAGAGTTCCTAGGTTAAATTCCCCCCCTCCTCTCCCCGCTTCTTAAGTCCCACCCCTCCCCTGCTAACCAAAAAAAAAAGGTTAAAAACAAAAAGGTAGAATTCCTATTTCAATTTAGGTGAGATGAATGTATCAATGTCCAAAAGACAAGTTTGAATTATGCTTAGTAAGATAACCTTTTCACAGAAGCGACTCTTCCAAAAGGGGAAAAAGGACGCTTTCACTTACCTAAACTAAAAAAGATGGGGCAAAGAAATACAGCTGTGTAAGTGCTAAAACCTCCACAAAGAAGGAGGGGTACCATACAAGCTCTAAATACCAACTCCTCTGTAATTGGAGCCTGCATAATCATATCCAGCAAAAAGTTCAAAAACCAATAAACAAGCAGAGGGGTCCATAAACAGACCAACTAAGAGAGAAATACAAAGAAGAAGGCTACATTCAAATTACAGTGCACTTTTGAATAAGTATGTTGACTGATATAATGTTAGTTCTACTCGTTTTCTGACTTACATTGGATCTCTGTTTCTTTAGTTTTTGATCTATTGAATTTCACATTAATATAAGTTGCAACTAAAATGTTGACTGGAAGCTTTTATGGCATACTCTCATGCATGCAATTTTCCAAACACAACAGCTAACCACCACCCTAAATTGAAGTCCCAAAAAAACAACAAAAAATGTATTGACAGAGTGAAAGCCTAAGAGTTCTAGAATCATAAGCAGTAATTTCAAATTTTAAAAAAAAAAGACCTTAAAAAAGAATATGTACCTTCTATAGCTCTGATCACAGGTTATTTCTGTTTCAATTGTACCTTCCAAACAAATTATACAGCCTTCTTTGAAAACTATAGCTCTGTGACATGCAATTATTCCATTTATTGATGACAGAATCACACATATCAACTGAAGCAGGACTTTAATTCAGTTAAAAAGCTTCATAGAATTCATTCCACCAATATTACATCTATTTCTCAGCTTTTAGGCTGTCAGTGGAGACATACACTTGGCTACATATTTGCACAAACCGGTAAAATCTCATTATTGCTAGCAAACAAAACATAACATCAGTAGTTGATATATTGAGAGTCTTACAGAAGGATCCTTCAGATTTTGTAAAGGATGGATTATCCACACATTGTTAATACTACTCCGCCTTATATCTAAGTACATTAAAAGAATGACAATATTGACAAGTTCACTTTCTCACAGACATACACTGACCATATCAAACTTCACAGTAGATGGCACCCTGATTCCCTAGCTAATCCAGTAATCATATACATTTCCAGAAACCAATCATATCTCTAACGTAATTTAAATATCAAGTGTTCTATTGCATGATATATCTCAAAAACCAGTGTGTTAAACATAATGTGCGTGCTACTAACCAACAAAATTAACCAAACTCATTTCATGCAGTACAAGAGGTCTTTCTTTCTTTCTTTCTTCTTCTTCTTCTTCTTCCTTCTTTTTTATTTATTTTGGAAGTACAAGAGATCTTGAAATATCTAAAATCATCAAGCAAACTCGGGTTTATGCAGCTAATCTAGCTGGAATTGCAGATCACTGATATCTCCTAACAAATTAGTAAAGATATAAGGGCTAGACAATATTTGACTCTTGAGAAAGTTGGGGGGAAAAGGCTTCCTATCCTTTGTAAAACATATACAAGAATAGACAAGCAGTTCTGAGAAAATATAATACTAAGAGCAAAATTGTTCAGCAATATAAAGAGCTAATACGTAAACTAACCACAATATAGTTGCGCCAAACTGAGATGTTTGAAGGCATCATAAACATCAAATCAATGACCTTTTCCTGGACCTTAATTATACACTCAATTGTTACATTTCTGCCACAGTTTCGATGTTCCTCCCATGAATCAAGAAGGTGCAAAATTTTCTGGACGAATGACCCAGCATACATTAGGGAAGTCAGAGAGAGAGGAAGGATCAAAGCTTGCCACTGTTTCATACACAAAATTGCATTTCAGCATAAGTCATCCTTTTCAATCTGCAAATCCTGAAATAATGTGAACTAATAAAGAGCACAAGCAAAACTAAAAGCTAATAACATAGAGCAACTCCAACAGAATACTTACGAGATGATCAAATCTTATGCCAAAAGCACTGGAAACATCTGGTGCATGCCATCCTAACTGACACAAATGAGTCACAATTGGAAATAAAATCAGAAATGGCACTCCAAAAATTTTACATCTAAAGATGGACGGATTAGTAAGTTCTTAAACGAAATCTAAACAGATATGAGATAGAAGAAGAGTGGTAGCATAAACACAGGAAGGAACACATGCATACAAGAGATAGTCTGTGCTAGGGGTCCATATTGCACCAGACATGGGCCCCATAAAAATCAGTGGAAGAGAGAAGATAGAGGATGAAATCCAAATTCATGATGGATCAGCCGAGGACCACTTATCATTTCATGTATTTTGATTGGCTGGGTGCAAGATACTGGTTGCCAAGCTCTACATACCAAGGCTAGAATTTGTTTGAAGTAGATTGAAATATCATATCCAATGACCAACATGGAACAAGTGTGATAGTAATTGATGTAAATATCCCAATCACGTCAGTGTTTTTTATCCTTTTTTTTTAATTCAAGAGTAGGTCACAAATTTGGTGAAACTTAAGCAGGTGGGTTAAAGATCAAAACCAAGATAGATAAGTGCAGACACCAGAAAGTGAAAAGGAAACATTGGGATCAACATGCTACATTGTGTGGGTAAGCATTCATCCATGAAAGTTATAACTAACACAGATGAATTTCACTTTAATGCTCGGCTAATTGTCCAAGCCAGCACTTTATCTTGCATTTTAGTAATAAATCTCCTTGGCAAATTGGTCATCTGGTTTCACACGAGGATTGTCAAAATTTGCTTCTTCAGGTTTGAGTTCACTAAGTTTAAGTTATATATGGGGAAATAGATACTCAAAAGAATGACAACCAAAAGAGGCGCTCAATTAAGTACTTAAGTTGACAAAAGGCACTGCCGAATACACACTAAAACTTTCAACTGATTGGTCAAGTATAAAGAAGAGTACAGTTGAAGAGGGACATAAACCATTAAAGATAATTATCAGTAAAGTTTTCTAGTCAATGAAAAGGATGAAACTGATATCACCCAGCTCAGTTTCAAGTTAAAGGGGATAAGTTGAGAGTTTCAAGAAAGTAATTGCCTTAGCAATTAGTGCTTTATAAGGTGGCTAACAGCGAAAAGGAGTAAAAAATAACTGAAGCAAAAAAAAAAAAAAAAGGGAAGAATAGGCAGAGGGGAGCTTACAGGAAGGATGAGAGCGGCGGCGAAGAGGGAGACGAAAGAGGAGATGGAGGCGCAGATGAAGCGTCTGATCATGAAGGATTTGTAGGAAGTGGGCGGGGGCAAGCGTAGAATTAAGGTGGGAGCATAAAGGATTGCAACATAAAACGCAGCCATGGCGACACATCCCATCACTGCCACTGTCGCTGAGAGACCTCCCACGCCAACTGCTACTTGCTCTTGTTCTTGTCGTTCAGTTGAAGTCGGAGTCCCCATCATCACTCACACGACAGACTACACACTTCTACTCTCTCTGCCTACGTACTACTGGCTACTGCTACCGCAATACAATACAACACTGAATACGCTGCTGCTGCTGCTTGGTTTTCTCCCTATTGTATCCCTTGCGTCCCTTTCGTGTCCATATGGGGTGTGGATGTGCAGATGCTCTATGCCTGCTTTGTCTTGTGTCTGGAAATTTCAAATCTACACCTCTTTTCCAAAACCCAACAAGCAAGAGATTCGGAGACGAAGGAAAGGAAAGGCAAGGGGGAGAAAGAAGGGGGGAAGAATGGAAATAAAAGCATCAGAAACAGGAAAGAAGAACTCCCAATGAGAAAGAGAAGGAACTCTCGGGTCGTTGGGTTTTTTGTTTTTCGTTGTTGTTTGAGGAAAGAAAAAATGCTCATAGCATTTATATGGGTAGCCCAAGGTCATGATTGAGGCCTCTACCATGACTTGGCAGGCAACAAGAGCCCCCTAAGTGTGTCCAAAAATCGCCCAAAGCCCAAACGATGAATCCTTGTGTGAAATTCTCTCTTCGTTTTAGCCCTCCATCGATAAGGTGGGCCAAACGGAATGTCTGGCAGTTATCCACAATGATCACGTCGGCTTTTTGGAATTGGGCTTGTACTCAAAAGAGGCAAAATGTCTGGTGCTCCAACTTTCCCCGGGACTATGACTGAAAAGGAATCAATCTGCTCAATACTCAAATCGCATTCTTAGGAAGAGTTGGTTCAAACTTGATTTGCCAACTAATCAAGACACATTTGAGCAGCATTTTATGTTCAGCTTAATTAGACTTGTTTGCACCCTTTCCAGAGATAGATGAAATTTGCACTCTTAACTTCATACAAAAAGCAATTCATTCGAGACTCGTTCAAAGTTGCGACTATTGGAATGTAAGTGAGCTGGATCATTTTCCGTGTAAAGGCAATTTCTATGCGAATATATTAGCAAAACTTAGACATGTAGATTAGATGTCATGTTATACAGACTTGATGCGGTGTAGTGAGGTGGAGTATTCCATTTTCCAGTTAAGGATTAACTTTTATGCCTAATGGCGAAATGATTTTTTTATACCAACAGTTATGAATGTACATCACATATGCATAATTTGAATTTATATTATATAGCAATGAATGTATGTCATGTATGCATAATTTGAATTCATACTATATAGCAATGATCTGAACTTGCTAGTATAAAAAAAATAATTAAACTGATTGTGTATAAATAAACTTCCTCTTAATTTTTAATAGGTATAGCTTATTTATCAAAGATATGCTCTCTGCCACGAATTTTGCTATTTAGAGTAAGTTTTATTTAAGGTTATTCAATGTAGTACTAGCTTGGGGGTCACATTAGTGCCCGCTCTGTTATGTCTTATTTTATTTTTTCCTTTTCTTTTCCCTGTCATAGAGCATGTTCTGCTACTCAAATACAAAAAATAGATCACATATTAAATAGTCCATACTTGCCGGTAGTCTATAGTTGCAACTGTGTGGTAATACCAGATTTTTTTAAAATGTTTTTGTATCTATTTCTGTACTTTGATTTGGCTGCTTGGATGATCACAATATATCCATGCAAGAGTTGATATTCGCATCTCTGTTGTGGGGAATGAATAATGGGACGAAGAGCTTTAGTTTCAGATTAGTTGCTCCATGGTTGAGACTCTTATGTCCTAAAAGCTACTTGCTGGTTATCCATCACAACTAGGCACTTTGGAACACAATATCTTGTGTTCCGTTGAGGTGGTTAGCTCTACTTCTGTTGACTTAATCATTTTCTGTGTCTGCCAAGCTAGGTGGGTGCACATGAACAATTCCAATCTAATTCAAGGACATTCTAATTCAAATCTATGACGTATTGTCGATATATCCTCTTTTTTTTTTTTTTTCTAAATATCAAATTGGATCCCCATGACTGATCACTTGAAGTAGGTAGAGCACGTAAAAGAATGTCCAATATATATCAGCCTGCCCACTGCAATTCAAGAAAGTAGAATTTACTTAACCAGTTCCTCATCAAGGATTAATTTAACGCATCCAAACTTCATACAAGATCAACTGTACGCCCATGGATAGTATCACCTTCACGAGAATGTGGTAAAAAATTAGTAAAAGAAACTATTAACTCAAATCCTTTAGAAGATGAAAAACCTGCCCTGTTAATATCTCACTCTTCAATCTTGAGATTCCCCTTTTCTACCCTCCGGTCAATAAAATGACAAGTTAGATTATATTACGTGTTCTATGGGGTACTGATATATTGGTGAATTCCGTGGTTTGAAAATGGGTGCATCGATCTCAGCTCGTGTTGGATATAGCTAGTTGTAGATTTGTTGAAGAGCGTTCCTCTATCCACCTTCCAACAACCCCACAATTCCAATATATAAATAGCTCTCCAGCACACATAAAACGACGTTCCATCAGCTGCACACATACTTCTAATTGGTCATCAGCAATTCCTTAGACACTTGTTCGATCTATAGCGCCATGGCTTTAGCCGCCAGGGATGCTGCTGCTATCAAAGAATTGCATGCAATAGCTTGCAGCAAAGCTGCAACTGATCATGATATCGAAGCTGAAGAAGAAGAAGAAGACCTCTTTGAGATCAATTTGGATGTAGTGGATAACATCCCACCACCCCTTTACTACTGGGAAAGCTGTTTTACAGCAACAACGTCCAACGTTGTTCTTCTGGCCAATTGTTTGCTGCCTATTGCTGATGTTTCGAAGGCGGTTCCCACAATAGTAAAAGCATGCGATCATGCATTTTCCTGGCCTGCAAGCTCTTTTTCGGCGGCGAAGTCCGTGTCGGGAGAACTCACGGGTGTCCCCACTTTCAACACTTTGGGGTTTCAAGATTATTGCATCAAGGAAAAAAAGCATGGGGTGTAGATGTATGTATTACCATTAATTTAGAATTAAAAATATCAGAAAAATTAGCCAAGTATCAGATTGAAAAGTATAATTATTAGTGAACGATTTAATTACTCTCTCTCTGTTTTTTTTTTTTCAATTTCTTCCGGTGATGAACGTTTGAGATGTGCTAGAATCATTTTGCATTATATATAAACCCCCCCACCCCCAAAAAAAACCCAAAAAAAGAAAAAAAGAGGTGAAGAAACACTTCCGATGGTCTTGTTGACTAGATCCTAGATGGCCGAGACATATATATATATATATATCAGTGTCTGCTCCAATTTAGTCTCTGAATTGCATCATTGTATGATGACTGATGTGTACACAGTTAAACATGTCCTTTAAGTTATCCTTATTGCAAAAGTTAGAAAAGAAATCTGTTCATACATTTCTCACTCTGGACGCATTGAGCACCAACTTAATAAGTTTTCCTTATTGCAAAATTTAGAAAACACGTTTGTTCGTATATTGTTACTAAAATTTGTAGCTCAATTAGTGAGATAGACAGGGTTGAATCCACCCTGACTATTAGTATAGCAAAGGTGGTAGTCGTCTTTCTATCTGACGGCAATTTTCGGGGAGAATTTGGATGATCATCTTTTTTCACTGTCATTTCTTTAATAACGTCTGCTAGAAATCATAATCAAAAGGACGGTGTCACTTATTGATCAAGTTGGAAAATTGTCTCAATAAACCAGACTAATATGATACTTAACATGAAATGTAACTTGGACTCTGTTGCTCTTGGTGTAAGGTAACTGAGTTCATTTTGAAACTATCATCGTTGTCGCCGGAGTTCCTCAACTTTTAATAGAAATTGTGAGGCAAGAGATATCTACTACGTATTTGAAGTTCACGGACCGACCAGTGACAAGTTGCTAAGGCAAGATCATGACCATAATTGTGTGTGGTTTCACCTTTCAACAATTCAAAGTTCTCCCAACTTGGGGATGGTAATTTCTGGCACGACATGAAAATAAGACTCAAACACAACCCAAATTAATGGATTTTACATTATCCAAATTTTAGTGGGTCATTGTTAGGTCACTCTATTGATGAATGTAAGCAAGTTGGGTTGGATCAACCCACAGGTTGACATGTTAACCCGATAAAATCCTTATTTTATAATAATAATTAAATACTACACAGGTCATTTTGAGTTTTTAGTAAAAACTAAAAATGATCAAATTTGGCTTGAAGATTTTAATTAGAAGTTTTAAAAACTCACAAGTTTTATCCCTTATCATATATGGAACTATCTTACCATATTTCTAAAAGGTTGATTAGATCGCATTTTCTAGAGAATGCAGAAAAATTAGTTTGGTACTTTTTAGGATGTGATGTATGTGAGACAAAAGGTGATTAAAAATGCATAAAAGCAATATTCACAAAAAATGGGATAATTCTTTTTGGAAAGCTTCATTATCTATTATTTTTTGAATGTTTCAAAAATTTTAGATTTTGTATTGACTATGCATTTAAAAAATACGACGTGTGTTTTGACAATAGCAATATTGAATCGATTGCATGATCAAATAATTAAAATAAATGATCAAAATGTCAGACTGTTTCTAGCATAGATCAATGGGTTAATTAATTTAGCAACATAGAACATTATATCAAAACTATTTTAATCGTATAAAGTGTTTAACGGGTTACAGAGGGCTGTTTTGGGTCATCCCGTTAAAGAATAGGTTATAACACGGCGTCTAATGTGTTAGATTACAGTTAAGATTTTCTAATATGAATACATAATAATACGACACGATAAATACATGACACTGACACATTGCCATCTTTATTCCAACTCATTCAAATCAAATTCCTGTGCCCCGTACCCATTTGGCCGGTCCAAAGTTAGTCAAGAGTACAATAAAAACAGATGTCGGTCGGTATATCATGCACCAAGAGGATATTGTGAGTGGCCTTTTTTTTTTTTTTGGGGGTAAATGAAAATTGCATGTGTACAGCTATTTGCCTCTGTTGTTGATATTTTTCTTCTTTTTTTTTTTTTCTTTTTCTCGTTTGGCCTACATTAGTGAGGTCCTTATCAAATTTTAGAATCTCCAGGACGTAGACATGTGTGACTAATCATATTGCGGCTGAAAAAAGAAAATCGTATTGTTGTTGGGAGAAAAATGGGACATAAAATAAAAGAACATGCAGTGGTACTCTAGTTCATATAGTTCTAAACAAGAAATAAAGTATCATTAGCTTCTTCTTCCCTACAAAGTTACCTCATAAACGAGTTCAATTGAAAGTTTCCACTATTACTTGAGGCTTGTACAGCTATTGCACCATGTCTCATTGATTTACTTAAAATTACGAGTTCTTTGTCGCTCCAATTGTTTTATCCTATGAAAGACTCTAAATTTATGGGGTGGAAAGTAATGTTTAACATCTTATTGTCTATCTCTTAGATATTTTTTTTCCTGGTCCAAGAGAAAAACAAAAACGGATAAATAGTTGGATTTTTTGAGGTGTTTTTTAAATATTAATTACACTGTAACAATATATATTAAAAAAACTCATGATTGCATTTGTTTGTTGGGTTATTTTTAAAATTTAAAATTTTATTGAAATATTTTTTAAAAATTGAAAATACCACCACCTCCTGTCTCCTCCTCTCTCTCTTCCTCCAAAAATGGCCGTCAGTATTCTTGAAAAAAAAAAAAAAAAAGGTCTTTTTAGATATGGTCAGGTAAAGAGCCCTTTTTAGATGAGGCTGAGTGAAGGTATATGACACCACAGACCTGTTTTTGGATACCACGGAGCTCTTTTTAGATACGGTTAAGAGGAGTCTCAGCTGGGGAATTGAACTTTTGTCAAATCAGAATGACAAGTTCACCCTTCAGCAGGACATGTGATGCCCTCGCTATGCTACGTATTACTGCAACTGGTACGAGCAAACAGGCTGAGCAAATATGAAGTTCTCCAACACAATGGGTAATCTTGAGCAGAGTTGTGGATGGCGGGCAGCTGAACCAACATTTGAGCTAAGGTTTTTAGAGAACTTGGGCAAATACAAATTCTGAAATCCACAAACTGAAAAAACCAAAGATTGAAGTCCAAAATTTGTGCAAACCTAGAAATGGTGTATCCATGCAATGCACTGTAGCTAACAGTTCCCCGGATCATGATCACGTCTAATAATAATGCACTGATCCGTCCACCAGAGAGAGGCAATATGTATTGGTGCATGCCTACTCACAACACAACCTGATGCAATATTGCGAGTGGTACCGGTTGGAGGGCGCATGCACTAATCTATCCACTTACCTTGGCTGGCTTTACAACTTGGAAAAGTATTAGAGTGCATTTGGATTGTTATTTTTTGAAATTTTTTTAATACATATATATATATATATATATATATTTGTATATATTCAAACGATTTGATATATATAAAGTAAGAAAAAAATTAAAAATACGTTTATGAAAAACTTTAAAAGTTTTTAGAGAAAATTCAGCGTGAAAAAAAACCCTAGACTGACACAACTGAGCCAATTGGAAATTGTTTGGTTTTTTTTTTTTTTTTCTGAGCAACGGGTTCCCATCGCATCACGTGTCTTACAATGATGCTTGCGTTGACAAAGTGTGAGAAGAATCCAATTTGATGGTTCAGGAATGAGGACTCTGATGCCGCATGTTGTCTCCTACTGTAGTACGTTGGAAAAGTAGCCAACTACTCCTACCGCTTTTATCAACACCATTTTCTTTTAATGGAAACCATAGATATATGACCGTACCAGGTTACCACAGAGAGATCATAGTAGTAAGAGATATCATGGTAGCAAAAGCGAGAGGCAGAGAGAGAGAGAGAGGATTCTGTTGTTCTGAAATGCCGATTGGCCCATTTCCATTTGGAGAATTTGGACAAACACTTGAGAGAAACTTACTTATTATCGGCTTATTGCCACCGGGCCACCCTACGATGACTGCATTCTGGCTCTACAGTCTACGCACACACAAACATACACTCTCCTCTTCAGTCTTCTCTTATCTTCACTTCTGGGGCTAACTAGGGTTGGTCGATCGGGGGTAGTTAGCGTCTCCTGGCCGCTGTTTCTCGCTGGGCGTTGAAGAAGACTGCAGCAACAGGCTCGCCCAGATCATTTTCAGCTGCGAAATTTCGGGTGTTGAACTGGTCCCGGGAGGGAGGTGTGTTAACTGTCTGCCTGCGTTTCTGCTTGAAGAGTACAAACACAAACCTGTGGATCCCTATATTCGGCCTTGGGATCTCATAGCTCACCAATTCTCTTCCTGTCATACACATATTAGTAGAGTGGTTGCATAACAAGTTAAATCAACCACTCTGTTTACTAGTAGTACTAGTCTTCATCTAATAATTAATCAACCCACATTTTCCCACCTTTGCCGTCACAATTTATTAACTGGCGAGGCTTACATTCCATACACACATTACTCGGGTGATATATATACAGTATGACGATGAACTTACCAAATGTAACATCGGTTGTTCCTGGAATATCTGTCACAATCCTGCCCAAAAAAAAAAAGCATGTTAACAAAAGTATTTTTAGGCCATAGACTTACCTAGATATGCAGCCTAGATAAGTTAAGTATGCACCTCTTGTTTTCTCCTGACAATAACATCTATATTAGTAACTCCTTGTTGCCTAGATCTAGAAAAAACCCTAATGCAATTCATTACTGTTTCCTCTTCTTCTTTTAGGATACCAAACCTTAGTGCAAGAATTTTAGTAAGAAAATGCTTAATTGAGCGCAGTCAAAATAATATATGCCTTCCTTCTTGCTCATTTTCGTTCACGGGATGGTAACTGATAGTAACGAAGGAAGCTAACTAGACTGTTCGATACTACAAGCTAACTGGTGCCCAATGTCTACAAGAAAGATAAACCGCTACTGCGATGTCCTGATCCATTTTAGTTGATGATTAATAATAATCTTTAGTGCTTGTGGCAAGGAATTCTACATGTGGAACTCCCATTGATCCAAAGACACCAAGGGCTAGATCGAGTTCCACGTGCAATCCGTAATATGTTGCTGCCCGAAGATCGGGTAATATGAATGAATGAGAAATACTCCCTCTTCGCTATCAGCTACGTTAGAAAGTAAAGTTTTAAGTAAAAAAATTTTTCCCTGTTTACCAGTGCAGGTGCTCTCGCATATAAGGATCACTCGGGCCTGGAACGTCAGGATCGGTCATGACCTGCACATGAAAAAGAATGCGAAAAAATAGTTGGCATGCTGCATGAAAAAGATGATTCTGATGATGTTCACTGTCTAGCTCATTTCACAATGTAATCAAGTTTTGTCACGACTTACCAATGTGAAAAAATTTCTCATATCTCCTCCATGAATCTCAACTCTAGGCCTACTGACGACTGCCGATGGAAAGAGTTCATGGCCATTGCAAACTTGCTTGTTGTTGTAGACCACAGTCATTTTTACGGAGGGAGTGAAATAGTCTAGGACATCCCCTATCACTCTGCCAACAACAAGTGGTTCCGCACTTCTTGCCATGATGGGGAACAGTGGTTAGGAGTAGGGGCTAGGGAAGGAGAGCAAATGCTCTGGATTTACAGAGATCGTTGACCAAGAAACAAACTGCAAAGTGGTTTCCAATCGGATGAACAAGTCCAAGGTACCAGCTTCTGAATATATAGGGTCGCTGTTTAGAACAAAGCAGCTCCTCAGTTACATACTCTATGAATAAAAACCTAGTCGTGAGGCTTTAGTTATAGCTAGCTTACCTCAGTTATATACTACTACCATGAAGAAAAACCTAGTAGAGATGCTTTCAAGTGTAGAACAGCTATATATCTGGGAACAGCTAGCTTGGTTCAAGTGTAGAACTCAAAAGTAGTGAGCTCTCCCCTCTCTCTCTCTCTCTCTCTCAATTTTTTCCCAATTTTCTTGTGCTGTTTTGTAGGCGAGAGAGTGCACTTTTTTGGTTTTTTTAGCAAATAGATTAATTAGTGGAGAGTTTTCTTTTCTTTTCAGAGTTAATTATGTCAGTTTTCTGATCATTTCTTGCTCTCAATGGGACCTTTAGAATCGGTTCCAGTTGATTGGATGTCCAGCTAACAAATGAAGGATATTAAGGGCATAATATATGCTTCCCATATGGAACATGTATGTCAGAGAGATAAGTTATCCTACTCATAAAACTAGTACTCCATGTGGTCCCAACCAAGCAGATTGTCATGGTTAGGGCCTCTTTTCAGCCAAAAAGCGAGAACGAGACATCTCTAGGGTTTCTGCTTGCTCCCTTGATTAAAAAGCAAAGTATTTTACTACTAGTAGATAGAATCCGTCTTTTGCATTTCAGGAAACAATATGGCAAAACTTTCAAGGTGGACTACAATAGAACCTTCCAGTTTTACATGTAATCAAGGTAAAAAAATTCACTAATTTCCACAGATTCGATCGGGAGATGGGCACACTGCTCAGAGTATAAAGGGGAGCTCCACCACCATATCACTCATCTCAAGAGGCAGTGGCTGAAAGTGCAGAGGGGTCATCTCAAGTAAAGAAACCCCCAAGAATTTCTTGTTTTAGTAAATGCTTCGAGCTGGACTTCTCTATTAGGAACCAAAGTACTCTGTTGCACTGAGGACTTTCATGTGCTGACTTTAGTTCCACGCGCACCACGTTTCAAATTCTGAACTCTACCTTTCCTCCCGCAATAATTTCTCCCATCTTTTCAACTCATTCCGTAGTATAGCATATTTCTTCCTAGTTTTGATATCATGTAAAAACTTGTCCAAACTACCACTGCAGCATCAACATATTCACAAATTAACTACTACTTCGTAAATTCCCTTTGCTTCGTCTTCTAGGTCAGAAAATCCATGGTCCATTGGTTTCCGAACTTGCAAGAGGATCATCATCACTTCATCTTAATTTGTTAGTAAAAATTTAGTCAATCCAGTAGTTGGAAGGAAAATACTGTGAAGGGATTGTACATGTAGAGTAACATTTAAGTTGTAATAAAATTAGCTAGTTTGATTAGATATACACAATAGTTTACTGTCCTCCTTTTCTTCCCATCTTGTGTTTTAAGGGAGACTCCAAATTGGAAAGAACCAAAAGATTTGAGAGTTGAATCAATACCTCATATTTGGCCAATGTCCTTATTTATCTGTTGGATCTGTTAATTTTATGTTTTCTTTTTTTTTGGGTTAATTTTATGTTGCTTTATATTATCATGTAATTCGTCATTCTTGCTAGGTTCTTGCGAGCCAACTGCAAATGTATATGGGATTCTGCATATAATAATGGTTGAAGGAACTTTCTGATGGATTGACAGAATGGAATTTGAGACGACCTCTCTTTTTCCGTTTAGAGTAAAGGAATAGATATTAAGAATATGACAGTTTCTCGATACTGTCGTGCATCAATTTTAAATGAAAGCAACTCCTCTAATTCCAACCCTAACTAGTTGCCTACTTCTCCTGGTGTTCTAAAAATTGGACCGAACTGGCTGATCCAAAACCGGTTACAGTATGGGTTTGGTTCACTAGTTAATTCAGAAAATTGATTGAATTAATCAAACCTGATGAAGAATCTGTCAAATGGGTCAAAGTTGATAAAAATTTGAATTTTTGAATGGGTTCACACTAATTTTTCGTTTTTCTTTTTAATTTTAAATTCATTCAATTACACAATAAATTAATAATTAAATTAAATTGAACCAGTTGAACCGATTTGAATTCTGAGCTGAAAACTCTTCCGGTTCACTTAATGGCTTCAATTTAAGAACATTGGCTTCTCCTCTATAATTTGAGACTCTCGAGTTTGTCTGCTTCCAATGTAATGTCCCTGTTTGGTAGGTCAAGTTTTTAACAAGTTTGTATAAATAAAACTTGTTTGTTTCCTATTTTAACTACAGGAATACTTTAAAAACTCCTAAAGTTTTATCTCAAAATTTTACAAGTTTTTATAAAACTTACTTGTTTCGTAATAATAGTTAAAAGAATTCTCTAAAAATTTCCCAAGTTTTTAAGATATCATCCATAAAACACGTAAAAAACTTGCGCTCCTAAAGTTTTTCTACAACTTCTACGGTAAGTTACAATAGAGTTTTATACAAACACTCAAAAAACTTTACTCCCAAATCGGGTGTACTCTTGATATCTTTGCCTCAACTATGATGCATAGGCTGGAATCCTATACGTGGAGCACTTCAGAACAAATCGATATAGTTGGCCAAACTCATGAAGTGCTTGTTACCGTCATAATCAATAAACGAAATTGTTATCTCATAGAAGGAGCTACATTTAATTAACTTCATTTCGTCAGAGCTCCAGTTTGATCCGATTTTTTATAAGACTGCCAAAAAAGGGAATTTCGTCGAATCATTACAGAGAACTTATTTTGTCGGGCAGTATTATTTGGATTAAATTCCGGCACGGTAGTGATTAAATTTATTACTAATTTTATCAGGCAGAATCATTACAGATAATTTATTAAAATTTTCCGTATAACATCCTCCTCCTACATGGGACGGTGAGCAAACTTTTAGAGACTAATTCTTTATCTACACCCAGGCTTCTTTTATTTTTTTTTTTTTTTTTTTTTGGGTAATGATACCTAGGCTTCTTTATCGAGCAAATAGAGGAAATAAGGGATCAGAATTGGCTGCAATCGTCCTACTCCTGTATATATTACGTAGCAGTTCTCTTTTTACTGTATACACACATGCGTTTTCCGTACCTTACCTGTACAAATTCTGAAACCATCATCCACTAAGGGTTCATTTGATTCACTGATTGGATGAGATGCGATGACTCATCATTGGATAATTAATCCTGAAATTAATCATCATGGGATTACTCATCCTTGTTATCAATATTTGATTTATTAATATAGTTGTGAGTTTTGTTTTTATTGATAAGGGTAAAAAATAAATCTAATAAATCATTATCCTGCCTCACAATCATCACAGGATAAATACGGGATAAGTCATCCAATTCTGTCTCATCCTATAAACTAAGTGAACCCTAAGTAATACACATCTTCAATTTGATCAGTAGATTGAGATTTTTATTTTTTTTTTGGGCATCCTAGATTTTTTTTAAATCAAATAAGAAGTAGCCCTGAAGAACCACTGCATCCAAAAATAAAAAAGCAAAATAAACCATGCCAATTGTCATAGTCAACACTGTAAGCCAAAAAAGAAAGAAGGGCACCGAAACAGAGGTTGCGCAGGTTTTGCTGATGAATTCATGCAATACATGATGGTTAACATCCTCCGTCAATTTCAGAATTTGCAAGTGAATAATCCACGGACAAGTCTTACACTGTACAAACCATGGATTAAATTATTTATGCATGTTGGACTTGTATGATCGTAGCTGTATTCATCGTGAAGATGTGTGTATATATCACCTAATCAACAGAATCCTCTTCAATTTAGAAGTATATGGTGATGTTGCCATTGCTGTTAAAAAAGATTCGTAATCTAACTTTGCTCCACAGCCACCTATACGGAAACTTTTATGCTTTATCCTATCTGGATGTTTTTAATCTAGCAATTAGAGTGCTTCACCAGTTCTTTTAGTTGCTCTTTACAGTTTGCGCCGTGGATCGAACCACAAACTAGCCAATAAAAGTAGATCGTCTTTGTCCTCATGCAGATAGGAATCTTATGTAACTACATTGACGGATAGGCCTATTAATACTTTTACAATTATAAGATATATATACATATTAATAATATATATACATTTTTTTTTTTGCCGGATAGACCCTACCCAAATCCCAAGCCGATTGGACGTGGATCCGAATCCGCTACTATTAGACCCGTCGGGTATACGAGTCGGATCCAGAATAAGTAGATATAAACGGTCCGAATCCAAAATATTCAATTTCAACCTAGACCTGACCCATTGATAGGTCTATTAACGAAGCAAAAAATGTTACTTTGAGGGGATAAATATATACATATCTTTAATAAAGTTTTTGATATAAAATTTTTTTCATGTTCTTGTGCGGGCAAAGTTAATAATTCATAAAGGACATCATTGAAAACTTTTAATTTTTTAAGAGAGAAAAACTTAATTTTCTGAGACTTAGGGATAGTGGCCCTCCCGCCCCTTCTAAGTCCATATTGTATAAGTAATTTTATTGCTGCCAAATATGAGTTTCTTGATCCCCTGTTGAGAATCTAAATGTAGGGTAGTCTAGCTGCTTCTGGCACATATGTGATGTTGTACGTGTGTGAGGGGTGTATTGAACCTAAATTCGGAAGGTAGTTATTGAGGGTTGTTGCATTGTTAAAACCACAACAAAGAATATGAAAATATAAATAAAAAAAATGCAAAGCTCTTCAAATTTTCAATTACCAACGTGCCATCATGTGAGTTATCATATTGTTCAATATTACTCCCTATTTTACTTCTCTTTCACGGGGTTTAATTCAACAAATATGTTACTGCAAATGATTGATTCAGCAATTGTCATAAACTAGTTTCAAATTGGTAACATTGGGGACCACATTTTTTCTTGTCAAAATTTTAGGGACTAGAATTGCACATATACTAAATATTGAGGACTGAATTTACTTTTGTCAAAATTTTAACACTAAAATCACACAAGAACTAAACATTAGGGACTAGAACTGCATTTTCTTCTTCTTCTTTCTTTGTTTTTTTCTTTTCTTTTTTTTTTTTTTAACAAGCTTCAGAAGAAACAGACAAATTGGGGATATGGTTTGGACTTATCCCGCTATTAAGAGAGATAATCATGTTTCGACATGTCCATGGTCTCTGCTAAAGCACTTATGGGTTGGGCCATGACTCTCGGCCTGACAATGAACCCAATCGATAAACATTAAGTGATGACCAACTTTTATCTTTTTTTCCCCCCTAACAGGAGATGGAATTTAAGAAACGAGGTTGGAAAATGAGGATGCGAACCTAGAACGTTTAGATACTGACCAACCTCTCTCTCTCTCTCTCTCAGTGCAAGGTATCAAATTTGAGATCTTTCACTTACATCCCCACATACAATTTAACCCATTCATCCTCCCTAATTAACTTTTATCTTATATTGTCTTATCATATGATATCTACCTATATACCTATTTCACCTTTTTCTCTTACCTTGTCTTATTACATAATATCTATTTACATATATATTTCACCAGTTGAAATATTCTAGAAGATTTACAATATTTTGAAATGTGTCATTTTTTAAGGTTATTGAATTATTTTACTTTCAATAAATTTGATTTATGTTATTCAAACTTGTATGTTAAGAGGTAGGAAGAGTATGGTGAAGAGTAGAGGAAGAGATAGGTTAAGTGGTCGGAAGGAGAGAGTGTAGGTGAAAATTCTATATTCGAAACATCTTACTTATATTATAAAAAAAAAAAAAAGGTGAGGCACGGGGTGGGAGGATTAAGATCACATTATATGTTAGTTAAATTCAAATATTTAAATGTCTAGCATGGGATGTATAATCAAATATACAATTTTCTATTTTATTTTAAAAATTTTAAATTATTCTAACCTATATGAAACTAAGGAAATGTAACATTTTCTCAATTATGTGTTACTACTATTTATCAATGCAAATGTTGGATAACCTCCAAAAGATTAAAGGAACTAAAAAATACAGGTAAAATAAGTAAACAAATACACCAACAATTGGATATCTATTTTATGTTTGTCATGCCCCATTTTAAAATAAATAAATTTTGTTAAAAAAGTGATATTTTTATTTGAAAAATCAAACAAAAGAAAACTTTTAGGTCTTTTGAAAAATGTGAAAGTTTAGCCAAAATAGCCTAAGAAAAATTTCTGGAAAAGTTTGGAGAGTTTCCACTTTGTATTACTTATAGATGTAACAAATCACCAAACATTTAAAAAAATAAAAGAGGATTTTAAATTAAAATATAAAAAATCTTATTTAGACAACTCCAACTCTTTTAGAATAGGAGAAAAAAATTTGAAGTCATACTTGATGAAAGGAAAGGTTCAGACTTAATTGCACAAATTTTAGGCACCATTTCAGCTTAAGTTAATTGCATGGTTTAACCTAAATTTTCCTACAATAATCCTTACATATTAGGTGTTTGCTATATGAATGCAAAATCTAAGGGGAGGTAGAGGATATAGGATAGGAACAAGATTTTTGTTGATTGCCTAGTTGATGACAGTGTATGAGTTGTAAAACTAGAAATACACGACCTTAAAAGGGGTCATGAGTAATGTAAAAAATGAGACTTACAAGAAAAAATAGATAAAGTTTATGTGTGGGCGAGGGTTAATTTTATACATGCGGGAGAGACTTGAGTTAAATGGTAAGATGAAAGGGACTATAAGTAATATGTTTTGGATCCAAAACTTTCCACATTGAAAAAAAGAAGAAGACGAAGAAGAAGAAAATGTGTGCAAATAACAAAAAGAATGAGATGCAACATAAGTTACATAACACATGCAAGGACTATGGCTGATGACAGTAGATATTCCTTCTTGTAGAGTAGTTGTGGTGTGCTAAAGTTAAAAATGTCCTACCAATCTTTTTTTTTAAGCTTAAGGATGATTCTCCAACTTTATATTGCAAATAAATGAAGTATCTATGTTTTAATTTCTACGTGACATACAATTTTAAGTAAGATGCATTAAACACTTAGTAGATTAGGGGAAAAAAGGTATTATAGCATGCAAATGAGTAAAAAGAAGACGAGAAAATTGTCACTACACAGTATAAGATGCATTTAGAGAGACTTCATCACACACAAAAAGAGAGAAGAAGAAATGGAAAGAAAGAAAACTGGTCTCTCTGCAAGGTGGTACAACTTAATTTCTTTTACAAGATGCACTAATTTTTAATAATTGAAATTGTTAATGCACGATTACATAATAAATACACAAATCCTTGGCCCTCCAAAATTTTCAATGGTCCTTTTGGGCTTCTAGATTCCCATTCCCTATTTTTCTTTGCACGCCACGGGTGATGGACTATAAGTCTATAATTCGTCGGACAAAAAGTCTAATTACCTTTCCTTTCGTCCAGACTTTAACGGAACAGAAAATTCCAATTATTGCTTTTCGTGTATGAACACATCATTTATTACCATCCTCTCTACTCTACTACCAAGCCATAAGCTGGAAGAAGCTGACCGTCTCTACAGTATCCAGATACAGACGGACAACAGCAGAGGAAGTCCCAACTCCTATCCTACATCAGCCCCCCGCCCGCCCCAGATCTGTGAAGCTCCATTTTCTGCTCTTACTTCACCCCACGTCACGTGTGGGTGTTCGAGTTATTGCTGATCTGTGTCGAGGAAACCAGCCTAGTGACCGTGAAACCATCGTACTCCACAAGAGTCGAGGGAAAATGGCAGCAGGAGTAACTAGGAAAATCTCAGCAGCCTCTGCTAGGACCCACACCAGGAAATCCAAGCAGAAATCTTCCGTCCCCTTTCTTCCTTCAGGTCTATTTTCTTTTGCCGTCTCTGTTTTCTTTTCTGAATTGCGTATGATTTGCACGCGGATGCTGATTTTCTTGATTGAGAAAGTCAACGCCTGCTATTGGAGTCTGATCTTTATCCACGCATATGGGTCTCAACTGTTTGGTTTGAATGTGGGTTTTGATTTTTAATGTGTCAAATTAATGATCTTGGCTCCCAGATTTCAGTTCTCTGAGTCCATGGATTGGTGAGATTCTTTAACATATGTCTCTGTGCTTGAAGTTGGCAAAACAAGTATACTACTTTTGATCATTTGACACCATACACTACTGCTGTTCATCATTGCATGTTGGTTAAGTGGCTTTCATGCTTATTGCTACCGTTTGCAGTATCTGCTCTGCGTCTGTACGTTGTTTAAATCGAATTACAAAATTATCAGGATTAATTCTCAAAACATTCTGATTACTGAAACCCATTCTAAGTATATGGCTATCTACATAGGAGAGAAGCATACTCGTAGGGATTCAACCTAATCTGGTTCACTCTGCTATTGATACGACTAAATGTCTTGCTGAGCCACCATAAACCATACACTGTTTGCTAATCTAAACGAGTCATCTGGGCTTTTTCAGAATTTTTTGTTTTCAACACAAGATTTCCATTAACTTTGCATAAATTGTTTGATTGGCATACTTTAAATGAAGTTGATGCATGTGTATTCGATGTCTAAGTTTGATTCACATACTAGAGATGAGTCTCTGTCCGTAGAGTAATGATGATGATTCCTTATAGTTGGTTTGGGCATTTTGATGAGCAGCCAATGCCAGAAGTTGAGTCTGAGAAAACTCTGGTTTTTGCTAAACTGTTTAGCGTTTGATAGTAAATCTTATGTGGCCTTGTTTTACTAGTGATGCTATAAAGACTGAAAATTCCCTTCAACAACTTGACATAATTTGAAGTGGCATGTGCTGCTGCGCCACATTACACTGCTTTCTCCTAATGCCAGGAGGGAACAGGAGCATTCTTAGAATTGGTGAACATGTGTATAACTAGACCTACAAATGCAGGGATATTTAAGAAGATCCTTGTGGTTTTCTTCATCGGATTTTTGGCATGGGCTTATCAAGCTACTCGACCTCCTCTTCCCAAACCATTAGGCTCTCCTGATGGTCCCCCTGTCATGGCACCTAGGATAAAACTTAAGGATGGAAGGCATTTAGCCTACAAAGAGCATGGAGTTCCAAAGGACAAAGCAAAGTATAAGATAGTATTTGTCCACGGATTTCGTTGTTGCAGACATGATGTTGCCATTACAGCTACCCTCTCCCAGGTGCAAATTTTTCTTTAATTGGCTTATGTTGTAAAGAGAATCTTACTATCTTATTCTTACTGGGATTGTAAGTTTCTACACAAAAATGTTAAGGATATGATGTCTCTAAATGAAAAAGATTCCTTGTAACAGGATCTTATTGAAAGCTTGGGCATCTATGTGGTCTCGTTCGATAGACCTGGTTATGGAGAAAGTGATCCAAATCCTAGCAGAACACTACAGAGCATGGCTTCTGATTTAGAGGAGCTCGCTGATAAGTTGGAACTAGGATCCAAATTCTATGTTGTTGGATTTTCTATGGGTGGACAGGCACTCTGGCCATCCATCAAGTATATTCCTCACAGGTATAATTCATTCAAGTGATGCATGCAACAGAGGGAAGAATATTGCAGCAGTTGCGTCATCACTCTTCTGAACAGTATCTTTTCCATCTCCTCTAGCTCAAGTATAACATTTTTTTATTCTGAACAGATTGGCAGGAGCTGCTCTCTTAGCACCAGTCGTCAACTATTGGTGGCCTGGTTTTCCTTCTAACTTGTCAAATGAAGCATACAACCAACAGCTTCCACAAGACCAATGGGCTCTTCGTGTTTCTCACTATGCATCATGGCTTACCTACTTGTGGAATACTCAAAAATTGTTTCCTCCTGCTGCTGCTGTGGCTCGGAGTCCTGCTGTCTTATCACGTCAAGACCTCGAATTGATGGGCAGCAGCAATCCAAGACGTGATTATGAGGTAAAATTTGTCAAATTTTTCTCTGATTCTCTGAGCATTTTCTCTTTTTTCTAAATAGAGACATGAAGCATACCTTTTCATGAGTGTGTCAAAATGATCATGTGTTGATAGTCAGGAAGATCTTTGTGTATTGTAACCTCGATCTATGCCTGCATTACCCATTGTAAATTTCAGTTTTATTTCTCCCTGCTTTTGTACAATCAGTAGTATCAGATATACTAACCACCAAGTTTGAGACAAGCTGCACCTTCATCCAATGAATACTTCTTAAAAAAGATTGTTTAGGTTTCTTCATAGTTTACTACACCATGAGCAACAGATTCCAACCCCTATCCTTACCATTGTGTATGTGATTTCTTTTCAAAGTTCTCGTGATGCCAACACAAACTACAGAAAATAGATCTACATTTGACAAGTTCCCATTACCCAACTCTCAGCTACAGCAAATTATTTGCTTTGAAAAATGTTACTTTCACACTTGTGCAGTGACCCTTTTGCATCCCTACTGGTTGAGGCTGAACTGATTTGACCTGGAAATTTAGTGTATTCATAATTGAATCTTCATGTCCAATCAAGTAAGATTTTCCTTAGTGACATCTGTGAATTTTATCAGGCCATGCCCTCCATGTTCTTTCGGTGTCTTTATTCATTGTAGTGCGTGTAGGCAATTGTAGCTCTGCAGTTCTTTTAAATTGGAAAACATCAGTGTCTTATTTTGGATATCACCTCTATTTCAACATCAGGCTCAGATAACGCAGCAAGGAGAATACGAGTCTCTTTACCGTGACATGATAGTTGGCTTTGGAAAGTGGGAATTTGATCCTATGGATCTGCAGAATCCCTTTCCAAATAATGAAGGTTCTGTTCACATATGGCAAGGAGACGAGGATAAGCTAGTACCTGCTTCATTACAAAGATACATTGCCAAGCGGCTACCATGGATTCACTATCATGAACTAGCAGGTGCTGGTCACATGTTTCCATTTGCTGAAGGAATGGGAGACAATATAGTGAAGGCACTTTTGAGTGGGGAGAGTGCCCGGTAATGCTCGGTTCTCATTCCCAAGCTTGTGTGAGCATGTCTGAGGAATTTTTGTTTTCTCTGGTCCTTTAGTATAGTGTGATTAGACCCCCTTTCTTTTATAAAATTTTTGGTCAGCAGACTGAATTGCTCCATACCATAGCATGATAACCAGTTTTTGCTCCTCTGGATTAGATAGTACAAGAGATTGAAACATTTACATTTCTCGGATTTGGACAATTGTTTGTCGTGGAAACTGCTGCAGTCTCGTCTCTATTGATCTCTTCGTTTATTTCCACATTGCTGTAAATGCTGTGAAAACATAATTGGGGGCCATTTGGTATTAAAGTCGTCATTTTGGGTGGATAGGATCATAGGCAAATACGTTTTCTGCTATGAGGACGGAAATGTTGTCACATTCGGCATTGACACATTGGTGACATGAGAACTTAACATGGACAGTGAACTAGCTATAGTATCTAATATCTATCCATTGTTCTGCCGCTTTCTGGATCCTTGTGGGTGATGGATGATTACTGTTCCAGTATATATATTTAAAAGAAAAAAAAAGAAAGAAAGAAAGAACGAAATAGTTTACGTGGTCATCATAATTTGCGTGTACCTGGAGGCCCAGGCCTGTTTGTTAATTGTCGATATGTCGTTCATTGGTGTCATTTACAATCTGATTTTGTTTTTTTTTTTGTTTGAGCAGATGAAAGTCAAGAAGTTAAACCTATTTTCCAAATTAATCCCAAAAGCCACGGTGGTAACTACAATCTGATTTTGTTGATCCACTCAAATTTGCTTGTTAATAAATGGACTTGGCTATGTAATAAATAGTGAATGGACCTAAATGGATTCCTATTTAAATTCAATTAATTGGTGGGCAATGAATTGTCTCGGTTTATTTATTTATACCCATTTAAAAATAATTATACATTTAACATCAACTTTGAGTAGGTATTAAGCAGATAAATTTAAATCTCCTACCAATTTAGTAATAACAAAATGTCATTATTTCTTGTTAAACATGTAAAAAAAAAAAAAGGCAAAAAAGTAAAATTTCAAGTGAGTCATAATTGGGTATATCCATATCCGTTTATTATATGGAGACAAATAAATTGACTCATTTTATTAAATGCATATAAATGAGTTGATTAAATTATAATCATTACTCAATTATGACCCATCCAAATTTATACGAATTACCCATTTTGACATCTATAATGTCATGTTTTGCACATATGAAGGAAGAATGTCGTCTAAGGCAAGTCACAGAATTTGGTACAAGCTCCATTTGTACGTTGAAGTAACCTCAGTCCGTCACCCACAATTGGATAACCATGAACTGGGCGGGCCGCAAGGGACAACTGGGAGGGAGTACATCATACCAGGATTTGTGGGTAGTTTGATTAGAGGCCCTTCCTATGTGCTTCCGGAGTCCGGACCGGAGGCGTCTCTAGCTTAGTTTCGGAGAATGTGAACGGCACCGGTTTCCCGTTTCCTCAGACGTGTTACTATTAAATTATTAATTGATTAGTTTATCCCAAGATGTTCAAAATCGAGATTCTATCTCGTTCGTTTTTTACTTTGTAGGATCGGATTGTAATATTAAAAAAATTATCTTACTAATAATTTTGAAGTTTGCAATTCACATATATACCAATAATAATGCAACTAATGTACAATCAATATAATAGTATTATTAATTAAGGTTAAAATTATACTATTTAAAGTATTAGGGATAGTCTAAAAATTAAATAAAAGTTTTGGAACTATATATGACATATTATAAATGAATTTGATTAAATTAAAAATATTGTTCTTTCTTATTTTGAATCCAACAGGAAAAAATGACTATTGTATATATACACACGCATCATTTAAGCATTTATTAGACAATCAAATACCAATTTTTATAGGTAAATAATTAGCATAAGATAATTATGTAGGTTTAAAATTCTTTGAATCTAGTTTCTAACACAGCATATAGCATTTTGAATTTTTTATACAAAGTTATGGTCAAATTATTAAAACTTTTATCGTAATATCTTTAAATAATAGCATTCTATCAAGATCAGATCGAAATCGAAAGTCATAGATCCCACGATATTGATCGCGATCCTAACAACTATCCTGTTTAATTTCCTTTTTCTACCCAAATAGAGAGAGAGAGAGAGAGAGAGTAGCTTAGAGGCTCTTCTCAGAATATTCGACAAATTGATACTTTTAACAGAAGATCTTAAATAATTGAACAAAGGTTTCAGAAGACAAATACCATTAGGGGTTAAGTTTTCATGAATACTTTGCTAAAAAGGTCGAATGCATTAAACGTAAAGATACTTTACACTGGGAAAGAACATGGTGGTGGTGGTGGTGGTGGTTGTGACATTTCTGAGGGAATCCGCATCATTGCTGTAGCTCTGAAAAGTGAAAACTATCTCCCGGGATAAATTTAACCATTGGCAGTTGTTTTAAGCTTTTTTCAAGAAACAACGGAAATTTTTTAACAATAAGCATGACGGCTTAAGAAGGAACTAATTATAGATGGCATGCGAATATCGAAACAGAATCCAGTTTTTTCTTTTTCTTCTTTTTTTTATTGAAAAACTACCAAAACAATGCACGAATAATCTAATTGCAGCCCTTCATCCTAAACCTGGAACCAGGAACCAGGAACCGACTAGTTACCTGACAAATGCCTGGCCAGGATTTACAGCTCGAATCAGTCAGCTGAGAACTGAAGGACACAGCTAGTAAACGCTGATTCCTGATAATGACTAATCTTTCCTTGCAGGAAAGAACCTCCGCCTCATCTTCCCAATCTGCTCGAGGGTCAACCCAAAAGCTTTCTCCAAGAGCTCATCATTGATTCCGGAACCAAAAATGGTAGATGGGATCTTGTGCACTCCTGGATTTTGGCTGTTGAAGCTTGCAAAGATGGTAGCAGTGGACTTGCCAACATTCATCTGGAAATGAACTAGACCCCTTGGGAACACCATGACTTCTCCTTGCTCAATGACCTTGGCGAAAACTCGGTTCGTGGAATCCACAAAACCAGAATAAACTTTTCCCTGCACCACGAATGCAATTTCCGTTGCTCTGGGATGAAAATGTGGAGGGTTGATGCCACCAACCTGGAGGTCTGCCCGCACAAATGACATTCCCAGGGTATTAAGCCCCGGAAAAGTGGCGGGACTGACTGATTTTGCCGAGAGGCCAGTATCCGAGAAATTTCCAGGGTCTTTTACACCCGAAAACACGAAATCATCAGGGGTCACCTCGGTTGAATTTTTGCATTGCCCTCTGGCATTATTGTTAGTGGAACCAACTTTTGCGTTGGGTATGCAGAAATCTTGCATGGGTTCGGGATCCCAGGCCAATGCCACGAGATGAGATTGGAGGTAGAAAATATATACAAGAAACAAGAGCTCTAGTCCGGGGAGCATTTTCCACTCAGCTATTTGCATTGCATGCAATTATCAACTTATATCAAGGTCGCACCAGAGCAAAATATATACTAGAAAGAAAAGAACGCGGAGATATAAATATTGCCGGGATAATTAAGAATTCCGGACTTAAATTGCTAGGATTTTCGCGTGGCAGGATCAATTATACAGCTTGAGTGCAGGACATCAATATCTACTTTTGGCAACTTTTCTGGAGTGCCTGAACATCTTTTAATTGAATGAAGGGATGTGACTGTGATATACACAAAACAAAGCGTCGATATGACCATAGCTAATAATTATTGTTTGACTTTGTTAGGTGTGGGGATGCTTATTATGCTGAAAATATGATGGCAAACATGGTCCTTCTTTCCTTAAAACTTGTCAAATTAGCTTGAACGCTGTGACACATGCACGCAATTTTATGAAAATATGAGAGCCGTTTAATTTTTTTTTTCTTTTTTTAAAGAAAGAAACTAATGCTGCTGAATTCAGTCATTTTGCTGGTGCTGAGAAAATCATGCTCAAGAGAGTGGCACACTATTGAAAGTTGAAAGGGGGAAAACAGAAGAAAGCAAAATGGATGATCCCTCGCGAGCTCCAGTTGGCTTCCTCTTTCGACCGAAAAGAAGAAAAGTGAAAATAGGAGTAGAACATGGTTGCCTTGCGCTTGTTTAACTGATTGATTGGTAGATTTTGTAATCTCCTTCACCGAAATTCTTTGTTTTCTTATGTCAAGGGATCGACGTCATGTATGACAACAGCCAACGTCAAGCTTTCGTAACCTGCCACACACATGAGTGAAAATGTCTTGCAACTTTGCACCTTTTAGATCTATTTACCTTTTGAGGCGATTCACAAAAAGAACGATTCAACATTACTAAATAATACATGCAAATATAGAAATTCCCTAAAATGAAAGAAGTGAATGATTTTTTAATTTATTTCCATCGTTTAATCGTAATGTCCTTTAATATAAAAATTTTCTTTCCTTTTCGGCTTGATCAAGTTGGTCCTCAATCCTCACCAGTCACCAGAATGATGGGGAGGATCGAAATGGTAATCATCCTGCGGTAATTACATAATCGGATGGGCCACGAATTGAGTCCATCATTGCGATCTGGTTAGTTAACTTACTGACGGCCCAATTGCCCTGAGTGGTCCATAACATTATAACAACGTCGGAGAAGGAGGAGAACAAAGAATGACACAGAACACGGATCAGTAACAGAGTGACGTTCAGCGGCTGCGACTTGTATGGAATTGGACAGTTTTGTCTTAGTTCATTTTAAGGGCGGACAATCCACAATTAGACTCTTTTAAGTATTGGGCCCATTTAATTTTTCAGAAGCCTACCAGCAATAGATCTCCGTTTCCATTTAGTTTTTTGCCCCTGAGGGACGCAGCCAGGAAGAGTGAAAAGGACAGTTTTGTAACCCGTCACAAGCAATAGTTGAGGATGGTATTCAATTTCAGTGATTCCCCAGGAGCATTACTACTGTGTATTTTGGTTTTACAAAGTGTTGAAGAGAAGCTTGAACTTCCATTTCAATTGCCCTTTTCTGTAATTCTTGAATACAGGCACTAGTCAATTAATTAGGGTGGCTGACAACTGTTAATTCTTCTAATGATCTCATATTGCGACTAAATATTCTACAGAAGACTGCCCAAGTTGATCAGATCAAAGGAGCAACCCAGCCTTCATTTTACAGAGCAGAATTCTCCCTTCTTTTTTTTTTTTGCCCGGGGGGGGTGCGGGGAATCAAGAAAAATAAAATAATATTTTGAGTAGTTCATGCAGGTGGGAGAGAATAACGGAGCACGTGTAAACACAAGGGAGAGGGAACTGACGGAGAAGGGCTGTGGAGAGGACACATGGGCGAGGACGTGTCAAGAAGGGGCAGGCATTCTCAAGTTTCCTTACATAGCAATGGGGCCGCAGTTGGAATTTGTGTTAAGTTATTAAAAGTCTGGGACAATTCCAATTTTGATGTTCACTTTTGACCTCAGGCTAATCTATTGAGGGCGGCGGCCCCCCCCAAAACCCAGCCACCCATTAAAAACCAAGCAATGCAATGGGTTTGTACTGTAAGTAGCAGCAGTAAATTTTTTTACTTTTCCTCCTTTCTTTTCTTTTCTTTTTTTTCTTTTTTTTTTTTTTTTTGGAGGGGAGGAGAAAGAAGGGGAACTCGAAATTTGCCAATGCTGTCACGACGTAAAACACCCTAAAGGCTAAAGCAAAGCGGCAAAGGCAGCAAACCGGATGCGGACCACCGTCCAAACAACACTGCTCCCCGTTTCTAACTCTTCCCTTTTCCTTCCCCCAACTCCCCTGAGCACCTCAACAGACTTCCTTCATAGCGCATATACAGAGCCATGAGCAATTAGCTGCGGAGAATGACGCTTCTCCTTTGATTACCTAACGCAGGTCAGACTCATGCAAACATGATGTTTCAGTTTATATGACAGTTTTTTTTTTTTTTTATTCCGCATCAACTTCTGTTCCATCTCTTTAAGATTGTTGGAAGCTGATTTTGCAGGTTCTGTCTCAATCAAGAAATCAAGGATAGTTATTTGCTTTCTTTTGGTAGTCTATAGTCCATTTGCATGGAACTGATTTTCTATATACATAACCGTTCATTTTTTGCCCCTTTAATAGCTGTTCTTTCTTTTTCTTTTTGGGGTTTGGTGGGAGTGAAAGCTGGTTTTTCCTTGCTAGTTGAGAATCCATATCACTTCTGGGGTATCTTCGCGACCTGAGATTGAGTTGACTGTTGCAGTTCTGATTTTAACTGGTAGGCGGAGGAGTAATCTAGAAACCATTTTGCTTACCGCTTTAGCAGTCCCTTTCTTTGTTTAAGTACGTATAATATGTGTTTATAACCAATACAAAATTCTCCATGCTGTCAGTTTCGTTTTTAACTAAAACGACCAATTAAACAACTCTCAAGTGTTTAAGTATATTGGCTTTCCTCAAATTGCTGCTTCTTCTTTTTGTGTGAGCGTGTGGGAAGATTGCATGGGTGGGAGGGGGCTCACTTGAGCATTGACATGTGGTGGTGATGTAAACGTCTTAGGCTGCAGGCTGCGAAAAGCTTTGCTAAGTAAATTAACTTTGGGAATACACTTTTCAAGGCGTAGTTGTTTGAAGGAGGAACATCCCATTTGGAGATAATTAATTAACTCTGATAGACCACCAGTCATTTCATGGGTCACATTTGAAAATGACATATCCTCGTACTTCATGCTAGTGATATACTAGTTCAATTAACAGCTCATTTGTGTCTCTAATGATGATCATTTTAGTCAAACCAATACTTAGTCGACGTGTTGTTATGACGATCACGAACACGACAAAATGACCAGGTTACTGGTCCGATGTACTTGTACATGGCCATGTCATCCACTGCACCCCACTTGGACGTTATTGATTGCGGACTTGGGGTGATTCACGAATCTTGGATACACTATCCCTCCTTTCACATTGAAACGGGTGATAAGTTCAGTCTTCTTCGAGGGAGAAGAAATGGAGATGGAGCCAGCGTGAGTTTGACAGTTTTCTATATCAATTTTGCAGGCATTGAATAGAAAATCCCATACATGCCATCTAACAGTTTAAGGGTGCAGCCACTGCTTTGGAACAGAAAAGAATGGAAAGAAAGAAATTACAAATAGGGTCCCCGAAGATAAGCTGGAGTAGCTTTTTGTCGTTCTAGGTAGTTGGGGAATCGGGGTATGGTAAGCGGTGCAACCCTGTATTGACTTCATTAATTTCTTTTTGATTCCTTATCCTCGTAGTGCAAGGGTGAAATGAAGAAAAAGAAAAAGGGAGACTACGGAATTTATGATTGCCGTACTGACTCGAAGGCTTTTCTTTGTCGTTTTACCCGCTATATAGAGACTCATCTGGGAATAGAGCCACCACAGTAGTCTTCTTAGGTTGTGCGGGGGGTCCCTGACATTAGTATAAACTCCTTCCCACACTCGACGACTTTAGATATGCGTCCTGTTCCTGACATCTGAAATCTTGTCACCTTGTTATCCAACTAGATATTTCCAGGTCCTGTACATATTTGTTCGATTCGGCGCTCCGCTTCCTGAAGGCTTGATTCCAAGTGAATAGGAAAGAGCATGCACACATTTCATATCTGACTGATGCTCTTGGATATTTGATTCTTTTACATTTATTTTCTTCCTAGATCGAGATGAATTCTGTTTGGTAGACGCAGTTTGATCACATACCGAACCTAATTTATATTGGCATCTCTTTTTGTTTCACATGCAGTCACATACTTCCAGCGGATAGGTCCCCCAAGTCCAGAAAAGAAGAAAAGGTGTACTCAAAGCAACCCAAGATCAAGGAACAGACCAAGATTTTTAGAAATAAAAATGGTTGTGACAGATCCAAAGATGACATCTCAGGGTGCGGTTGAGTCTCCATTGCAGTCAGAACAGCAGCAGCCCAAGAATCATGCTTTCGCATCACTTGGCAGACAGTCGTCCATCTATTCGCTTACTCTCGACGAGTTCCAAAACAGCCTTTGCGAGAGTGGAAAGAATTTTGGGTCCATGAATATGGACGAGTTCCTGAATAGCATCTGGACAGCTGAGGAAAATCAAGCCCAAGCAACGAGTGCACTGGTAGCTGCAGCAGCAAATAGCAGCCCCAATCCTACGCAATTGTCCCTGGGCGAAGCCAACGGTGCAGATCAAAAGGGCATCATCACCAAGGAACCAAGCCTCCCGAGGCAAGGCTCTCTCACACTTCCGGGACCTTTATCGCGGAAGACGGTCGAGGAAGTGTGGGCAGAGATTCACAAGACTCAACAGGAGCGTGAGCCCCAGAATAATAGCACCAACCCGCAAAATGCGGGCTCTTCTCAGCAGCGGCAGATCACATTCGGGGAAATGACTTTGGAGGACTTCTTAGTCAGAGCGGGGGTGGTACGAGAACAGATTCAGCCACCGCCACCTCCGTTGCCTCAGCAGCAGCAACCGCCTTACGGTGGTACTTTCTACCAAACTAACAATACTAATGTGATGGGAACTGGCTTTGTATCAAGGCCTGTCATGAATTTAGCAGGTGTTGGCGGCCCCAGTGGCAGTGCTAACGTTGCGGGCTACCAGCCGATGCCACAAACGGGCGATCCATCTGCCGCGTATCCTGGGAGCATGAAGAGAAGCGGAGGTTATGCTGCCCAGCCAACAGCGGCCTGTTTTGGTGGGAGGATGGGGAATGGAGGGAGTGGAAGTGGATATGGGCAAGTACAGGGATTGGGAATGGGTTCACCTGTGAGTCCAGTGTCATCCGATGGGTTGTGTGCCAATCAGATGGACGGTGGAAATCCATACGGGATGGACATGGACGTGATGAGAGGCGGCGGAGGAGGTGGAGGAAGGAAACGTATCATCGACGGTCCAATAGAGAAGGTGGTAGAAAGGAGGCAGCGGAGGATGATAAAGAATAGGGAATCGGCCGCAAGATCAAGAGCTAGAAAGCAGGCGTATACTGTGGAACTGGAGGCTGAACTGAACCAGCTGAAGGAAGAGAATGCTCATCTAAAGCAGGCTTTGGCCGAGCTTGAGAGAAGAAGAAGGCAACAGGTAAATCCTACTCAAATTGTCCTCCCAACTGCCCATGTACCTACTGACTACCCGTTTTGAAGATGTTATGCTAGTGGAGTACAAGCTCTTTGCTTGCAGATGGATGGTTTCTTCATCGTACGTACGACCGAAGGGAGTCCATCAAATAATAATATGGTTGTGCTTCTTGAACCCGGGAACGAATAATCTCGAAACTATGTGTCTTTGCTAATGCCACCTTTATGCCTACATCCTTATCATATGCTATATATTATTATTATTGATATAAACTAGCTAGTAATATATGTAGCACGTGAACAATATCTTTTGATCTCTTTTGGCCGCAGCAGGTTGAAGAGTCCAAGGTGAAAGCTCAGACAAGGACACAGAGAAACGAGGACAAGGGGATGAGGGTTCTTAGGACGACTAACAGTTCTCCTTTCTGAACTCCAGAAGGAAGCTGCTGCGATGGCATGCGCCTGCAGCCGGTGATAATGCGTGGTGACGAAAATGGAGCTCAGAAGCCATGAAGTTAACCCGGGCCGCGTCGTCTTAATCATATTCAATTAATGTCCAGTATTTCGATAATTCGTGACTAGGCTGCCTTTTTTCTTTTTTTTCTTTTTTTTTTTCTTCTCTCTTCCATTTCTCTTTTCCCCTCCCTTTGAGGTCGAGAAACATGGTCAGTTTTACTTCTTGGTGTCAGAAAAATGTTTGAGATTTTATACATGCTTACTCTTGAATTTGTGTAGAGTCCTTTTTCTGTACTTCGTCTGCTGTAAATAACCATGATTTTTGTGTATCATCATCTGTTGTCTTTCCCGTTTTCATCCCAATCCTTTCTCAGATCTATCAGACATCGTTAAGCAAAATGTGACCAGTCATAATTAATGACTAGTATGTCACCTGATGCATGAGCACGGGATCGATATTATTCTATGTTAATCCTGTTACGAATATGTTTATGGCGTGAATAACAGAAATTTTCATAATATCATTGCATAGTTTTTTTAATTTAAATGCTTAATCTACTGTGGAAGTGTTGAAATTGTACGGTGATAAAATTCATCAATACGAAAAAGTAACACACACTATTTCATGTAGTAATAAAATTTTTATAATAATTATACACCTATAGCTAGCTAAATTAAATTATGCATTCATTTCCAATCAAGTAGAAAAGATGCAAAACTCCATTTTCTCGCAAAAGAACATTTAATCTTTGTCGAAATCAATAATTCAGCAATGCAACAATTAAAACTGAACCAAGCAAGTTACCGTAGAAAATTTTTAGAAGAAAAATAAACCATAAGAAGAATTGCTTTGAGGACAGTTAAAAATAATAATATAGGTCAAGCGTAAGTATCAAATTGATTTATTATTTCTTTTCAAGTGAACATGCCATCTGACTTTTCATCTTGCGGCAAATTAGAGCAATTCAAACAGGTTGCATGGCATCCCAAGGTTCTCTTTCATCTTTCTTGCGGCTTAATTGCCTGTGAATGGAGATTACTGGCGAAAGATAGGATGGGGAAGTGGGTTGGCAGAACTGAATGTGTACATTGTCAGAGGCCAACGAGGAGTCTGAAGATCAACTATTCTTCATGTGTCCTGTCTCTGCTGCTGTCTGGTCTCATACAATGGGACCGTGTGATTAATATCGAGATGTCTTTTTCTTTTCGTGGTGTGTGTAGTTGGAATTATTGAGCAAGAATTGGCATTGTGATTCTTTTTGTATGGTATACGTCTTAATCCTTATGATGTTTAAGTAGCTGCTGCTGTAGTGTGTAAATTCTTGCTGTATCAATAAAAATCTAGAATTTTATTCAAACAAAATTTTGATTACTTATATTCATATATTATATTTATATATATTTTTTACCTTTACCACCCCTCACATCCCTCCCACCCTCAACTGGAACCCTAAATCTGACGGCAGAGAAAATTCTAAGAACCTTTTCCTTACTACTGGGCGGTGGTTATACTGATTTAGGATAACAAAAGTTCATTCTTTTGTTTTGTTTTGTATTTTTCCCCTCTCAGCATTAGCTTCATTTACCGAGGTAAAAAAATGGTGATGTATAATATTTTACGTTGGGTTGATTGGATCTAAAATGGAAAGAAAGCTAGATCTTTGAAGTTTGCATTAGCGTTTCTACTAATCGCATCAGACTTCACACGAGTCTTCCGACAACATTCATGTGATCGGTTTCCAACTTCAAACAAAATGTAAACTGCTGCCCTTCTTTCTTTTTAGTCATTCCTTGACAATTGAAAATCTGATGCAGCATGAAGTTTTGCACCCCAACTATGTGGAAAGGTACTGATAGTTTTATGCAGTGGATTGGGGATAAGGAACAAGAGAGTTTTCTTTATTGGCCCCTCCTTCGGTTAATGCTGGGTTTTGCACATTGCTGGGGTCTGCAGTCCCGTGGCATGTCGCATGGTGTTTGCAGCAACTAAGATTGAGGTCATGTCATTTGGATAATTTTGGTTTGAGATTCAAGCCCAATTTGAGCCCTCTACTAACTTAGGAGCCCAACTTTCTTTCAAATTTGAAAGAAAAAAAAGTACACACACTTCGGAGACTAACTGAAGTTGGACAAGACCCGACGACAAAACTTTGGAAATGTGAAGTTTGAAAAGGTATTAAAGCTTTAAATGGATGGGCATTTTCTTTGCTGTCTTAGATAAATCAAAAGGTTGAGTTTTGGAGTTTGGCATTTTAAGTACCAAAACCAAATAAAACACACACACACACGAAAGATTCCTGCAGTCTTCGTCAGTTTGGTCACCATAGGCCCACAGCATAAATTAACTGGAGCGAGGGCGGTGAAGTTGAATGCGCTGTCTGATTTGGACAGCCCATCAATCAGTTATTTATTCAGTGTTTCACACCAGGGTTGGTTACTTTGCTTTTGTCGTGGTCAGCGTCGCTTGTTTAAATAAGAAGGGCATGAAGTGTCTAAACATCCTTAGAAATATCCAATTGCTACGAAGCAAGAGTGCATTGGTATAAACATTCAGCTTTAAAGTGTATGTGTCTTTGTTGGATAGATTTTTTCCCCGCCTTAAGTAATAGAGGGTAGGGAGAAAAAAGAAGAATTTAAATTCAGAACTTTTGAATTCTAGAGTTTCAATATTAACTGTTAGACTAAAAACTCCATGCATTAGATGCATATGACAGACTAAAAAAGACTGAATAGCTAATATAAGGTTGGAGTGGGTAATGACCCAGGATATAAGATTGGAGCGAATAATGAACTAGACATAAGATTGCGAAGAAATTACTTTAAATTTTTCAAAATCTTAGGTCTAAAAGTTTTCATACTAGGCTTGTAACCTTGAGCACCCTATATATGCATGGCATAACTATGTTTAAGCATTTTAAATATTAGGTACAGAGGGGAGGATGGGGACGGGGTGTGGTTGGGAAAGAAAAATTAGGTTCAGAAGTCTCCTAGCAGACTTGCAACCTTGATCATTACCTATATTAATGGCTACATTAAAGACCTAAGAGTGTCCTTTTCCCTCCAACAATATATGATAGATTTCTAATCAAAATATAGACATATCAATTTATAACGCAGTTCTATAAAGTATATAAACGTCTTCGGTCAGATCTGACCACGGCTAAATCAACAAACATGGAATAAGACACAATTTTACTTCTGCCATAGCACCTGTTTGAACCCAGGAAGGAATTTATTCATGTATTTCTCCTGGCAAAGAACAAGAATCTGACTGCTTGGTCCCTAACATTAGCTCCAACACCTCACTAAATACGGCCATCACTTATCAGGTGTCCAAGGTGGACATGTCATCCACATTCAACTTTTTTTTCTTTAAAGAAGTTGTACGGAGCAAATATTGGCCACCGAACTCTCGCCGCATTCCCCTCTAGAAATACTCCCTTTTCGTCTCCTTTTGGGAATGTTTGTACGAATCATAAAGAACGGCCTCTAGCTCTAGACTCGTCAATGACTGTGATCCGCATCTAGTGTTCTGCTATCATTTTGCAGCACCAATTTGCCAGCATTTAATAGTTTTCCTCTTACATTAGGTGACACTGGGCACCTACTTCAGCTGGATTATATAGAGCAATGGTTGATTGATAATGTCGTCAGACCGTTGACAATAAACATTTGTCCATTTGAAGAAGATATCAGTTTAACAAGGGCAAATTCCTCAGAATATTATCGTTTGTAAAAAAAATCCGCAAATTGTTACTGATTTTTTTTGTGTTCTGCATCTATAGGTTCTGCATCCAAGGTTGATTTTTTTTTTTTTTGGTTCCAATTTGCTTTTGTGCAATTTTTTTTTGTTTACCATTTTATTTTCCATGTTTGAGGTGCTCAAACATGGAAATTCTTCTTGAGGTGGTTAATTTACCACGTTTTAAAAAAAAAATTTGTTAATTTAGTTTGCAAAATATCGAATTGGGTTTTTTTTTTGTGTGAAAATGATATTGGTTTTGTGTGTCTAAATTTTGAAATAGTAGAAATTTAAAACTTTGGTTAAGAGAAAATTGAACACAAACTTAAATGACTAAATGTAGTAATTATCCTGATTGAAGTAACAAAATTGTGGATAGAATGGTACAATTTAAAAAATCAAGATGTTTGAATCTTGTATATTAGTGTTTTATATTGTGTATTGAAGATATAAAAGATTTAATATATGTACACAAAGTTCGAGAAATATTAAATAGTGAATGTTGAGGTTACACTGGGTGATATGGTTGATGGTTAAAAGAGTAAAGACAAGGCTTTTATTTTATAATTGATAATGAATAAAGTTTTGTAAAGTATGTAATTGGAAAAGTTGGAAAAGTTGGTAATTTAGAGGTTAGGGTTTAGAGATACACTCCAGAGAAAAAGTTGATTGAATTGTTAAAAATTGAGAATCCAACGATTTTAGGATTCAAACAAAAACATTTATATTAAGGTAAAATACGCTACAGAGAATTTGCTTGTATAGTTAACCTGTTTTCTCTTAAATGCCCTTAATTAATGGAAGTTGTTGTTTAGTACTACCTACTTTATTTAATGCAGTTAATTTTTTCAAAATGTCTTGAGATATGAAAAGTCAAGTTTTGGAATCATTCCAAACTTATTTACTCCCTCCCTTTTTTTTTAACTCACGTTTATGGATTTTGCTCTAATGTATTTTTATTTGTCGTTTTATAAGCCCCATGCAGCATTAATTATTTTTTCACAATTTTACCCTTTTATTTCTTATTTCCAATATAGGGTTCTTAATTGCTATTGGACAATTAATGAGGGTACAAAAGGAAAGTAGTGTATAGATTTAAGCAATGAAAAATTTTCTTAATTGGTGTGCAAAACCTTAAACTTCAATTAAAAAAAAAAGGGAGGGAATAGATTAGTAGGAAAATAAAAAGTCATCATTGTCCTTCTTTATCATTTAATGCAAGCATTAGTCATACTATATTTAATTAAGGGTATTTTAGGAAGACACAAAGTATTTCTATAACATTACCTAACTTTTTTTAATCTGTGTGAAAAAAAAAACTAAACCTAACAAAGTGGGACGGAGGGAGTATTTCTCTTATTATCAATGCGAAAAGCAGAGATCCCACAGCCATATAAATGGTCCCTCGAGCCTAAAAATCCCGATCAGGAGTGGTAGGGTGGTCAAAATTTTAAAGGATTTCTGAAACAGGCCTAACACTGATCTATGTGAACTGTTAAAAAAAAAAAAAGTGGTGACAACCCAATGAAATAAAAATAAACATCTAAAGGTATCAATCTTGCTTGAATTTGATTGAATTTATGATTGATTTAGACCTTAATATTTCAAAACAAATAATTACTTACTTGATAAGACAGATTTCAATGCCTAATGTAGACATTTAAATCCCAACAGTGAGAGCGCGTCAGCTCTCTAATTTAGTTTGTCCACACATATTTAAACTAATGGATGATAGAATATTGGAAATTTTGAAGTTGAGAAGAAAATCGTGGTGCTGATGTTTGTCAATAATTTATCTTAATCGAATAAAGACAATATTTTATTCTTATCTTAATCAAATCAAACTGTTATCATATATTGATCAAATCAAGATAACACAACTAATATAATTACTCAATTTATATTCCATTCTCATATTGATCAAATCAAAAGAAAAAATAAAATATATCCAGTATAATTATTTAATTCATATCTCTTTTGTATCACATCAAGAATGTAAACATAATTAATATAATTATATTAGCTATAACCTTCCTCTTTATAATATTTGAGTCATACTCAGAAATCAACTCCAATTTCTATCTCAGATTGGATTTCAAAAACGAGCTGGCATTCTTATCACATTATAAACTCAATGTAATTAATTTATCTAGATTCATTACATAATTGGCAATGACATTAACATTAAACACATTTAACATTAATTAGAACATTTCTAACACTTGAGTAGTCTTTCTAAATGTATCTCAAGTCTCCATATAGCATGACTCCCAACAGTGATGAAAGATTGGAATCCTTTCACGTGAACCATGACTGCAATTTCTGTGTGTTACAATCCTTCTATTAACTATATCTCCATTGATTCTAGTTCAGAAATAATAATGTCAAACCTAAATACTCAATCGTTTGATCTAATCCATCAAATCACTTGACTAGAAAATTGATTATCTAAATGAATGAACTTGTCTTGGCAAAGAACTCTTTTTTAGTCAAGATTGATAGATTGCACAAGATATTCATCCAATTAATATGGATCCCCATATGGATTAGGATAAGTGCTTTCTGCATTGATAGACAATTGTGTCATCTCAGGTCTACGGATCATGAGCACTATTGCAATTAATAATGAATCATTGCCTCTTTTTTTTTTTTTTTTTTCTTCAAAACTTAATTATTCATTATGTAAGTAAGTCAATGTTCAAGCCAACATGTCACACAAGTGACTCTCATATTTATTTTAGTATCACATACATAATGGCATGAGACTCACTATTTTATTATCATTAATATCTAATACAATCATAAAGAGCAAATATGAGAGTAGTCTTCCGAATTAATTTTACCCAATTAATAATCCTATGATTAGGAACCATTTTATATTATTTATACCAAGAACTTCTGTCATCATATTTTCATCACATGAGGATGGACCCTGAACAAATAATAAAGGACATCATTCAATGAAATCTGAATTAAGAATTATTGAATCAGAGAGTGCCATTAAACAAACAATATCAAGACAATAATATTATTAATGCTCTAGGACATACTACTAACTTGAACATGGTGCACAAGATAAATGACTAACAGAAATTCAAGGCCTTTGATCTCCAGATATAAGCTGACTGTGCAACCGGACAGATTCGGGCATCAGGAGTGTAAAGACATTTGAGGCAGCATCCTTCAAGTTGCTTGGGAAGGTTACATTCTGGAACCCTCAATTATAGATGGCCTGTTTTACCTGTCCATGTTTTAATTCTCTCAAAAGCAAGAAAAGCAGCGAAAAAGGTTCGAAATACAAATCACTATTAGACGGCAACGTGTGCTCAACCTTCGAATCCCATGACCAGAAAAAGCTAGATACTAAATGTGGAACTCCCATCAGTTTCTCTTTCTGATTCTCATATTTAATCTAAAACCCATTCAGGAACCCCCTAACAAGTAGGTTTTTAAATTGGAAGGAGCGAAGTCTGAAAGACTGGAACCAATGCAATCCGGAGTAGCCAGAATCCGAAAGTGGGGATCACCAATTATCTCAATCTTGCTTACCGTTTTTGGAGAACGAGACTAATGTAATCGAACAAGACTCTCCTTGTAACTAGAAACTTGCAAACAATAGCAGTTAATCCGATGTCCAAGATTCCTGATTTCCATTGTATCAAGATTCAACAAGGCCAGCTGCATGATCCCAGTTTCTATGAAAATGTCCCCAGCCTTCCAAGATCCCAGAGCCCTCCTGATGTTTAGAAGAGGACTGATGCTGACTTTTTTTATCCAAGATTCTTGCGCCTCCATAACCCATATATCAACACTTGATTCAGTGCCGCGATTGTAAACAAACGTAGCTAGTGAATCATTATACAAGGCCAGATTCCCCTGCACCGATTTGAATGTATCCGGAGTCCTGATTTCTCGAAACATCTCACTTCTCATGTCAAAGGCGAAGACTTTACAGTTGCTAGTAGCCCTCCAGTAATAGAATCCACTCAAGTATGTGTTAGTATAAGATTTCACCACACGCAGGCTTGAAAACGTGTAATCTCTAGACTGCCTCCAGGAGTGAGAACTGAGGGTGTACACTGAAACAAGAGGGACGTGCCATATCTCCAGATCATCATCCCAGTAATCTCGTGCACAGACCACCTTAAAGTCGTCAGTTGAGGGGTCTTTCCCAAATCCGAAAACATGGGAATGCAGAGACTCTGATGGAGAGGACAGAGGTAATGATCGGACTGCTAATGCTGGGAGATGCTTAACCTCTCTTGTAGCAGGATTCCAGAGTACCATCAGGCGGTCATCGCTGTAGATAAAAACTAAACCGTCCACCGGGCCGAGCACGGTTGAGACGGTTGAGAAGGATGGGGTGTAGCTATATGATCTTGGTATTCCAGGGATGTGCCAGCCAGGTATTCATCGGGGAACAAAGAAAGCGCAGAATCTCCGGCGTGTACATGATAAGAGTGGACTAAGAGATTTTCCTGGTTTCTGTGATGGCGGAGATGCTTAGCAACAAGAGCAGGACTTTGAATGAGACGGCACCAATACTTGCAGACGGCCTTAGATCGTAACAGTTGTTTTACAGGGAGCTTTGAGAAGATCTCCATTACCACATCTTCAGGCAATTCAAGAAAAAGCGTATCTTTAGTCATTGCATCCTTCCAAACTCTTGAAGAAAAAATTAGAGCAGTATAAAAATCATCGCTTTCTCAAACTGCTGCAGGACTCAAATTTCCTGTCCATTGATTAAAGTGATGCAAGGTGCAAACAACGAAGAGCTGCTGCCTCTTATTCTTCTTTCTTGTTCTCCTTTCTTGGGCATGGACAATGACATGATGGCGAGGCGACTGAGGGACCCATAAATGGTAAGATGAAATAAATGCGTATAAAATACCTTTTGCAACTTGCACAGCCAAATGGGGCAAATTCATTGGCAAGACCTGGGAAAGCTTCTCGTGTGATGGTAGATCAGGAGGGGGAGTATTCAAAGGGGAAACAGCACCCAAGTGGTTGGTTTTGGTGCCGAATAGACACAAATGTGTATCGTTAATTCGTTACTGGGCTTCTCGTTCTCGTATTTTTCAAGTTAGGCCTATTTGATAACTCAATTCAACACTTAAATTTAATGGATTCAGATCTTAGCCATTTAGATGCGTTTGATAATCAAGAATAGAACATGTGAATTACTTAAGTAGCACCGAATCTTTTAGGCAAAACTTGCCCCCACAAATAAGTGATAAGCTTTTCATTTATCACTGAATGTGATACACATTTAAATGTATTAGATTTAATACTTAACAATTCAATCATTTAATGAATTCAGATTTCAGTTTTATTAAACGCACCTTAGCCTCCTTTCAAAAGTTATCGGCCAAAGTCACATTTTTAACAAGTGTTATCCTCAATCTTTTCGCAAACTTACAAGAGAAGATCATTATTGAGTACTAGTTTTAAAACCAATTTGTCATATTTAATTTAACCGCAAAAGTTACTTTTGGAAAATTAACCCAGTTCATAATCACTCATTTTACTCATATACAAAATTTAAAATCAAACTAACTACATTCGATTGATTAATCAAATTGTGTCATAGTTTTATGATTTTGACCTATTCTTTTACCATCGAAACGTTTCGCACAGACTAAATGCACAATATTCTTGACATCGTTAGGCAAAACATAAAATTTATTTCAGTATAGATAAATGTTCCAATTCATGGTAAGGCTGGTGCAGGTAGACTTATTCATAACCACCTTAGCGACTAGAAAGATAGATGGTTTCTGCAGAAATTTGGGGATTGCGGCCTCAAACTTTGCTTCACAACTTTAAGAGATGGACGACCCATCCACGCTCGATCTTTGAACCTTCCGAGTTCCCAACTTACAAAAACTCTTTGTGGATCTCTTTCAGAACTTAAATACACACTCGTGAATTCTTCTCCTCTCTTGTCACTGATTGCAGGACCATCTCGCAAAAAATTTCTATTAGCGAGATTTCCTTCTATTAGCAAAATCGGGTGCAATAATTACTAGATGGTGAAGTTCTATGGGTCCCCCTTAGGTTGAGTGAGACCTCTAGTGTGCCTTGAGTGTTAACTTTGACTTCTAACTTTCTGACCTTTGACCAAAAAAAAAAAAAAAAGTAAAATCGGGTGCAAAGCAAGAGCTGGATTTCATGGACTTGTACTCCTCCTCCTATCTTTAGACTTCTAGAGGATGATCGTAGAAACTTCTCTCTTTGCAAACTCTTTTTTGCGTTGTGTTTGGATTAATGGATTTAGATTTTAAAAAGGATTTGATAGATGAATTTTAAATGACTCTACATTGGATAAATTTGAAATTTTCTAAATTAGTCTACGTCATTTTATAGGTGGATTTGAAATCTCGATTCTTAATATAAAATTTCAAACAGTGAAAAGAATTGTAGATGTGAAATCAAATCCACCCCATCCAAACACAATATTAACGAATTCTAATTCCAACCTTCCTTACCCCAAAAAAAAAAAAAAGGAAGAAGCTCTGGAAAACGAAAACGTGATTTATGCCAGCCACCACGACCTTTTGCTTTTTACGCCTGTAACTAAGCAGATCAACTAATCTGATTTGGCATAGCCACCCCGAAAGACTAACTGAAAATAACAGAGGCGATAATACAACGTAAGATCCTCTTGATTCTTAGATAATACAGCAAATTTTTCCGCATTTCTGACTTGGTTAGCTTGCTGGTGAAGTTATTCTCACAACACATGAAATAAACGAAGGTAGATGCCCGGCGATATTGGCCAGGAGGCATGTCCTCTGGTAAAAGTAGATATATGACACGGCGGCCCCAGAGGAGCGTGCGCACGCGCTAGGCATGCAAGTTGGAAGTTGCAACAAGCCACTGTTACCAATGCAGGTTCGATCCAATCATAAACACTGTCCAGAAAGCCATTTTCTGCAATTTTTATGGGAAAAAAAGCCATTTTTTTGCAATTTTTATGAAAAAATATATTATAACGATATGACGTATGTGAGGTAAAAAATGTTGAGACAAAAGTTACAAAAAATGTAAAAATATTTTGGTTGAAAACTCCAGTCCAAACAGGGTATTAACATTGACTCGTTTAGAAATGGGATTCCTAATTTGCTATGACAGAAGGATTTAGATTTATGGTAATAATCTTTTGTTTCTTAAAAGCTTAAGAGAACGTAAACCGATTTCTTGTATTCACCTTGAATTTAGGTGAAATGTTCATGGAGAGAAGCAAGCAACAGGAATACAAATCATCCCCTCGGGTAACTTAACTCCTTGTGCAACTTGAGAAAGGGATCCCTCCGACAACTTCAGAGGAGAAGATAGGATATGTTAGTCACATGACAAATAGCAGAGGCGCAAATTTTGCCAATAGATGTTGGTGCAGGTGTGGAAGGGAGTTGTATCCCTTAAACATGAGGTCTCGAATTCAAAATTCATGAGAATGAAACAACACCATTGGGAGAGCTTCCTCCACAAAGAGGCCTAACGCGGCTCGAACAGGATTAATCACGAACCATAAAACCGATGCAAACATCTGTGGTTTATACCAAAAAAAAAAAAAAAACCAAAAAACAAAAAAGTCGCAATCTTTCTTTCTGCATCTCATCCTTTCCAAATGAGCATAATCTACAATGAGTTTAGTGCTACGAGTTTTCTAACAATATCAGGACTACGTCCTGGGAGCCCTAGACACAAGTAATTTTACTCCTGCAAACAGGCTGTTTTCCTGTGTGCAAATTTAAAATCTTTCCAGTCAAGTAAGTCATCTAGAATCGCTCATGATGAACAATACATAATTAAATTTAAAAATGCAACTATTTAGATAAAGCAGAATATGACGTGTTATTTAAAACTGTTTCAGCCTAAGCCTCAGCCATTATATTTAACCTTCTAATGATACACACTAATCTCAACTTTTTCAATGTTTTAAAAAACTAAACTTTTCTTGCCTGTAGTAGGCTATACATATTATTGGCACGTCACAATTGGTGATGATTCAGCAAAGTACAATAGCCACAATTCATACAGGTAGCATAAATCTTGATCACCTAAGAAATTCTCAGAAACCAAGAGTTTTCTCCACAACTAGTTTAGCTCCTTAATCAGTTTGTTTAGAAAGCAGCAAGTACTAATGGAAAAACAATCTCATCCCTACTCTGTGTGTGATACATCTATTTGCAGGTGGCATCCACATGTACCTTCTTTGTCCTTACTCTTTACTAAGTTCGCCTCTAGGAAACTGACCAAACTGAATTATTTCTAGACTGAAATCTCTCATCACGGGATTGCCATCTTTAGCATCACTCCTTCCTCCGATCAGCTCAACAGCCAATACGCACGATAACATATTTCTATAGCGTTTAAGCACAAGGCCCAGCGAAAGTTGTTGTTTTGACACCCAAGGATCCTGCATGAGACATTGCCCAAAACTCAACCAAGGCTCTGCACTTGGACAATTTTTTGGCCCCAACAACCCTCTTTAAATGTGATGATAGAGCACATACAAAAAATGCAAAAATAAGATCTTCTTGTAGACGAAACCAATACTATGAAATTGGCCAATTTCACCCCTTATGCCAACTTGTTATCTTCATTCCAATAGCCTGTAAGTGAGAATGCTCAGGATCTTGAGTTAGATACTTAATGTTTAATTCTATTTGGTGTCTGCAATCAACTCCTAGAGTCAAAGGGGCAAAATTCTCTTATTTTCTGTACTTTTACATAGTTTCTTCATGAACAAATGATTTTTTGGTGTTTCTTATTTTAAGGTGGGATGTTAAATGCAATTTGAGTCTCATTAGTATCAATGTGATTTTCTTGTTCCTTGTATGACTACAATGCTCTCTTTTTGTTCTTAAGGTTTTCTTCTAGTCTCGCCTCGAAATCATGTATTGGCAGGTCCACATTAGCCACTATTCAGACTCAACACCTTTCTTTGTCAAGTGCTACTCAAAGCCAACCCAACATTACTTTCATCCTTAAAATGACAAGACAAACCACTAAGAATCCACCATAAGTAGCTCTCATTTTAGGTTTCCCGAAGTTGCCATACATTAAAATGTAGGTGCTATAAAATAATTCTGAAAGATATATTACTTGACCTTCCTGTTCAGTGATCAATAATTCATTGAAAAAGTATGGAACAGCAGCTTCCAGCCTTTACTTAACCGCAGTTTACAGTGTCTTTCAATTCATCAAATAATTTATGAAGATCCAAAGTACACACATTCAGTTTTTGAATTAAGCAATTAAAAATAAACACATCCTTCGTTTAAGTGGCAAACTTAAAGACCCTCCTTTTGTTCAAAACTAGCTAAGCTGATATGGAGATAGAACTTGACATCCAAGGAAAGGAAGAAATAAAGAAATAGACAATTTACCTCATATAAGAAACTTATGCAAAACAAAGTTAATTACTCCATGACAAGGACAAAAGCTATGTCTTAGAAGTTTCCTCTTATGCATCAGCATCTAAAATGGCCTATGCATGGATCCAGAAATCAAACATTTAAAATTTCAACAAAATGTTCACAAACCATGGAATCCACAGAAATTTGTACAACTGTGAGGCAAAAGACAAGTTCTTGCATTAACTGAACACAACTATTTCAACAGAAAAGACAATATCAGCAAAAGTAATTTAGCAACGAAAAGCAAAGTATAAAGACAAACCCAAGATGTACATAAAAGAATGAGTGATATACAATTGCTCAAAGTCGAAAAATTGTCAGAATGGACGAGATGGATACTGACAGGGAGAAGATGAATAACAGAACCTCATTTCAGAATGTTATGCCAGCTTGCAAAATCCATATTTCACATCAAATAATTGCACAGCATGGAAAATCTACTCGTAGATAAACTGAACTTCCACGTCAGGATATTTCCTCATTAACTTTATCATGAACGAAGAAAAGTTGGCTAAGGCATGGCATTCTTCAGGGGTCTTGGTCTCTGACACAATACCATAGATCACCAACTTCCTGAGGATAGTGCACCTTTCCAGAAGTCCCGCAACCCAGTGCGAAAACAAGTCAGTCATTACCGTCCACCCAAGTTCCAGCACAACAATGTTCTCCAATTGAAAAGAACCTTGCAATCCATACTGAAGTGCTGCCTCTCTTAGATCATAACTCAGTGACAAGTGACTCAAAAGTGGAAAGCATGCAGAAATAGTCTCAATTTCGACAACCTCATCTTCATCATCAAACACAACACCCCAAAGCCTGAGCCGTCTCAACTTTGATGATTTTGAAATCATATGATGAAACTTTGCCCACATGATTGTAAAATTGCCAACATCCACAACCTCAAGATTTTCAGCACTTTCACCAATGTCAAGATGAATAACACTAACATCATCAATCCTGAGGAGCTTTAGTGTACCCTTGCCAACAAGCTCAAACACTTCAAGTGTGCAATCTTTTAAGTGCAACTTCTCAAGACTATCTGCCTCAAGTATAAATTTGTCCAAACTAATAGCCTCAACATTTATGTCCTTTAATGAGCTACTGCTCAGTTCCATTGTCGCCTGAGGATCCGACATGACAACATCGAGACTGACAAGAGTCAAAACCTCAATTATTGGACAAGCAGTCAGTAAAAGACTTAGGTCCAAAGCTGATATACTGACATAACTAAGAGCAAGCAATCTCAAGCAAGGAAATTTCTGATAAGTAGGCTCAACCCCTGTGATTGTATTATGAGCCAACGTCAATACTTCCAGCTTGTGTCGACTGCATTTTTCAAGTATATTAATGTTTGGTGTTGTCCTGACATTGTAGTGCAACTGCCGCAAGGTACCTCTAGTATACATAAGCCAAGCAATCACTGGGGCAGCTGAGAACTCATCAACATCATCCATAATTATTGAAAGGCACTGGAGTGCATTAGTCTGGAAAACTGTCTGCGTTATAATAATCTCTAGTTTAGTTGTAGTCAGGTCATGGTACACAGGCCAATCATTGGAGTTGAATGTAAGGGCGTGAAGATGATTTTTCCATGCTTCTCGCCACTTTCGGCAAGTTGCAGATGCAATCACAACATCACGAGCAGCCCCCAGCCGGGACAATATATTCCCAATGACCTCCACAGGAAGACACTCCATGCACAATCCAGAAAAAAGGAGCAAAGAACGAGATGCTCAATATTCCTATGACCTACCAAAATCGTCTAACCACTGAAAGCTTCAGAGTAAAAGAAAGGACAACCCAAAACCAAATTCTAAGAATGGTTTTTAAGTAACCTCGAATCTAACATATATAAATGAAGTAGCCAAACCTCCAAAAGGATAAAATCAACGATCTACAGAAAAGATATATAAAGCAACCCCTGGTCAATCAATTTTTTTGCAAATGTCATGAACCAGTAGTTCAACGAGCCACTGACTAATCTTGAAACTGAGATTTGGGACAAAGGCTTTATGGAATAGTTGGACAGAAATCCTGCCTGATCATAGTTAAGATAGCCAATCTCTCAACTATTAGGTACCACTAGAAAAGGCGCCAACAATCAGTCTTCAGCAATCAACATTCCCAAATTACATCAAATTCTCACCCTGAAGCCAAAAAATAAACAAAATAGGACAACGTCCAGATAATAACGCATGAATAAAATAACAAGGAAACATTCGTATTCAAATATTAAATCAGAATCAAGAAAGAAGCAATTGAAACAGAGAGTTTTGCGGCGACTTACCAAATGAGATTAATCAGAGCGTGACGATCAGAACCCAGAATCCAAAATCCACTAACCAATCCAATAAATCAAGAATATAAAACGCATTCATCAAGGATGCCCCTCAATCGAGTGCACCAAAGTAACTATAAATTCAGGAAAAAGGACAGAGAAATGGATGATGATATCTAATGACTAAGGAGTAAGGAGGCAGAAGAATCAACCAAAGAACTAGTAGTACCAACTGAGCGAAGGGAAGAAGCGCAGGGGGGGGGGGTGTTTAGGAATCTGATTAGCTGGAAGAAGGAAATGGTCAAGCTAACTTTGCAGCCCTCTGCCTTTCTGCCCTCTTGGCTCCTGCACAGAAACAGAAACACACACACACACACTAGTGAGTGTTGCTGCCTTGTTGGTGTTCTAGCCTCTAGGTTGGCTGAGTGGTTCGCACGTGACTGGAGGAAGAAAGTGGAATGGAACCCGCGTACATGTAGATGGATAGATATACATACGTCCGTTTTTTATCCCATGATTCTACGCCCGTTCTGGTTTTTAAGATAATTGAGAGGCTCTACAAAATTGTCCTGAGTAGTTCATGATAGAGATTTTAACGTTTAAAAATGTATACATCGAATTCAATAAAATTTTCTAACTGCAGTAATAAAAGTAACAGGTAAATATTAGAGATAAGAGTCAGCATTTGATAACCCACTTCAATACTTAAACTTAATGTTTTCAAATCTTAACCGTTTAGATGCATTTGATAACAAAAAATAGAACATCTGAATTAATTAAGTGACACTGAATCTTTTAGACAAAACTTGCTTTCAAAAATAAGTAACAAGCTTTCCACTTATCACTGAATGTGATATACATTTAAATGTATTAGGATGCGTTTGATAAAACTGAAATCTGAAAATTAATGTCCGAAATCTGAATCTGAATTCATTAAGTGATTGAATTGTTTAGTGCTAAATCTAATACATTTGAATGTATATCGCATTCAGTGATAAGTGAATAGTTCATCACTTATTTTTGGGAGTAAGTTTTGTCTAGAAAATTCAGTGCCACTCAATTTATTAAGGTGTTCTATTTTCGGTTATCAAACGATTTGAACGTGTTAAAATCCGAATCCATTAAATTTAAGTGCTAAACTGTGTTATCAAACGGGGATACTTAATAATTCAATTACTTAATGAATTTAGATTTCAGATTTTAAATTTCAGAATTCAGTTTTCATATTTCAATTTAATCAAACGCAGCCTAACTCTCAAATTCTAGATTGTCGTTGTATCAAACAAAGAAAAAAATTAGATGCAAATAAAGATTGTATATTGACTTTATATTTTTTATCTCCCTCACATTTAAAATAGTAAAATTTCATCCCTCATAAATAACAAGTGATAATTTTAAACAGGTTTTGACTATTTCACTTCAAACTTTAAAAAATCTCACTTGTCTCCTTACTTACTTTATGCTTTTAGTATCATTTACAACCCAATTTAAAATAAAATATTAAAAATTTATTTTGGGAAAGTAAATGTACTTTCATTCAAAATTATCCTTTGTTGTCTTACTTTTATCATGTAAGTATATTCATAACAAAATAAATGAAACTTTATTTTGATTGAAAAAAATATATAGTTTGTTTTCATTTAATTTTTGAATTCTACAAGCTAAAAGATAATATTTTCTTTATTCCAAAGTGTTTTGAGTTAATTTAAGAAGTTTTACAAATTATTTATATATTTTGAATTTTCTACTTTTGTCCAATTTGATGGTTTGAAAATTAAAAGATATAATATGCTAAAATCATATATAAATTTGTTTGTATTGTTTTAAATCGGCAAAAGGTATTTTCATGGTTATAAATTATTGTGAATCATTCTCAAGAGTATTATAAATTATTCATAATTTTGAATAACTTAACGCTTCTTGTTCAAACCAATGACATAAAACTACTAAATTTTTTTAATATTATCGGCTAAATATTTATTAAGAAACTCCATCCATCTATTTATAAAAATTAATGGATAAGTTTGGTGTATTATAGTAATTGAGAAATCATAAGAAAAGGGCAAACTTGGAATGAAATTATATTCTCTCACCAAAATAAATTTTTTAACATTATATTTTGAAATGGGTTTCAAATGATATAAAAGTTTAAAATAAGGAGGCAAATGAGATTTTGAAAGTTTGAGGGCCCTCAAATTATCCCAAATAACAATGCTCATTTTTAGTCCCTCAACTCATTTCTATTAATACTTCTAGTATGCCTCGCAAACCTTGCGTTTAAAATCTAATGAGTAGAAGGGAAAAAAAGAAAACAAAAGAAAATGCCCTCACATTTCTTTCTTCTTTGTTCTGTCTTACTAGTCAAGAATGTAGTTAGGGTTGCAAATGAATCAAACCGCTCGCGAACGGCTCGAATTTGAGCTTGATTCTCTCAGGTTCGATAACTCGCAAGTCGACTCAAATAGGCTCGAATATATATATATATATATATATATATTTTTTATTTTTATTTTAATAGTAAAATTTCATATATATCCCTAATATTTTTATTATTTATTAAAAAATAATTATTTTGTTTATTTTTTAAAAAAATAAATTTATTATTTATTATTTTTTTCAAGCTCGACCTTCATTTTTTGAGTTTGTCGAGGTCAAACTCACGCTTGAATTTGATGAAAAATGAGTTAAGCCGAGCTCAATAATGCCAAAGTTTGGCTCGTCTCGACTCGTTTGCAACCCTAAATGTAGCAACATCCATGGTTACCTCCAATTACTGTGCTAGTGGTGTCGCCATTGGCAGCCACTGCTTTCAATCACAAATTTTCATATAAATTCAATTCCTTACTCTTTTTTTTTGGGTATACGATCTAATTTTGATATTAGTCTTTGTAAAAAAAAAGATGAAAATGGCTAAAAATAAAAAAATATATTGATATATAGAATCTTCCACAACTAGTACTGGAAAAAAAACGCTAGCATGTTTTTCTCTATTAGCTGTATGATTTTAAAAAAATATGAAACTAATATTGAGATCAAATTTTACTTGCCATTATTTTTCCTATTTTTCATCCACATTCATTCTTTTTTTTTTAACTAATATTGAAATCAAATTCTACATGAAAAATTGAATGAGGAATGGAATTCTGGTGAAATTTTGTGACTAGAGTAGTAGCTGCTGGTAGCAACATTGCTAGCACACAATCAAAGGCAGTCATGGCTAATTGGCTGTATAATTTTGGCTAGCAAAATATGACGAAAAGGAAAGTAATTTGTTTGGATAGGAGAATTCTCCCAAAATTTACTTGCTTGCATCATCAACACATTTTTCAACCACCTTTTTATCTCACACACATCACATCAAAAAAGTGCTATTTTGTTTAATTTCAAATTATTATTTCAAATACTCTCTATCCAAACAAACCCTTAGAGTGAGAGACGTTTTTCTCTTTTTCCAACGATCTTCCCATCTTGTTCACGAAGTTTGCGAGGCACGCGATGTACATGAATTTTTTTGGACAAGAATATGAGTAAAAATGAGCCAAGCCACTAAAAATGTCCATTTTTCATTTGTTGAGCAAAAATAAAAAAATCATTATTCCATATATGAATGACGTAAAAGATACAAAACCAATATGTGATGGATGAAAAATCATCCTTTCATTTGTGCAAGATTAAGCTTACTTCTAAGGGACTATTTGTATGATTTTTCCTCAAAATTTTAGTTTTTTTTTGTGTTAATATTTGAATGTTTCTCAAGTAGTTTCTTTTGAACATCAATAGGATTCTTGTTTTTCTAATTTGGTTTTTTTAACTTCTCTATTAAAAATATGAAAATTATGCATTCACCATTCGTGTCTGAAGATTGTCCTAATATGGTATAAGCAGATTCCACAATTATTTTTAAATTTCATGCCTTCGAATTAAATTCACCATTGAATGGCAAAATAAGTATTTTTAATCATTAAATTGTAACAGTTTAAGAATGTAATATATGAACCACATACAAATGGAGGGCATGCACCATAGTATTTTCCTAACAAAGAAAAGGAATTTTTTTCCTTTTTTTGGGTATTAATGTAGACCCACGTATCAATTGTTATATCCAAAAGATACGCTTTAAATTCTCTATTTCCAAAACTCTCGTTTCATGTCCTATAACATCAATAACTATCAGGTATTCATGACATTAATTGGTTACGATGTGATTTGAGGACAGAATACGTGACAGCTATTCATATTATAAGACACAGAGATAGAGAGAGTTTTGGAAATAGAGAGTTTGAACTCGAGATGCTAGTATTGAAATAAAGTGTAAAACTAGTGGTGGAGCAAAAACAATCGACAATTTGTTTGGATTGCCATTTTTGAATTTTTTATAAAAAAAAAATTGTAACAATTTGATATATATGAGGTACAAAGTTATATGGAAAATGTGATCATAAAAAACGTAAAATTTTTTCTGTTGAAAACTCTAGCCCAAACAAGGCATTGTTATTCCAGGCTATGCTTACACGAATCACAACAAAATTTTCCGAGTTTTGTTATATAAAACAAGCACTTTTAAAGCGTTATAGGATATCATAATGGAAGGGGTTAATGGCACTTTACAACTCTCAATTATTATTTTTCTTACCCTGAACTCTTCGATTTTATAATATACCACCTTGAAGTTCTAACTTTTAGCAATCCATTACATTTCACTATTGTTTGACAAATTGAAATAGAATTCAAATGGCCCATATTCGGTAGAAAGACCCTTCCAAACATTGCCCTGATTTTCTTCTAAAATTGCCCTTTTTTTTTGCCAGGAAATATGCCCAATTACACAATTTTTTTTTTCTTTTCCATCAAAAGGTAACAAAATCTTGATTCTTTTCAAGTAGTTAGAAACTTAATGGAACTCTCTCTTAATCTCTTTCATTACAAAATAGAACTATTAATAGTTTAGATATGAGGAAAACATATGCATTGTGACTAGGGTTGCAAATGAGTCGAGTCGAGACAAACTTGACTCATTTTTTACTAAGCTCGAGCTCGATTCGAGCCTAATCGAGCTCGAGCTCGAAAAAATAAAAAATATTTATTTTAATTAAAAATAAATAAATAAAATAATTATTTTTCTTAATAAATAATAAAAATATTAGGGATATTTATGTAATTTCACTATTAAAATAAAAATAAAAAATAATATATATATTCGAGTCTATTAGAGCCGACTTGTGAGTTATCGAGTCTAAGGGAAGGTTGCTCGAACTCGACTCGAAGATCCAAACGAACTGCTCGAGCTCGATCAATGTCGAACTTGAGCGGCTCGAATCTTTTGCAGCCCTAATTGTGACACCTTTTTTTTGATTAAAAAAATGACATTTTAAGGACAAAATACGAGTAAAGTTCAAAGGGTCCTTGTATGCATGATTGGATGGATGAATAAATCAATTTGCCAAACTAAAGTTAATAGTTGGTTGCAAAATTTAGAAGTTTAAAGTTAAAAATACAAAAATTTTAAAATATAGAGTATAAAGTGAGGGCCTTGTTTGATAGCTTTTTTTTACTAAGTTTGTGTGTTATTAGTTTTTTACCAACTTTTACTACAGGAATTTAAAAAAACTTGCAAAGTTTTTAACATACATGTTCCAAAAACTGAAAAATACATCCCACAAAAAAAAAAAAAAATCTCCCGTCCATCATTCTTATTTTTCTTCCTTCCCACTTCAAACCACCACCACCTTTGCCGGCACTGGCAACGGCACTAGACTTCGCAAACTCTCTCTTTTTTTACCCCTTATTTCTCTCTTCCCTCCTCCCCTCCCCCTTCCTATTCACAACTAGAGGGGAAATAGGAAAGGGGGAAGGGGTTGGGGAGATTGGGGGAGGGAGGAGGGAGAGAAAGGGAGAGGGGGGAGGGAAAGAGAGGGAGGAGGAGAGAGAGAGAGGAGGAAGGAAGGAAAAAAAAAAGGGGGAGGGAGGTGGCCAACGTAGAAAGGGAGGAAGGAAGAAGAAAAGAAAAGAAAAGAAAAAGAAAAGGAAAAGGAAAAGAAAAGAGAAAAGAAAAAAAATTCTTCAAAACTCACTACAAAAGCTTTTTTTTTCAAATTTTATATACACTTCCAAAAAAACTTAACTGCCAAACAAGGCCGAGATTTGAGAATAGTTGAACGTTGCGACCCTAATATAATTGTTGCACTTCAAGTGCGAAAGAAACGAGGAAATTGAAGGCTTGAAGCCAACCAATCGATCAAAATCCAGTGCGATAAGGGACTCTGTGGTGGCTAGATGCCATTGAGCCCACGTGACACATGCTGCACTTCAAGTCGAGTCTTTTTTAATTGACACTTCAACATTTTTATTTGTTTTTTGCACTCGATGGACAGCTTGAAAAGGGTAGGAAAGAAACCCCACCCCCGACCCCCCCAACAAAAAAGAGATGATATTTTTGCAATGGCCAACCATCAGTCCATCACCCGCACAACTCAGACTATTATCTTTTTCTTCAATGTGAGTTTACAGCTTAAACCTTCCTTTTTTTTTTTTTTATTTAAGGTTAATGGGTTATAGCTTAAATCTTGCTTGGGTTGTTAGGAGCTAGCTGTAAAATAAACTCAACCCCAGAAGAGAAAGGGAAAAGAAAATAGGGACAAGTGCTTTTACTGCTACTATTTTTCTGTAGTCCCAACCGGCCTACTATTTTCTGTAGTCCCAACCGGCCCTGCCAACTCTCGAGTCAAGTAGCACTGTAGCAGAGCTTAGGCCGTAGAAATTAGTAGTACTAATCAGTGATATACGTAGACTGAAGTGATTAACCAAAAATCCCAAAACCCCATCTCCCCGAACATTTGCCACTTCCCTTCTCTCAAAACAAAAGCCTCTGCTTTGCCAGTAAATGCTTCAACCATTTCCTCTGCGGTTTACAAGTGCGGCGCTGACTGTCTCAGGTCTCTCTCTCCATCTCAAAACATAACCCCTATGTTTCCAGTATATTGATGTCTCGTTATCATACCCAAAGCTCATTTTTCTCTTTGCTGCTCCTGTTTCCTTCTGATTCTTGATGTTTTAGGGTCTATCTCTTTCTTTCTTTCCTTTTTTTTGTTTGTTCTTTTTTGTGTCAAGTGTTGCTTTAATTTCTTGCCCCATTATAATTTGTCTGCAAAATTGGTTTAAAGCTACTGTCTTTCTTGCGGCAAGGAGCCGGGGAAGGGTTCATGTTTGTTCTGTCTGGAATAACATCTTAAGACATTTGCAAAATCATCACTATCTTTTGCATTATAATGTAAATGATCCTGGAAACATACGTTGCAAATTAGTGTGGGCTTTTTGCTTATTCCTTTTGTTCTGCTGAGGATCTTTACTTGTTTATCTTTGAAGTTTTCGTTTATTAAGCATTGGTTTAGGTTATGATTGTAGGGAGCTTTCTGGCTGTATTTTACAATTAAAGAGGAGCTAAAAGAATATACCCGACTGCAAATTGAAGGATTCGGCAATTGGGCTTCTTTAGCTTTTTAAGAATTCTATCTAAGTTGCATATAGTATTTCGGGTTTTTCTGGTATGGCTACCTGCACATCGACCTGTTTTACGCCTTATGATGCTCGAAGGTCAATGGGAGTTTTGAATGTCCTTGGAGGAAAAGTAGGCCCCCTGAAAACGCCAGATGAAAGGATTGGCCTTTTGAATGTTAGCCAAAGGGGTAGTCCAATTTGCACTCAGATTAAGTGTTCAACAAGCTCTCATAGTGTCGACCAATTTCAGAGCAAAGATCCCTTTCTTAATTTGCACCCAGAAATTTCGATGCTTAGGGGTGAGGGAAACAGCACCATAACCAACCCACGGCAGGATAGCTCAAGTGGAAGTGTTACAGAGAGTTTGAGAGATACTTCAAGTTCAAACAATTACAATGAGGCAAAGATAAAAGTTGTTGGTGTTGGAGGTGGTGGGTCAAATGCTGTCAATCGAATGCTTGAAAGCTCTATGAAGGGTGTGGAGTTCTGGATTGTTAACACGGATATCCAAGCCATGAGGATGTCACCTGTTTTTCCTGAGCAACGCTTGCAAATTGGTGAAGAGCTTACCAGGGGACTTGGAGCTGGTGGGAACCCAGATATTGGGATGAATGCTGCTAAAGAAAGCAAGGAAGCGATTGAAGATGCAGTTTACGGTTCAGACATGGTTTTTGTCACGGTAAGTTCTGCTTGCGAAGTTATTTTCTGGGCGGATACTTTTACAGTTAGGTATATACTTGTGTTTCTGTAATTTTCTCTATCAGTTCCAAGAAGCAATAGTGAAGGTGTTCATTAACGAAGATGATGAAAAGATATATCAAAGATTACTGAATTAAAAAAAAAATATTTTGCTTCCAATCCGTATTCAGACACTAGTAAAATTTAGATTCATGTTAAACTCTACTAAATGGTGTAAAGGGCAATGCTATTTCATCTGAGACATTACGCTAATATTTGCTGTTTTTGTTTTTGTGTTAGCCATTTGTTTTATAATCTTGTGTGGGACTTCACGTGGACCTCTACAGGCTGGAATGGGTGGAGGAACAGGGACAGGTGGGGCTCCTGTAATTGCTGGAATTGCTAAAGCAATGGGTATCTTGACAGTAGGCATTGTTACAACTCCTTTCTCCTTTGAGGGTCGTAGAAGAGCTGTTCAAGCACAAGAAGGGATTGCAGCTTTGAGAGAGAATGTTGATACACTGATTGTCATTCCAAATGACAAATTACTGACTGCAGTCTCCCCATCTACCCCAGTAACAGAGGCATTTAACTTGGCTGATGATATTCTTCGTCAAGGAGTCCGTGGTATCTCAGACATAATCACGGTATTGAATTCAATGTGACTAAAGACTCATCCCATTATATCTAGCTGATATAGTTGACACGGTTTATATATAGCAATCTACTCCTAGCTTATTTTTCATGCACATAACACGTGAACGCCAAGTTGTGTCGGAGATTGAATATATGAACTCTTCCTAGATGACCAACTCTTGTGGTAGGGGTTGAGGAAGGTCTATGCAATTGTCTACTATTTTGGATTTCTGTCTTATAGGTGGAAGGTGGTTCTTCTATGTTTCATCAGTTTTGATCAATTAGTAAACCTCAGTGATTCAGCATCTCCTTTAGCTAATTCTTCCAATTTTCTTGAAGGATGATCAATCTCACGCAATAATCCAGGTGAAACTAGGCTAGAAATGTATTATAAAAGTGTGAGGGGTTTCAATTGTACCTGTATATTATATGTTTGCTTCTACCTTGTAAGTACCTTTTCAGCATGCAAGTCTGGAAGCGTACCTCATCCATGCACTTTTCCTCCCACCCAAACTCCATATTTGAAATTCGTTGCACTCTTTCATGATTCATGGTTGTTAAAACACTTCATAATTGAACCAATCAATATGCTTGTTAAAGTTGCACCAAGTCCTTTGGGTTCTCTATGTGAAATGCTACAGTGGAACGTATGAAATATAGAATTTAGATGTGTGTGTGGATGCATATGGATATCCTATATGTATAAATTTAAGGGTTTGTAATTGATGCTGAGTAGTGTAGCTGACTGTGAACTATGAATTTGCCAAGTTTTTTCTTGTCAGCTACTGCTCTCAGTAACAACTTAGTTTAATTTCCTTTTACAATCACTTTTCAGGTTTTATTAGAAGATACTTGTCTTATAGAATTTATGGTAAGTTGTGCTCAATGCAGATTCCTGGGCTGGTAAATGTGGATTTTGCTGATGTGCGTGCCATTATGGCTAATGCTGGTTCTTCATTGATGGGCATTGGGACTGCAACAGGTACTTTCTATAAGCTGCTGAATTGACAAAGTGTGTCTCAAGAAGCATCCATGCTTCTCTTGTCTTTGTGATCATTCTTTTTGAGAAAATATCATCCCCTAAACTGGTTATTAAATTCCTTGGTGTTTCTTATCCTAAGCTATGATTTCACCTTTCACCTTCATTGCTCAGTTTCATGGGAATGACTAGAGAACATCTGGAGGAAAAAAAAAATGATTCCTCGCAAATATGGACATTATTTGGAACGTAACTTGAATAAGAATTTTGACCATTGTCATCTCCTGTTAATTCAAAGATTTGTTCACTTTCTTTCTTTGCTCTTCTTCTTCTTCTTCTTCCTTTTTTTTTTTTTTTTGAATGTTTTGTATTAGGGTATAATGATCAAGGTCCTATCTTAAACAGTCTAGAATTACTCACATTCTGGATATTTAACTGTGCAGGGAAGACAAGGGCTAGGGATGCTGCTTTGAATGCTATTCAATCTCCCTTGTTAGATATCGGGATAGAGAGGGCTACTGGTATTGTGTGGAATATTACTGGTGGCAGTGATTTGACATTGTTTGAGGTATATAATTCTTTCTCTGATGTGTCTAAGCATGTGCTTGGTTTGCTACAAAGAAACAGATGAAGATATTTCACATTAATTTACTGTGAAGATTGTATCTCTTTGGAAACAACAGATTTACTTTAGAAGGAGACAAAACTTCTGCTATTTGGTGTCTGTTCTGTTTTACATGAAAAAAAATGCAGCCCATATCTCACAAAATAGTTAATTTTTGGGCTTGGAATCGTTTTTAACTTTCATTGATTGTGGACTTTCTTTTCTCTACACAAATTGATTTGTGTTGTTTTTATACATATATCCCTTACTTCTGGACAACTAGGTTTTACGAGGAAACTGCTATTTGGGTGCTTACATGGCCCATGTATCATCAATATTATGACAAAAAGAAGTTTTTGAGTGATAGTGACACAATTCTTAATGTTGAAACGTTGAAGATTTGTGGGAATAATAGGGATACTGAACTTAGTATTTTGTGTTCAAGTTTAGGATTTCTGTTTTAGTCTATATGCCTTCTAGCTTCTTCATCCTGGTTATGTTATCTGCCCAATTGTGTGTGTTGGTGTTACTAAATAGTTGTCTTTTGTTTGATCTAATTCTGAAATTCTTTTTTCATGTCATTAATGTTTCCTGGCTTTGTAATAGGTAAATGCTGCTGCAGAGGTCATATATGACCTTGTGGATCCAAGTGCCAATTTAATCTTTGGAGCTGTTATTGATCCATCACTAAGTGGTCAAGTAAGTGGCTTAGTATCTCTGCACAAGGAGGACAAATCTTGCCACTAGTATTCTGTTAAATTTGCAGTTACTGTTTCACTGTATTGTGTATAGTCTTCTGCCAATAATTGGTTTGGCCTTGAGAACAAATGTTGTAAACAAATCCTCACCCAGGTTGTGTCTCCCTTTATCAAATTGTGAAAGGGGGTCCTTTCTTATATGTGCCAGCTTAATGTTCATCTAGGATATCACTTACCTTCCTATTCAACTCACTCGATAGGATATCAAACAATTTTAGGCAAGGGAATAAATAACTTCAGCCCTGATTTGACTTGTTTGGCTTAGTGCAAAAATTAAGGGAATTTCATTTTCATTGCTCACCATGTTAACCATCTATCCTTGAGTTTATTCTGTCATTCTTCTCCTGATTTCTTCCCATGAGAAAATAATACTGTCTCTTTGTTGTGTTTTTCTTTAACTTTAAGAAAAAGTTTATTGACATCTTTATTTTTTTTTTAAATTTCCAAAAAGGAAGAGATAACTAGAACAAGCTCTCCTTGATTGTCTTTAATTGGAAGATTTAAATATAGAATTTGCAGGAAAAGATCTTTAATTCACAGAACAAAGTAAAAGAAACATGTGGAAATAAAAAATTAGGCACTACTTGCTAATGTTATAATGGATTGATCTGCATCAGTTTTCACTTAAAATTGATGCGATCATTTTTGGTTTAGAGCAGATGCTTTAATTCCAGTATTATCATTTGTTTTTCATGTGAACCTTTTAATTTTGTAATTTCTGCTACTTCAGGTCAGTATAACCCTAATTGCTACGGGATTTAAACGCCAAGAAGAAAGTGATGGTAGACCTCTTCAGGTATTTGTCATGCTTTAGCTGTATTACTATGCTCTTGCTGCCCCCATCAAAGGGGGGAAAAGATAAGAAATGCTGTTTTCATGTGCTCCTGATTTCATTCTCTCTTCATTTCTGTTGTGATGACTGTTTCGTTTGAAAGCTTGCTTGACTTTTTGGTCCACATACAGGCAGGCCAGATAGCACAAGGAGATGCAGGTCTTGGGATGAATCGACGACCATCATCCTTCCTGGAAGGTGGTGCTGTGGAGATCCCTGAATTTTTAAGAAAGAAAGGGCGTTCTCGCTATCCAAGAGCTTAAGTAAGCTTTTTGTTTGTTCTTTTAGTGTTACACAATCTTTATTTTGAACTACTGTTTATCGAGACTAAATCCTCAGTTATACGAGTATTCAACAAGGGTTTTGTATGTACAGGATTGCAGTAACGATTCAATGTCAGATTTCCCCAAGGAAGCTTTGTATGCAATCCTTCAAGAGTAATAAATACACTGGTGCTCTTCACGAATAATGGGAGGTTGGACGACGACGGGTATCATCTATTGTCCAGGCCAGTTGAATGAGCCAGATAATGTACAGTATACTTATTTATCAGCGTAGATGAACTTGTGCATATATGTTGACGATTGCAGTGGAATTAGCATTAGTCTTCAGAGATCAAAGCCCTGGTAAGCAGTGCTGTGCAGTGGTTTCTTTTTCTTTCTTCTCCCCCTTTCTATCCTTTCTTGAGATATTGCTTCTCACAATAGGTGGTTTCTCTTGCTATTCTGCCGAGACCAGCCTTTCTTGCCGTAATTTTACATTTTATATTAACAGTTTTTTCACCCCTGATGTTGTTTTCCGCACGCAAGACTGACTGCTACTAGTGATTGCGATGACCCTTATAGCGAATAGCAATAAAATAGGACTGAACTAATCATCCTGCCACGTCTTTTGCTTATGCTGGTCTGATATATCTGGGTTGCCTAAGCATCAATACCTCAAAATATGAACTGAATGGATCACTTGACTGTGCAAGCAAAGCTTGCTGCTGAAGTAAGTGGGAGTTTTTGGGCTTTGGAAAAGTTTAGCAGATTGAAAAAATTCAAAAAAAAAAAAAAAAAGGCCATGTAGGAAGCCAGAGACTCAAATTTGACCCGTGGAGGGATGGCCTAAATCAAGAATGTCCTCAAATTTGTTTGCTCTTTTGTGGCATAATAGAACACGAGTACTTGTGAGAAGATCAGCACGTCGCCAAAGTCTTCCCAAAATTGCTGGGGTGATCATCCCTCATCCCCCTTCCTCCTTCTCCCACCTCTTTTTCCTATTGCCAAATGTACAATGGGCGTGGAAAATATTGAGGGGAGTCAGGGGACTAATGAAGGCGACCGGTTCTTTTTCTGGATTGAAAGATTCGACTGACCAACTTATTTACTACTAAATAGAGTTTGGATCACATGGGTGAGTGGTATATTTCAATTTTAACCATACGACAACCAAACTAAATCACAGAGGGACTAGGCAAGCAACTTCTCTTTCGTACCCTGCCCCAAGCCAGGTGTTTTAGGGATATAGACGAACAACCAAGTTCTGACCCCATAGTTGGATCAGGGCCTCGTGCACCGCAGCCTGCATTGAATGGCCCAAATTGAGCAAGCGTAGTTCGATCAAAGTAAGTCCTTCATTTCGAAATTAAGAAAATTAAAATAAAGCGAGTTGAGCTAGTCATGTTCAGGTCTAAACCATTGATTGCACTCTACGTCGTGATGATGGGTCAGTGTCGTAAAAGTCATTTGTTCAAATCTCTTTATCGATGTATGTATTTGTAAACGATCTGTAAGAATCCCATAGGCATCCTGTGGTTTCGAGGATATGTTCTACCCGTGGTGATAATTGGAATTAAATCCATACAAACTTTTATTTATCTTAAAAAAAAGAGCACTTAGCGATTGTGTTTTGCAATTGTAGAACCACTTGTCCTTTAGCGAATCAAATCTAGTAAGCACCACAAGAACTTTTCTTTCTTTCTTTCTTTTTAACATAAGATGCAACATAATAGTGCTTTAAATTGAAATATTGAACTCAAAATACATATCTCTCACACTAGTCGAGAGAACTTTGTAATCCGGTTAAAGGATGGGGTAGCCAAGGAGAATAGGAGTGGGAAAGAAGGTTATGAACTTAGGTGTTAGTGGTCTTCCTTTTTTTGAATAAAATAGTGTATTCATTCATTTATTCAAATCTCCAATTATAGCTTTAACCAAAGATACAGGAAAATCATCCCACCATACAGTTCTACCATCTAATTCAAGAGAAAGTTTTGCTAAAATATGAGCTGGCATTGTTTCCAGTTGTACACACATGGGATATTTTATAGTATTGAAAATTGACACTTAACCTCATAGTCTGATACAACAATTTGCCTAATTCAGAAAAAATCCACTTCATCACTATTCATCCTTTTAACGATATTGGTCTTCCCACCCTTGTAGTTTAGGGAAAATAATAGGGTTAATTGTAATTAATCCCCTTAAATTATATCCTATTTCTCACTTTATCCCCTAATCTTTTTTTTTTGTTTCGCTTTATCCCCTATTGGACAGAATTACCCTTTTATAATTTTAATTTTTCATTCATCTTTTTTCATTCTCCTTTTTCTCCTGTTTTTGTTTTTTTTTCTTCCATATACTCTCTTCCATCCTTTCCAATAAAAAACTTCATTTCAATGAAAAATTTTATCTTGAATTTGTAATTTCATTTTCAGATGCAGTTTTAAAAGGCATCAAATTCATCTTGTAATATTTCTAATGATTTTATTTGCCATAAATTGTAATTAATGATTACTAATCAGGTCTCAAATTCATCTTGTAATATTTTCTTAAGAATAAAATAAGAAACTAAAATGTAATGGGGAACAAGCAAAAGAATTAAAAGGTTAAAAAATGGTACTTTGGGGAACTACTTTGAATACTTTTGTAATCAATTGGATAGAAGATAGATCTTTGCAATTCCTATTTTTTTAGTTTCAATCACTAAGGTAAGTTTATTGTGAGAAAAAGAAAGAATTAAAGAAAGAAGAAAGAGACAAAGAAAATAAACAAGGAAAGAAAGGAAAATAAAAAAAGCAAAGAGAAAGAGAAACAATAAAAGGTTAAAATAATGGGGGTTAATTTTGTCCAATAGGGGATAAAGTGAAACAAAAAAAAAAGATTAGGAGGTAAAGTGAGAAATGGGGTATACTTTACGGGGATTAATTGTGATTAACCCAAAATAATATGTGAACTTGTGTAAGGGAGAATTGGGCTTGGGATTTTGGACCTATTGGGTATCCCTACCACTGTTGTACAGTATTGGGCGTGTCCTCGCAGAAAAGTCGGATGCACAGACCAAGGAATTGCCTCGGCCCTCACCAGTGACCGCTCTTGTCATTTTGAATGTGTGTAGATGATACATACATGCATATATATTTTTTCCGGTAAACTAATTTAATTACCACAGATAGCAGAAAGATGTACCTATGTTAAGGTAATGAAATTCACACATCCTTTTTAACTTCTTAAACAACTTCTGTATATTTTTTAGATCAAATGACAAGCAAAATACATGCGACACATGAACTGAAAATTACCCACAATGTTATTCCTATTTGCTACAATCGTAAACGAATTACAGTGGTTGACTTTTTGTTCTTCAATTAGGATACCGCAATAACTTTATATATGAATCAAAATGGATTTAAGTGTTTTCGGAGTTTGTTAGATATACAAATGTTGACACTCACATGAACTTAAAGACTAGAAAAAAGATTTCATCAGTAGTTATAAGTTTTTTCATACTTAGAAATTTAAGAATACATGTTTATATTCATTAACTAATCATACAGCAAATGAACTTGACACAGTGGATTGACGACAGTCCAGGCTTTGCAAGAGATCATGGCGCTATTATTCTGCATTTTTTCCCCCTTCCTTTTCGGGTAGAAATCATGGTAGTGTTATTGTCTTTAAGATTTGCACTAGTGATTGGGATAAGTAAATAAGGAAAGAAAAGAAAAGAAACTCGAGATGATTGATTTTCTTTCAATTCGGTTGAGTAGATACTAGATATATAGTTGAGTGTTTTTTTTTGGTTGCTACGTAGGTTTCTGGTGGGAAGGATCATTATTCATTAGCCCCTGTTGTATTGTAGGGGTCTTGTACTTTAAGGTACCCGCTAGTAGTACATGCATGGGACAGCAAGCCCCGCAATACAAGGCGGGGTAGGGTTACTCATGCAGGGAAAGGCAAGGCAAAGAGAGTCGAATAGGGTGGGAAACGACTTTGGATTTGACATGTATATTTATAAGGTGGGAAGTCAGGGTAGGGTTACTCATGCAGGGAAAGGCAAGGCAAAGAGAGTCGAATAGGGTGGGAAACGGCTTTGGATTTGACATTTATATTTATAAGATGCAGTGCTGCTTGCTGAGGATGCAGTTGAAACTCAGTCATGATGGACATGTTGTAACAGAAAATACATTAATCAGATAGGAAACTGAGAAAAGAAAATGGTAGAAAAATATGACCAGAAGAAGGCTTCAACCAAGTATTGTTAGATAGGAAATGAGTGCATGCTTTCCTATATATATATCCACCTCCACCGCTGCAAATAAATGATCGCCAATATTATCGTCCTTTTATTTGAACTTTTGCTAGTGTAAACTATAAAATAGTGGCCGTGTGAAAAAGAAAAATCTCTGCTTAATTTTCAAATCACACGAGCCTGTATGGCTTGAAATTCCATTCTCGACGTGCCAGAATATTTTCCATGACTATATATAGATATTATAATATGATATAACTCGAAGGAAAAGAAAAATTTTGTTTTCGCGACATTAATGCGACAATGAAGCCTTGCAATAACATATTCACACAAACTAAACCATTGGGCACTTCACCTCGAAGTGCCATTAATGGCGGTTGTTTGTAACCGTGCGTGGTCGACGCTCCGTCTTTGGATCTTTCCTTTGTGATCTCTTCGTCCCTCTCGAGTCTTATTCCGATGGAAAATATTCAGCGGCGGCTGAAAAATGGGACGCAGTAAATTAAGGCTGCAAGCTTTCTTACTACTGCAGTTACTTCCCTGCATTTCATATGTCAATGTGAAGGTGTAAAACTAAACCCACTCCTCCTCCGTTCATTGTAATATCACCAAAACCCAAAGCAAAAATGGAAAGCTTTAATCCGGTAGGTTACTTGAAATTTTATGAACCAGAGGAAAGGGCTCAAAAAAATATTTTGCAAACCAAGAAATATCTGTTTAACCTTCTTCCAAATCCAAAGTCGTCTCCGTCTGAATTAATGATTGGCACAAGTTGTAGCTTAACCTGTCGTCAACGAAATTCCAAAAGCGCCCTTCCTGAATCAAAATCTCTAAAATCATTGGCCAGCATCATCTAATTAAAAAATCACATATCATGATTGTATCCCCAGGGAAAATTTGCCAAGTCAACATCAACCTCACAATCCTCCAAAAATCTATCGAAGGTATCAAACTCCCCTCCCCGTAGCCTCTCTTTTTCCTCTCTTTTTTGGGTGGGCCTTCAAGCTTGAAGTCAAACCACACAATTTGGAGTCTATATCGGAAAAGACACGTACATTTGTCCCATGCCATACATGGAGAAAGGCTTTGCTATGACGTGTAAACTAACACCCCCACCCATTTGCATTCTAGTTTCTATCTTCTACTAGTATTTTCTTTGTTATATTCCCATTGCTTCATGTAATCCCCAACACTCGATTGCAATTCGCAGTAGGCCTTGGCTGCATTTGGCAATTGGCATCACACACAGGAACATCCTTCCATTTATGAAACCAGTGCATCCGAGCAGCAGTGCTAGCATGACCCTTCAGAATTCTTGTGACTCTGATCGAGAGACTGTCTCAGCTGCAGTACTACTTCTGCAGGAGTTCAAGAAAGCTAATCAGGAGACTCTGTCCTGCGATGACCAAATCAAGTCGGTCAATCCACGTTCGGATTCTTGGGAAACTGGTGATGGGTTTAAACATCATCAGCCACGGCTACTGTCAAAAGGCTCTCTCAAAGAAGCAAACCACCAATACAAAGATGATGGGGCAGCAAAATTTCAGATGTCTTCAGCTGTTCTAACTCCACTCGTTGAAAACTTGAGGACGACAAACGAAGCTGAGGTATCGACCGCGGATACCTGCCGGGAAAGACTGAAGAGACATCGGATTGAAGCTGCGGGTCGAGTTTGGATTCCGGATATATGGGGTCAAGAGGAGCTACTAAAGGATTGGATTGACTGTAGTGCCTTTGATGCTTCCATAATGAACAGTAGTATAATGTCGGCTCGTGCTGCGTTGGTTGAAGAAGGAAGAAGAGCCAACTCGAGCAGATTAAGAATAGAGAACAGCTGTTAGTTTTTACGATTAATTCCAACAGATGAGTTCTATTTTTACCCTTTTTTTCCCCCCCTTTTCGTCTTGATATCGGGGTGCACCTTCTCTGTGACAGATAAAATAAATATATCTGTGAATTAATTCCTAGTTAGCAGATTGTGTAGCTCCATGATATCAGTTGCAACCCATTGAATTGATGATTATCCATTATGATGTAGCTTTATGGAGATTGATGTACTATCGCAGCATGGTAATTGGCAAACCTTATGCCGTTTTCTTGTACAAAAATAACTCAAGTAAACTAGTCTAGCAGGTAGCTGAACATTTCTATCTCTTCTCATACGATTTTATTTTCCAAAACAGATGCTAGACTGGTAACACGTAAACAAGCAGTTTTTAGAAATTTATTTTCCCTCCAAGAATTTAATATAGCTCTTATAATAAGGTAAATCTCTTCATTTCATGCGCCTACATAAGTCAGAATACTTTACTTGAAGAGATTGGTGACAATCGTTATTCGCGTCAGGAGGCTCTATCTTGCTTGGGAAAACTACCCGCAAGCTATCGGGACTGTTACTTTTTTTTCTTTGGGTGTGTTATGTATAGCACTCAGAAATTAAAAGTTTTAGATTCAAATTTCTGGTTTTTTGCTTCTTCAATTCCACCTCTACCCTACTAAAACAAGAAAGTTAGGGACTGTTGATTAGACGAAATGCACTCCTTGTCCTTCACTTAATGTGAAAGTTGTCTAGACTCTTGGCTTTCTCTTCGAAGCTTCGAGGCCGCAGAGTGTTAAGCTGGGAACTGACCATTCAGCGGCCGTAAAGAAAAGTCGCTTGATAGTTGATACAAATACCAAGTGCTTGACCTCAAGCATAAAGATTGCTGAATGAAGGGGAAAAATTCGTCTCCCCTGATAAAGGCATGCTTGCATGGTGACAGGTCAATGGATTTTTTACCATATTGGCTCCGCCTCCTCTCCTGCTGCCCTCTCTTTTTTATCTGGGGAAGATTGCATCGCATTGGGGCAAGAATGATAGTCAAGTGTTTGGAAAATTTCGTTTCGAGCTGCTTCATACCCAGTCGTTTAAATATTTCGAACTGTTGCTCAAAATACTGGGCAAGTTTCTAATTCAAAGATTCGATCCGCAATCCCAGAAATTATATCGTAAAACGGAGAGACAAACTTTAGACGAGAAAATTTAGCAACGTCAAAACTCTGTAAACTTATTGTACTTTCACATGACTATTTCAACAAGTCACCCCAAAATTTATAAGAAAAACTATTTTGGTTCAGGAATTGCATCTCACGGACGATATCTCTACAACATGCGGGAATAATGAATCCATAACCGATCATAGTAACCAGTAATATTACAGTGGAGGTTTCTTCTCCTGCCCTGCCGGGGAAATCAACTCCCATATCTTGATCGTCCCGTCATCACTTGCAGAAGCAAGGAGCCTCTTTCCCTGTCATGTTTAACAAGGCAAACGGGAAAACTTTAGTAACTTTCAACCAGAAAGATATTAAGATTGAAATGTGCCTTCAGTGACACCGTAGAAAGCAAAGTTCTCAGCCAATAACGTCTCATGAGCAACTTCCCCCCCCCCCTCCCCCCCCAAAAAAACAAAAAAATAAAGAAGACATCAATGAAGGACGTAGAATAGCAGATCAGGATGAAAATTGTCAAACAAGCAGCTCGAAGCAATGGCAACACACTTTCAGAATCCCAATCATTTCCTCCTCCGTTCTTTTGCTGTCACAAGCAAGTAAAACTAATGAATAGTCAGACCTACTGCACCAAAAGAATGCCACCATTTATGGAAACTGACTTCGATTGTTGACGATTACATCATACTAGGAGAATAAAATTGGCAAGCATGCCACATGAAGGCAGCAAGAGTATGTAACCAAGTAGCACAAACTTGTGTTTCAGGTGGATGGTGTCTATGATGCATTTCAAGATATGCCTGCAAAGGACCTGTCTGGCTAAGGACATAGAATTTATTCACCATGTCAGGGAGACAAAAACCAGCAAAACTCCAATTTTTACCACATGTCCACAGACATACTGCTATCTCAGAAAAAGACACAGTAAGTTTCTACTTCACATAGAAGAATTGAAATATTTGTTTATGTGTTTACCGCAGAGCTCCACTGCACAGAATTTACATCCATATCATGAGCTTTCTCCTTCTTCAGAAGCAAGTGATACTTAGGTCCATCAACCTGTGGTAGAACAACGACAAATAGGTGTTAACTTATGGAAGCAGAGGCTTTGATAAAAGATGATTGCAAAATTTTCACAAATTTAGAACATATTTAGTAGGGACTCCAGAACATTTTTTTGCAAGTTCATGGTCAGAATACCACAGAAACTGCGCCATCTGAAACCATTGAGCAATTGTAAAGTCTGTAGGAAGGCTTTATTAGATGGAAATTACTAATGCATACACACAAACTGAAACCTTTTTTGTTTCTTCTTCTTCTTCTTCTTTTTTTTTTTTTTTTTGGGAGGTTTGTTGTGGAGGAAGAAGCAGTTGAAATAGATTTCTCCAACTGCAAATGGCCAGGTCATTTCTCTCATTCCCTTGTACATATGACCAAGCTAAGGCTAGGACCACTTGATCACATCAAGCTCTATACCAAATGAACTAATCTGCAGAATATCCACTAAAGAATAACAAGTACTTCCTCGGAATACACATGCAAACAGTAGACCACTAACAACCAAGAACTGTGGATCACATCCGTTATGAGAAGAATGGGTTGTTAAGTACCAAACGATCTCCATCCTCAGCAAATAAACGTATAGCATCATCAGCTGCTCCACTAGCAATTATTCCTTCCCTACAAGTATAGATCAGCATGCTGTATGAATTACAGTTTATTTGAAGGAAAAGTTTACGCAGGAAAAAAGAGGAAAGGAGGAGGAAACAATTGAATAAAAGTCCGCATATTAACTGACTAAAGTTACGGTACCTTGACCAGTGGACTGAAAATATAGTTCGATCATGATAACCAGAGAGAGTGCAGATGTGTTTCCTGCAATAGCAAATAAAAACTCTTATCAGCTGGTATTTGACAAACAAGTTTACTCTAATTTTTTGGTAGGTGTTATAACTTGCAAAACTTTAAAACTACGAAACCTTGAGATAGTATTAAGGACCAAATCCTGGTTGTTTCAAGCACAATTGCTTCAATGAGATTAAAGAAAACCAGTAGCAATAGTTGGAATCAGATGTATCCCCAGGATAAACTTCTATGTCCTTACCTCCGATTGTATCCTTACTACTACTTAAAAACTTCTCCTAAGTATCATCAATTCAACTACCTATATTTCAACTCATTAAAGACGATCAAGGGGCCATGTTCCAAACTACTGGTATCTTGTTATGCTGTCTTCCGGAGATCAGAAAAACAAGTGATGCATAAAGCAACTAAATGCCTCAACTACTCTAATGGGTGGGAATATAAACATCAGTATTAAGTTCAACTAGGGCAAAAACAAAGTATAAAGAAAGTATGCCAGGCAGAAAATTGGGGAAAAAAAAAATCCAAGAAATCAAGGCTAGTGGATGAAGCCAAATAATATCAAGTAAATCCAATAAAAAAGGCTCCTACCACTTTCTCAACTTTACTCTTAACAACCAACAAATTAATCAAATTACTCCAGAAAAGGAAAAGATAATGCAAAATTTTAAACTGTAAAGCTCAATAAGACTTACCAAGGTGCATGCCCATTTCCAGACTGCATCCTCAAGAGGTCACTTCCCCATATTTTCAAGGTAAGATCATCGCTGCAAAAACAATTAATTCCCATCAATTCCCTTAGAAAAAGCTATCCTTGTCATTTCCAGTGCAAAATCAGGATCCAAGATGTATCCAGATCTAAGTTATTTGGAAGAAGAACAGGCATACCATAGAAAGCAAAATCATAAAAAGCCACAAAGGAAATGCATACCTACAAGTGGCCATTTTGTCTCCAGTTGCATTAAAGGATAGAGCCCAGACTGTAGATGTGTGTCCACTGAAAAGCCAGCAATCTAGGTGCATAAGATTTTAACACATCTAACAAACTCAAGCATACATCAATAAAATTCAAACTTTACAAGCTTTGTGAAACATGACACAAGATTGACTTCACAGGTAGACATAATATATGATACAGGTAAAGTTGAATATGGAAAACTTGCAATAGAGGCAATGATGCATCAAAACTAAACAAAATTGTGAAAACCAATACTGCAGAGCAGTCAACTGATAACTAAATTAAAATGAGACATCCAAGTTATAGCATTTCACTACCAGTTTGAATTGACAAAACTTTTCTTCCCAGTTTAAAGTATGGAAATGAACACTAATAGCTCATGAACAGAAAGAACACATAATTGTATTCATTCCAACTTCTTTCTCCAACTATAGTTGTATTTTCATAACAGCCTACAGGAAAACAACATTCATGTGTACACAAATGTCTCAAACATTCAAAAAAAGGTAACATATACTTGTTAGCTTCTGCTAATGTTTGAACACAATGCCAATCATCATCCCCATCCTCTGCCCAAACCTGCACATTAATACATGTTATGAGGCCATAAAAAGCTAAATAGGTTGCCAAGTATATTCCATGTGACACTTGTCTAAAAATCCTAAAGTGCACATGCAAAATTAAAGCAAGAACAAAGATATGAAAATTGTAGTTCACTGAGCTGAATATTTTTTAGTACCAGACATGTGAATATGCCATATGTACCTTAACAGTGTTATCATAGCTGCAAGAGAACAGAATATCCATGTTTGGATGCCACTGAACCATTTTAACATCTTGTGTATGTCCTTGCAATACGGAAACACACTCAAATTCATTACCAGGCAAAACTTCCCATATCCATACTGACTTGTCTCGCCCACAAGTAGCAAGCAGTGAGCCAGATGCATTCCAAGAAATGCTCTTTACTTCATTTTCATGGCCCTGCATATTGAAAAGCCAAAGGATTGACAAATCCAAATAAGTTCCATATGAATAATTTGTTTTTAGCAACATTCATTAATTGCTTCAGCTAGTGATCACTACTGCACAACCTGGATTGACAAATGAAGCAATATGCATCAAAAACAGTCATGAATGAAAGACTACCTCCAAAGTGGAAACACAGTCATAATCATCGCCAACATGCTCCCATACAGCAGTGGTGGCATCAAAACTTGCAGTTGCTAATAGTTTTCCAGATGGAGACCAGGCACACGATCTAACAGTCCTAGTGTGCGTCTCCTCCAGGACCGCCTGTGTAAAATCACATTCAACGATCCTCAATACTTAATTAAACACCTCCAATTACAGAGTATCTCCCCCATATTTTCAATTCAAAGTAATACTCGATGGTAAGTCAATTCACAGTTCGACAGGTATAATTGTAAAACATAACGAAATAAAGTACCAATCCTCTATATTAGCAGTTAGCATCACCAGGATAAAGCTTAATTCTAAGTACTAGAATATCTCAATACAGAGCACTAATTGATGAACAACTTAAAATGAAACCTTGCACTGGAAAGAGCCGGAGGAAGGACTCTGTTCCCAAACGCGGACGGTTTTGTCGCCGCTGCAGGAGGCGAGTACTGCAGGGACCCCGTCGACGCCAGTGGCAGGTTTCCAAGCGACACTCCAAACCTTATCAGCGTGGCCCTCCAACGTTTGAAGTTCCTTCAGTTCGAAGCTCTCGTCCACTAAGCTCATCGGAGATAGGTGTCTTCCAGGGCAAGAAGAGATTGAACAATCGAGTTGTTGGCGCGGGCCGAATGTTCGTTGAATAGCAGCTGGGGATGACAGGTGAATGTCACGCGCCGCCGTAACTGATGCCCTGAAATGTTAGCAGAACTTGTGGGGAGGCGGGGGTGAGGGTGAAGTGTGGTGAGCTCGTGCCAAATCCTTGAAAGCAAGTTTGCCTTTTTACATCTGAATTACCATTAGTGTTGGACTTTTGACACCCACGGATCAATGGCGGCCGATGGATAATTGCATTTTCTACGACAAATCCACCCATAGGATTCGATTTTGACAGCTTTGCCTTTTAAGTACTCGTGCATTCTTGACCGGTATTATATAGGGTTTTTCGTTTTAGATAGTAATTTAAAATTTTTAAACTGCCTTCAATAATTTCTGAAATGAAATTTGTCAAATTAGTTCCTCACATGTTCAAAAAATTTTTTTAGGCTCTCATATTCAAAATTAGTCAGAATAAATTACGACTTAAAGCTTGGATGCTCTTACTTAGAGTTGTTTTCCAAACTTTCTATTGTTTCCTTCCATGTATCTGAGCTAAGAGGAGTTTGTTTGAAATTTTATTTTATCTTGAAGTGGGACGCTTTAAACTTAGGTTCTCGTAGTTTATGAATTCTCCTCCTCTTTTAGATTTCTACTTGGACAAACTAAGGTCATAATTAGTGTACCCTTTTGGAAATTCGTGGTTTGTTTGTACATTGAGAACATGTAAGGATTGCATTTTTTGTTTCTTTTGGAAGTCTTATATATGAAAATTATGTTTTAGTAATTTTTCAAGATGTAATAAATTTTAGATAAAAAAATATGTCAAGAAAATATTCTAAAATAATTAATTTTTATATGCTGACAGTGTAGTGATATTTTTTTTATATTAATAGCTTTTGAATATATGCTAGTGCATAATTTGAATTTCAAATTTAAATTTGTGTTAGGTAATATAATCCAAATTTGTTAGTGTAAAAAAAATTTTACACTAATAGTGAGAGTGTATAAAAAAAGTTATTCAAATAAAATATAGAAAAGATTTTCCCACAGAAGTAACAATCTAAACAAAAATCTTCACTCACGATCCAAGAGTACCATAGACATACAGGGCCAGAATTTTTTTAGGGATGGACCCAGAAACTAAAGGTACGAATTGGATGAGCCCAGAATTTTTTGGGCCAAATTGGGCTGGACACAACCCCAATTGTTTGGGCCAAATTGGACTGGATCCAACCCAAATTGCGCATCTGGTTTCACGAAAAAACCCTAGGCAGGGTTTTATTTTATTTAGCGTAATCCCTTCTCTTCGCCTCCCCACTGTCTGCTCGCGGAACTCCCCTGCCGTTCAGGTCTGCCACTCCATTCCTCTCCCTCTCTCCCCCCGCGATCTTTGAGTATACGTCAGTTCGACTTGGGCAATGTGTTTCCATTTATTCTTTGATTGTTTTGATGTTGACAGGATAATCGCCTAGGCAAGACAAGACAGCATTTCTCACCATGAGGTATGACCTGTTTCTCTTTTCACAAGTAGTTTTCCTGTTGTTTCTCCAATTTAATCTAATTGTTAGGCAAAAGTTCCCTCCTCTTGTTCTATCTTAGATGTGTAGCACCGATTTGCTTTGAGTCTCTGACTTGCTTGCTTGATCTTGTGTAGCCGGTGTCGGTTGCAAACAAGGATATTATTAAGTGCTTTCCACTTTAATATTCTTTTGTCTTGTTGATTATCTCGATTGTTCGGAAAACGTGTTGTTCTATCGAGGGTGATGGTATGGCGGCATCTCCGCCGGTGTTAATATGACAAATAAGTATTTACAGTCTCAATGGGGTTGTTTAAATTTTTGAAATCCTCTGCTTGCTAACCTGATTTTATATATGCCTGGTTCATTAGAGTGACTTGGAAATCCTGTCTCTCGCCATTTTCGGGCTGGCCTAAACTGGTCCACTTAATTATTTCCCGGTCTGGTTGTTGTAGTCAATATGGGACTTTTTGGTTTGTTGCTTGTGTTGTTAGTGTGAATGATGATTAAAAGTTCTTTTATGTTGATATGAAGCTACATTTAGGCTTTTCTGATCCTATTTAATGTGATGGCGCATTGTTTGCAGTAAGTTACAGAGTGATGCTGTTAGAGAGGCAATCAGCCAAATTATGACCGATGCTAAGGGTGAGAAAAAGCGTAACTTCACAGAGACTATTGAGCTTCAGATTGGTTTGAAGAACTATGATCCCCAGAAGGACAAGCGTTTTAGTGGCTCTGTTAAGTTACCACACATTCCCCGACCCAAGATGAAGGTTTGCATGCTTGGTGATGCTCAGCATGTTGAAGAGGTACATCCATTGGGTTCTGAACATTTCTAGCATGGGTGAATTTGGTTTTTTGAGTTCTAGTGACGATTTACAATGAATTGGGGCAATCAACTCAGTGGTTGCAGAACTCAAGTTAAATCGTCACAGATCAAGCCATTTTGATTATGCAGCAGTTGAGACTCCCTTTACTGGGAGAATCCTGCTATTCAAGGTGGCATTCTCATATCCTATCGCCTTGGGGAGCAGAGTCTCTGCTATTACCTCTTGGGATTGGCCATGAGAATTACATTCTTTGATTGGTGTTACATAGTAGAGAATTCTATTTCGTATTATTGCGCTATTCCAGCTTTCTGCGGAATTGATGATGGTTCACCACCTCAGTTGTCTTGTTCCCTCTCTACTGTTAATGTTCTTGGAGTAGGTCATTTGGAACTTAAGAGTCATTTTCTAGTACTGCTATTAAAGAAAATTCAGGGAGCAGATGTCAGTGAAATTTTTAGAGTTTCAGCATCTCATATGTCAAAGATCCAACATAAACTATTCTTGGGATGAGAATTCTATGTTTCACAGAAATACTTTTGTTCTGATGACATTGATTTCAACATTTTTCTTCAGTTGTTAGGCTGTATACTCTCAAAAGGAATACTAGTTGATTTTTGTTTAAGATGTCTAAAAAACATATTATGTTTGAACAACTGTGTGGGGCTTTCTTAGTGCTGCAATTTCCTCCTTGTGACATGCATCTGCGTTCCACTTTGGATACTATTAGATGAAAGAATCTTTCACGAGGTTAACATGACTTCTTTGTCTACTGTACAGGCAGAGAAGATTGGTCTGGAATATATGGATGTTGAAGGATTGAAGAAGCTGAATAAGAACAAGAAATTGGTGAAGAAGCTGGCAAAGAAGTATCATGCTTTCTTAGCCTCTGAAGCAGTCATCAAGCAGATTCCTCGTCTACTGGGCCCTGGTCTAAACAAGGCAGGCATGTTTCTTGATATTTATTTAGTGGCTTTTTGCAGAATCAACTTTTAAAAGGCATGACTGTTTGAGGCAGTTCAGTTAAGATTTTAGATATTTGTATTTGTATTTGTATTTTTTTTTTGGTTTGTCTTCTGAAGGGGATAATGTGGATATTGTTGAATGTTAAGTTGCCTAACAAGTTTATCAAAATGCAGGAAAGTTTCCCACACTGGTGACTCATCAGGAATCTTTGGAGTCAAAAGTTAATGAGACTAAAGCAACAGTGAAATTCCAGCTTAAGAAGGTTCTTTGCATGGGTGTTGCTGTGGGTAATTGTGACATGGAGGAGAAGCAGATTTTCCAAAATGTGCAAATGAGTGTCAACTTTCTTGTCTCATTGCTCAAAAAGAATTGGCAAAATGTAAGTTCATCTTTGTTGAGTGTCTTGATTACATGCTGGCAGCTTCGGACTTCTTGAGCCTTACATTTTGGATTGTTTTTGTAATCGTTATTACTCTCATCCTCTTCATCACCAGCTTTGTTCTGGTAGTAAGTAGTTTATGGTGGTTTGGGTGATTATGGTCCTTGTGCAAACAACTAGCTGAGTTGGATTATGCATATTTTCGACAGTATTTGGATTCTTTTTTTCTTTTCTTTTTTGGGGGGGGGGGTGGTGGGGGTGGGGGGGTTCAGTAGATAATCATCTTCCTCTTATCTGCATAATGCATGTAGCTGAAGTATGACTGTCATCTTTTATGTAGAATAAAACATATGATTGCTTATTATCCTGCTTTCTGTGAAACAGGTGAGGTGCTTGTACCTGAAGAGTACTATGGGAAAGCCAAATCGCATCTTTTGAGCTGTTATTGGTTTTTTGAATCAGTTTAGCGAGAGCAAGAGTGTTGGCAAAGTAATACATTTTTCAGCGAATGTTTCAGATAATTTTGTCTCCTTGTTATGTTGAATTGTTGGTCTCAGAACTAAGAATCAAATTTTAGTTATTAGACTTCTTTTGGTTTGATATGAAAGTGTAGTTTTCTGTTCATGTCTCCTTCTGTTGGATTTCGTTTATAGTGTTCAGTGATAGCACCCTTGATATAAAAAAAAAAAAAATTTGTGAAATTTAAGCAGACTGTGCCAGCTTATCTGGCAAGGCCATTACCAAGAGGTTTGATTACTGGTAGCAATCCTACTTGCGGTTCCGTAACTCTATTGTTGCGATATTTAATCATTCTGGTTCTCCTTGGTGCGAAATTGGCAATAGCGTATCAATTTCTGTAGTTTGTGAATTAATGCGAATTACCGCTGTCATTTTTACAGCTGATCCTTCCGAGTTGCACAAACCAATAATGAAGAAAATAAAAGAGAGTGATAGAATGGCAGTACCTCATTTTTAAAAAAATTTTTGTTTTTATTTTGGGACTGAGAACATGAACATCCTTTATTTGAGGCTGAGAGGTCGTATCTATGGAGATAAAGATCTATTTACTCCGTACGATCCACATTTCAAGAAGATAATCTCCACGTTTGGATGATCTCTAGGGTAAGTAAATGCAAGCCATCTTTACCCAAAGCGCGGCTGGCCATATGGTTATCAGAGGTCATACTTTTCTATCTTCCCACTCCTATCTTGATGCAATCAAGATTGATTAACCCTGCAAGAATCCGATTACAAGACAGCATGGTTTCTATTTTCAGCACATTCCGGGGTTCCAGTTATCAGCATATTCCCGGGGTCCTCTCTCTGGAATAAGAGAGTCCATGGTGAGACATCGTCTAGATTTTTTTCTAGGGCATCTTCATGGCACGTTGTTTAAAGGGCCAAACTAATCCATTACGACAGAAAAACATAGGTCTGTCTGGCTCAATGAGAGGCTAGCTTGCCTAAGCCCTTTAGCATTCAGAGCTGGTAGAAAAGGCTTAAGTGCTCCGGCTTCAGAATTCCGTGCCAGCGTCTTTCCCTACATTGTCTACAACGTTGGGTCTATGACTACAACTACGTGCTGCTCTTCAAGTTGCATATTTCTTATATACCCCATGGATTTCTTCAGATTAGCTGTAAATGTTGATTCAAATATGTAAAACTGTGAAGAACAGTTGGAAATGTGCACCAGGTGATTCCATCCTTGCAATATACTTCAAATCAGTGCTTCTGTGTCATTGATAATGTCCACCTTTCTGGTTTAAATAATATAACTCCAACAATTCTATCCAACTATAGCAGGAATAATAAATACCAAGCTATCTAGAAATAGAAAAAGCATAATGTCTTACGTAATTTTCATCAAATAGGGCTGCATTTACTAGACATAAATCAAAGAGCAGCCTCGATAATGAAAGAAAACTCTTATGTCATATGATGGCAAACCTCTCTCTCTCGAGAGAGAGATTAAGTATCCAAATGAAAAATAGAAGGATGCATGACCAGAAAAACTGAACCTCAAATGGCAATAGCAGAATAACCACACCATACCCGACAGCACAAATAGAGCATCATTGACAGTATTTTTGACAATGGTGTGATATCAAATACATATAGTGGAATTCCGATCAATGCTGCAAGTTAAATAAATAACATCCCGAGTTTCAATATGAAGTTCCAGCTGCTGCTTATAGTAACCATGCAGAAAATAAACATTGATGAAGTAAATTAGGATTATGAGCCAATAAAATGTTGCATATATTCATGACCAAGAGGAGAATGCCAATGACCCCTTGACTCATGCTGAATAGTGAAGCAAAACAAATACCAGAACATTACTACACCATAAAGGAACTTTTACAGCTGCAGCCACCCACAGCACTTGGGTTTGAAGATACCTGCATACAAAAGAAACTCGTTAGTGCTTTATGGACCAGATCCCGCATGATAACCAACAGAGGCATTTATAACCAGAATCTACAACCCATATCCATAAAACCGCAGATAGAGCATAGTATGAAGTAAATTCGACATGAACCTGAATCATTCTATGTCTAAAAACCGAGAACTCTGAAAATCCTGTCCGAGCATAGAAATTGTGTTGGCCAATTATCTTTAAACATATTGTTGATGAAAGCATATCATCTAATACATCAGGAAAGTGAGAAACTGCTTCGTTCATGAACTCAAAGATGAAAGCTTGTGTAACAATGTTGCTTGGTCAGGTTAAGTCAGTCAACTATTTATTCCGACTTTTTCTGTGCGTAGAATGTCTCATAAACCATCCCAAAGAACCTCAAAACTAGGGCTTAAATTACTCACAGCATGCCACAAGCAGAGATATAGGCTTAAACCATTCTTTACAATTTGTTTATTCCAGTCAGTCTAACTAGTTTGTTTCAGTCCACAATCAAGTGTCACAAACTTGGCCATCCGTGACTCCAATGCTCAAACTATTTTTCACCCTTCACAATAAAATTATCCAAGAAACATTACAGGAAGGATAATTTGGGAGAAAGATGGCTTTAACACATTGTTTAAGAGTAACATTTTCCTTTGTCGACCATATTACAGGTATAGCAAGGCCAAATGTAAAGCAGATGATGCATGTTTAACAATGTCGAACTTCTATACAGAGTGCTATTTCTGAAGAAATCAATTGCTACTTAGCAGCTTATATATGAAACGCAAAAATACCGCATGCTTCAGTATTGATAATATGTAGCAACAGACCTGGAAAGCTGAACGGATAAGCTCTTCAACGTAATCGACAGTTGCACCCTTTACAAAATCAAGAGATATTTTATCAACTACCAGTTTCACTCCTTCCCGCTCAAATATTCTACAAAGTCAAAGAATAGGAGGCAAGTACGTGAATGACTAATCCACTAAAAATATCAAATGAAACAAAGCAATAATCCACGGTTGAAAAGGAAACTCATTCAAGTGGTAATTCATGGGAACCTGTCATCATCATTGCCCTTATCATCAAGAGAAAAGTTATATTGAAAACCGGAACAACCCCCGGCTTCTATGCTCAATCTTAGCATCTTTTCCTTGCCTTCCTGAGATTGCAGTTCCCTCACTCTCTGTATGGAACAGTGAAATAACCAAAATCCAGTCAATGAACAATGATTTTATATCTAATACTAGTGCAGGGATATCAGACAATTAAAGGAGTATACAATGAACTCAACAATGTAAAATTTCGTTTCTTTCCTTCTTTACCTTGTCTTTCCTTTTTATTTATTATTTATTTTTTTTTTTTGGGGGGAAGGGGGGTTGGATGTTGCTGGGTGTTGACCAAGCCTAAAAATGTGTTCAACTTTTGGGTTGATTCGTGTTCAAGCCAAGAAATGAGCTTTTATTCAAACAAGCTAAAGTCAATGTCAAGCAACCTGACTTGCTCATATGCAGATTTCCACTTTTATTCTCGTTCAGCCTAGCTCACAAAGTAAACAAAAGCTAAAAGTCTAATTCATCCTCGGTGAATTAGTTAGTGAACCAACAATTCAAATCAGGAGTTAAGCCTGGAGAAGTTTGGTTCATCTTCCAGACTACAAGTAACATCCAATGGAAGCAAACCTCACCACAACACAGGACCATTTCAAACAAACTTCGTAAAGTGCCTTTGAAAGAACTATGGTACAATAGTACACAACTTCGGAAGAAGACATAAAGACAATCTTAGTTAGCAAGACAAATTAATCTTCGACATTACTCATCTTTTAAAGGGGCATAGCTTTATTGCCCCGGAAGCTGCATCGTTCCCTTTACTTATTTAAATTACTAATCCTGAACTACAAATATTTGCAACATATTCAGTAGAATTTCATCAAGTTATAAACAGGACATCATTTTAGACGGTCCCTCAGTATCAATATCCAAATTGAAAGAGTAGGTTGTGAAATGAAACAATTAAAAACTGCGCTTACATGGTAAGGGAAAAAAGATTTAAAAAAAAAAAGGCTACTACAAGTTTCGCGGTTGCAAAACAAATAGAATAGATTGGAGTACCCGGACGCAATTGTCGGTCATGTGAACGGCAACTATAGATTGAGATTGAGATTGGGATTGGGAATGGGAAGGCTGAGGAGGTTGTTCGTGGAGAGCGGAAGGTGACGCGGATGACGAACTGAGGAGTCTTAGGTGGTTTTCTCGAATCCGAGTTGAGAAGAAAGAAACCAGTCGACTAATCATCGAACTATATGGCGACGTTTCCCCTGCCTGAACTTTTTCTTTCTTCTTCCTTGATATTAGGAGTTACGTGTTTCAGTTTTCTGCATCAGAAATCAATCAGAATTCAAAGCACCAAGAGGAGGAGGAGGAGGAGGAGGAGGAGATTGGTTTGATGGTAGGAGTCGGAGCATTGTTCGTTTTAATCGATTCTTGTAAAGAATCAGGGGCCATAATGGAAATGAATTCAAGGTTATGAGCCGATCATCTGCATAACACGCGTACCTTTCCCGATTGGTTGGGTAGTTTTTTTGTGCCTGACTATGAAGCTATTCATTGGGCTTCTTCAGCCCACGCTTGACTAGAGCCAACTTAACTAGTCCAAGTTTTTTTTTTTTTTTAAATTTGAATGTCGGTTTAAGGATTTGAGCACTTACACCTTGGGAGGGTTGAAGATTAGGTCAGGTCTAGAGGGGCCTCTAGGAAAACGAGTTTAGATCTGTTTGCTGTTGCAATTGTTGCAATTCACTGACAAAAAAGAAATAAGAAAGTAGGGGTTCAAACCCAGAGGGAGGAGGAGTCTTGATGGGAGTTGTAATTTGAGTTAATGTTGGCGAAATAAACTCTTGTGTTGATACAAGTTGAAACCAGTTTGTATTCACAATAGTTTTTTGAATTAATCTTTTCTACACTAAAAGTATATACACTATCACCGCTGGATTGATAACAAATGTGTATCACCGCTGGATCGATAACAAATGTGTAAAAGTTCGATTTCAAATTCAAATTTTAGTTATCATTCATCTAATAATGAAAATGTATATAATGTCAATGCAGGAAAAATTTACTCATAGTTTTATGTGTGTGTGTGTGTGAGAAACCGTTCTTTGTTGAAGACAGGAGTAACTCATCGTAGGAGCTTAGCAATATAATTGGCCTTAAAAGCCTCTTCTCTCACTTGAAAAAAAAAATGCAGGAAATATTGTGTAGGGATAAACTCTCTGTACCCGAATGAGGGAACGAGAATGAGTTTAGAATTTAGATGCTGAGCCGGTGGAATACGTGAATGATGAGAAGGAAGTAGAACACATGACATATCATAGCATGTGAAGAAGCCTGTAGGTATTCCTCGTAAAATTTCTACTGTGACCATCTCCATTGCAAAAGAAAAGTAAACCGAGGGAACATGGGGTGCTCTGCTCCAATTTTAATAATCTTCCTTTTCCTTGTATTAAAGACAGACATAGATTACCATGAATATGGTTTTGTAAATGAACAACAAACTTACGGTGGAGCACTCATATTTGGTTCTTTTATGGCCTCAGAACTAAAGAACATTTGTCCCGGGAGTCAACAGACTTGTTATTCCAGCTTAACTTTCTCATTCATCAACGTCCAAAAAGGAACACTATTGTACAATATATTGTCTACACCTATACGGATCTCATCTATTCACACTACTGGTACATTAAATGATATATATGCAGTTACTCCTCAAAATCTCTGATCCACATCGTGGGTCTCATAATCTTGTTCATTCAAGCCCTTATTCTTGCTGCAGACAATATAGATGGAGTCACTTCTTACTGCCTTTAGTGTCAGTCACTTCAGACAGATACCTCGATATTTTATACCCAAAATTACTTCTTGAAGACTGGAGTGTTGAGTCCTTCCAGATGGTGATGGTCAAATTTGGGAAACCTTGAGATCCTTCGCCCTCTCCCTATCTCAGTGAGTGAGCCACCAACTTGTCAAAATTCTGACCAGCAATCCAGGACTCCAGGAGAAGGAACATCTTGCGTATTGGATTCGTTGAAATAGAAAGGACGCTAGTGCTAGTTATCTAGAAATCAAACATCTGATTGTAGAAGAAATCAAAATGTGTTGGGAGGCATTCTTAAGAGTTTGATCAGTCCTAACTTTTGCCACGGTACTATGCAACCTTGGCTTTACCATCCGAAGTTTTAAGTCAAGGATGCACATTGAAAAACCTCAATGGCAACTATGAAGCATATCAGTAACAACTGAATGAAACATCCATCCCTAGTTTAATAAATATGTCAGACACAGATGAGATAAATCCACTTGATGACACGGTCCCCTCAAGCCAAAATCAAGTTGAGGCGTTAAAAACTTAGGACTAAAGATTAGTCTAAGTGCATGTTTGTTTAGCAGGATTATTAAAAAAATTCCTGCACTTTCCTGCATTTTGTAGTCCTACAAAATTTGCAGGATTTTGAGGGAAAATGGTTGGTTAGACAGAAAAACTTTAATAACTGTCGCTAACTATCACTAACTTATCATTTTCTATCAATTTTTTCACTGGGTGACCAAACGCGTTCTGCAAAAAAAATTTCTCCTCCTTTACCTCACTTTCTCACACTTCACTTTCCCACTTGACTTTCCCTCTATTCAAGCAAAGCCAAAATGAACAATGCTAGATGACCATAACCATCACATGGCTCCAATAGAAAACAACAGTGCAATGTTCGTAACCTTACTGTATGTTTATCCATGTGTGAACCATCTTCTACCAAATCATATCTAACATTACAGACAAACATGTGTACATACATATACATATACATATACATACATATACATATATACATATACATATATATATATATATATATATATATATATATAGAGAGAGAGAGAGAGAGAGAGAGAGAGTGTGTGCGCGTATGTGCGCATGTGCGTTGAAGTAGTAAAACCCAGGAAGTCATGCTACAAAATTATACCTGATTGGGTATCATGAGATGACAACTGCATAGAAAACATCATCCAGTGAATTTGAGTTCATTCTTGAGCATCTTAAGATTCCTTTTCAGTGGCTACAAAGATACGTGCACCTCCCCACTTTTCTGGTAGATTAAGTCATATTTTCTAGGTCGAACTATCCATAAATGAGATACCATCAAACCAAAGAATGGATCATTGAAATCTTTATACAACTTGCTTAGACAACAGCAAGAATTTCTAGCCAGGCAAGGCCAAATTCTCAAGTGTCAAGATTTACTTTTACCGACATAAAGAAATTTCTGTCTATTAAGAGTAAGTCGCTCACAAAATGCTCTACTGAGTCCCTGCATTGTGTTACCTGTGCTGAAAAGCATGGTGTAAACCAGTACTTTGACAGAAAGTCACATGGTTTCATAGCATTTGTTCAAGCTCCAGGGTTGAATTTTCATCAGCCAAACTACTTTAACACCATCTGTACTGCAATCGTAGCCCACATTTTGACAAAATTATCTCCAATTTTTACCCTTTCCTGTGCTTAACAAGCAAGAATTCACAAATTCTTGCACGAAGACCTCTTGTACAGTTCACAAATGCAATACATAAAATGATACCAGGTTGTCTCATGCAGGGTATATTTTAGAGACTACCAATAATCATTACATGAACATGAGCCATCAATAAAGCAATGGAAACGGTTAGTGTCCCGCACAATAATTTCTCTACCAGTTATCTTTGATATAAGCTTGAAGGCCATATGACAATCACCACAAACGCGAAGATTTTTGGTTATTCGGATGACATCATTTGGTCCAGTGCTTATTAGACCAAATGCAAGAGCAAGCTTCTCACTGTGATAGCCCAGCATATATTCTTTCTCTTCCTCTTCAACGTCAAATAGCACAAAATCCGTAACTGGAACATAGCCTGTTGCTCTTAACTTCTTGTCCAATTCACTGAGTTTAGCATATATCTTATCCGACATAGGATGAGAAGTATCTCCGACAAGAAACTCATGAACAACTCCATCTAATTCTATCCAACTGTAAGCAGGTACTTTCTGAATTCCTTTTCCATTCATAAGTGATCTGATTTTCTCAGAGTCTACCCACTTGTGATTAGCTGAATAAATATTTGATAGAAGAACATAGTTCCCCGAGTTCCACGGTTCTAGTTCAATTAATTGCTTTAGCACGTGCTCAGCTAGTTGAGTATCTCGATGTAGACGACATCCACTTAACAGAGCTCCCCAAACCACAGTATTCGCCTTCATTGGCATGTTTTGGATCAATGAATGGGCTTCATCTAACAAACCAGCTCGACCAAGAAGATCAACCATGCATCCATAATGCTCAATCGTAGGATGTATAGAATAAATCCAGTTCATACTATAAAAGTACCGACGACCATCAGCAACCAGACCAGCATGACTACAACCACAGAGCAGACCGAGGAAAGTGTTCCCATCAGGCCTCAACCCATTTTTCTCCAACAACCCAAAGCAGCTAAATGCAGATCCGACAAGACCACCCATGGAAAGCCCTGCTATCACAGCATTCCAAACAACAAGGTCCTTTTTCTTCATTCGAAGAAAGACATCCCAGGCTGAAACAATCTTCCCACATTTAGCATACATGTCAATCAATGCTGTACCCATAACAGGATTGGAGAAAAAATCATTCATATCCATCAACCTACTAGCCCACTCCCCTACATCCAACGCTCCTAATCTTGCACAAGCAGAGAGCACCCCTACCATCGCATAACAATCCGGTCTTAAGTTCTCTCGATGCATTTGATAAAAGAGCTCCAAAGCATCTCTGGAAAGCCCATTTGCTGCATAACCCTGAATCATAGAACTCCAAGAAACAATATCCTTTTCAGGCATCTCATCAAAAACTGCACGAGCCATCTCCATACTTCCAAGTTTAGAATACATATCGACGAGAGAAGTGCTCACAAAGACATTTCTTCCCATGCCACTCTCTGCCCAATACTTATGTATTGACTCACCAGCGCACAAATCCCCTAACTGAATACAAGCAGACAATACCCGAACAAGTATGAAACTATCAGGCCTCAAACCTGTTGTGAATGACCTCCAAAACATATCAATGGCTTCTCTAAATCTCCCAAATTCAACATATCCACTTATTATCGCCGTCCAAGAAACCACATTTTTCTCAGGAATGTCATCAAACACTTTCTCTGCATCCTCCAAACCACCACATTTCGCGTACAGGCAGACTAACCCAGTCTTCACAAAGACATCATAGTCGAAACCCCCTTTCACCACGAGGGTATGAAGCTTAGAACCGAGTTCCAAATCCAACAACCTCGTGCAGGCTTTCAGCAGAAACGGAAAAGTAAAATTATTCGGTAAAAATCCTTCTTCACGCATAGAGTAAAAAAATTCAACAGCCCGGTCAAAACAATCTTTAGAGACCAACCCGCGAATCATAGTGTTCCACAAAAATATATTTGGCGCTTGTGTTTGGTAAAATATGCGTTCTGCGTAATTCGGGTTGCTGGACTTGAAGGTTGATATAAGAAGCATGTTGAGAAGATAGTTGTTTTGGTTGAGACCATTGCGAATGAGGCGGCCATGAATATGTTTGAGTTGGTTTAATGAATTGAATCCTTGAAACAAAGCCGCTTTGATCTCCTTCAAGACTATCGGAACCATGGGACACACCTGCCGATACATTCTTCATAGAGGCTTTTAATTCATTACCACGACGTAGTTCATTCCCTTCCCGCGTAAGTTTTACTTTCAAATGGTTACTACGTTCAGAACTTCTTTTGTTCCTGATGAAAATGGACAAAAGGAGTCGCATGTATGCACTTCATAAAGACATAAAACCATATGCAGGTATATAAATGGACAGTTAGAACTGCTCTCAGATGAACTTTTATCGAGGGAGTAACTGGGATATACACGCAAAGCTGCAGGTTTTAAAACTACCTAACTAGTTCGGTTTTTTGGTTCAATTTTGATTTGATTAATTGCCAATTCGACGAAATTCTCGAGTACCCGGAGCACAACCTGAAGGCGGCAACGAACTGACGATTGATGGCAGCAGCGGAAGCCCCATGACCTAATTGCAGCGGCAGCAACAGCAATACTTAAATTTGGGAGATAAAGGGAGGAGGTTTTAAAGGGGTAGGTGTAGTTTTCTTACAGAGGAGGAGAAGGGGAATGTAGGAGTGGTATGTAGACCGGTTTCGGGACGAGCCCGGCGGGATCCTAAGAAGAAAGAAAGACAATCTGCTGGGACGGGCGGGTTTTAACTTTCAAGAGGGGTTTGGTTTTTTCTGGTTTTTTAACTACTTCTTTCTATAGTATAGCTCAGTTGATTTCGTATCTTTTAGTTTCTACTTTCTACTATTTTTCAGATGTGTAGCCCTGCACTGAACTTCAACTTAAATTTCCACTGCCATGCATCGAACTCCAGTTCCAGTCATTCTTTTGCCCAATCCATACGTGTTGATGAATTTTAAAGGAGCAGAAATGTCAATTTTGTGTACCTAAAACCCTTCTCTTGCCCAATTTGCCAGTTCCTTTCTCTATAAAGATATCTTACCAACAAATTACATGGTTTTGATTCCTTACTGATCTGGCCTACTCTTGATGATAAGCATGGGAAAACAGATAATATATGAAACATCTGAAATATGTGAGAATCTAATGAATCTTTCTTCCTTTGGGGAAATGGTAAGCTTTGATGTAATTCAAAGGTAGGGAAGAACCCTGTTCCCGGGAGCAAATCTAACCTCTACGAGTTATAGAGCTCCCATCCTATCATCATCTAAAATTTTTACTAACCCTGAGAAAAATACAATTGAACACTTCCAAGCCCAGAATCTAGTTTTCCAGCAATGTGATCTGCAGCTCTGCTAGATTCTCTATACGCAAAAGCAAATGTTATATTAACAAAACAAAAGGGGTAGCTACATTCTCGATTCCACACAGCATGGGCATTACTTTCCATGAGAAACTCTGATGGATCTTTCACTGGAAGCCAAACAGTATTTGCAAGTGGATCTTGAATTCTGGGGCTGCCCATTATATGAAGCCAGACAAGTAACAAGCGCACGGAACAATTTCCACGAAATCGTAGCAAGCCTTCAGGAACGTTATTCATGTCGTTTTAAGAAATATAGAAAATCATGTTGAAAGACGATTTTGTCAGTGGATACCGAACAACAGGCTAAACAACTGGATTACTTCTTGTTTGGCCTAAAAAAAATACATAAATTACATAACACCTCTGCAGTTGATAAATGATGTGAAAGTCAGATTGATTACTTCCAGCTGAGCCTCCCTCAATCACAACTTTCTACAGTTTACAACTCCCTGTCCAGTGTCCAGGCCCGTTCTTTTCTTGGTTGCACAGACTACCAACAAAAGAAGTATATACAGATTCAGTCAGACTTCTCTACCTCGCGGAATCTTCTATCCCATTCACGACCCTCATAATCTTGTTCGTACAAGTCCTTGTCTGTACTGTACACAATCCGCTCTTTTCCAATATAATTTCTCTGCGCCATGTCCCTAGCACTCAAAATCTGAAGTGTTCCACAGAAGAAGCAATACGAAGTTGAAGGTCAGCCACCGGAAATAAAAGGAACAATTTCCAGAGTCATCATTAGTGCAAGGAAAAATTTTGAAATGGCAGAAAGTAGTACACTACTAACTAAGAGAGACTATTATTTCAACTGAAGTTGACATCCTCAAAACTTCTTCAAGATTCAAGCCCTCTGGAGGGTCCCAGAGGGGGAAAAAATCCAGATGATTCTCCTATATATTTTCTTCTGCTCTGAGGGAGGAGAGAACGAGAGCTACACACTGGGGATGGAAACAAACACAAAGAGGCAGAAAGGATAGAAAGAACAAGGGAAAACCAATTTCACTAGGAAAAAAAAAAAAAAAGTGAAGAACCACTGTGAAGAAACAGTACAAAATAAATTGCTGACATCAAACTGCTGTTGAAAAACCGTTGGCCACAAACATAGCAAGAATAGTAAAATACTGGGGTAAACCCCAAAATTGCCATTGAGAATATAATAATGTACTTCCAGAACACACGATATAATGTTAAATGATTCAACAAATAGTAAACTTGACAAAGCAACAAACCAAGTTCTGGTATTATCTTAAGCCTTCTTTACAAAAAAAAAAAAAAAAAAGGCAGTGGCCCATTTTCAGGCATACAGAATCAATAATAAGGTTGAACATTTATCTTTATGAGACCTCATAACCCTAGAGCAATAAATTATGAAAAGAAACAGCAGAAAATTGCTTAAGGCTTGAGGCTTACCTTCCGCCTAAGAGAGAGATCAGGCAGTTCAAGTGCCTGAGCACGTTGCTCCCTTGCTTTGTTTCGCTTTTCAATCTTAGCATTTGTTCTTTGAATGAAAAACCATCGAATCAAAGGAATTGCAAAGAAAGAGCCAGCATAAATCTGCATATTCCCTATTTGCAATTAAACAAAAGGAAAGATCCCAGGGGAAAATCAAATAAATAAATAAATAGAAAGAACTGAGGAACTTTGTGATGCAATTCCGGATCTCTCAATATCATGTAAAGAGTTGGCAGTGACACAGAAACCAGGAAATGAACCGGACAATCATAAGATAAATCTCAGAGAAAAGACTGCTCTTTGTTGGATATTGATAAAATGAAGCAATCCAGTATGTGAAAATGATAATTGCCAACAGTAGCCAATTGATGCAAAACACTATAGTAAGAGCCCCATGTGTGAATAATGGCTGCAATACCAAATCCTTATTGCTAGTTGCTGCACAAAAATCCCCCAAACAGACAACCCCTTCAAACCCCCTTCCTCCACCTTTTTTCCCTGTGTATATTTACCTATCCGTCCATCCCTTACACTAAAAACAACAGCATCAGCAACACCAACATGTCAGAATTATAATTAACAGAGGAAATCTCAACAACTTCGCTATGAGTTTGTTGAGAAAGAGGATGTCAGAGCAATCACCCTCTGCTGAAACTTCAAACTTTAAAGTCTCACATCTGATTAGAAACAAAATTAATAGAAAGCATAAAGTCAAATACAAGAATATATGACGATTTACTTCCTCTTATTAGTAGTGTTATGATCAGTCCTTGCTTTTTATCGGACAACATAATACAGTATTGGCTTACCTATTTGCACTTAAACCTTAAAGAAGCACACTAAAAAGAAAACAAAACCAAAAAAGACCTCTGTTGCATCTACAGAGAAATTTAAAGACGTGTGCAACAAGACATCCAATCATACCTGAAGCAAGGGAAATATGTCAGACACAAATGAGATCAATCCACTGGGTGAAACTGTCATACTCCTTCAAGTCAGAATTAAAGTAGAGATGTCAGTTAATGTTGGGATTAGAAGTTATTCTAAGTGAAGAAGGCTAGCTGACATACTTCAGCATGGTACCAAGAGTAATAACACCAAATAGATTGAGCCCGCCCAAGCCAATGACCATTGCCCTCTCTGAACTACTGGCTTTGCTGCAACATAAGCTCTCACATGTAAGGAAATTATGACAGATCAATTAAATAAAACACAATGCGAAGAAAATGGTTTGAGTACCTAAATCTCCATTTGTTTTCCTTAAAACATTTCTCACCACCAACCCAATCAGACCATTTTCTTCCTATGTATTCCTTCTTTCCACTTCTTTGTGGAGCAGCAGTACGTTGTAGCAATGGAAACCTGTACAGGATATTTCCCTGCAGGAATATCAGTTCAATTAAGTAGGAGAAAGAATTATTAGATACTCTGATAAAACATTCCATTGGCATGAACTGACAGTAATCTTAGGTGCAATGCTACGGCTGCCTTATTTAAACCTTCAAGCTTATAGATTTGACATAGAGACACAACCTAAAAAGTAACTTCTGGGAGGCTAAAGTTGCACACAGTTAGTCCTCCAAGGGATAAGGGGCCTCTACCCTCAGCATTGGTGATTGTAAAGTGCAATATATTCACTAAAATTGCAGACGTAGACACTAACTATATAAACTGTATACAGTTAAACAAATGCTAAACAACTAACACTTTATTACTTTTCTTTGAAGTGGTGTCCAAAACCCAATCATAACCATTTGAGTTCTAAAAAATCTCAACCCCTACCATGAATTGTACTCTACAATTCCAGGTGCAATTGTGAAGGCCCCTTATTGGTCCTTGTCCAACAGGAACCTTGCCATGACAGGACCTTCATCCATAATTTTCCTTTAAACCACTGCAACAAGGGAGGACACTGGCAATGCCATTCAGTTGCTTAAAATTATCCAGGATCCAGACATTAAATAAATGTTTCTGAAATTATATCAACCATATTTAATCTATTCATCTTTTAGAGTGGTTTTCCTCCTTTTTTTTTAATTTTTTTTACAGGGGGAGGAGGCGTGGGTAATCGAGAGAAAAATCTCTTATCACCATGAGGTAAGTGTTCCCTTTCTAACCACTGCAAGTTCAAATTAACTTTTCGATTCTTCCAGAATCATGCAGTGACTGAAGCAGATGAAATCTAGACTCCAAATTTACCCATACAACCAAGATCCCTCTCCATGACTAAATAATTTCCAAAAAAAGAAAAAGGCTCACTATGACTTTCCAGAAGCAACAACCACATGTACTGAAAACTAATTTTGTAGAACCAAAAATGGGAAAAAGACATTGTTGAACTGTTGACGTGATCATATACATGAAGAACAATTGTGATTGCAGAAACTCCTAGTCCTAACAATTAGAACTTCCAATTTCATCAACTTGTCTGCATAATAATTACGGGATACCAAAAGTATGCTGCCTTCAACTATGAAAATGCACCATCAAAACTTCTGACTAATAAGAAGTCGGAACAAATAAATTAACACACCTCTTCATCTACTTCTGGCTGACCATCAAACCTCAAAAGCACTGGTAACATGTAGGAGTCTTCATCCTGAAACAACAAGTGGGCAAGGACTGATTGCAAGTAGGACCAGGATCCTGCTAAATAGTAAGCCACGTCAAGTGTGAACTTACCTTTTTGTCAGTAGTTTCTATATCAAGATACGGAGCAACTTCTTCAGCAGTTACAACACCACCATTTGATGCAACGTATTCTCCAATCTAATATTTTGAGTAATGAGTAGAATCATTTACAGATACTCTCAAGGTAGAAACAGACAAGACTATAAACCAATTGAGAAGGACAAGAGGGCTGAGTATGCTTCGATACAAATGCTAAAATCAATAACAGCAGAAAAACCATCATGTTTAATACAAGGGAGATCTTTAAGGAGGTACGATATGGCTAGAGTTACATCTCTGCATCAGATGAAACTCGATGACACAAAACTAGCTATCAGCAGCTCTCAGTAACAACTTCATGAAGCGATCTGATGCCAAGCCACTACCAGAACTGTGACCAAACACAGATTTCACTTCCTCTTATTCTCTTTGTGTCAGTCAATGACACAACAATAAATGATTAACCATCATGCTTAATACATTTGGCACTGCTCAGAAATCTCTTTACTTATAAAATACTTTCCATTAGAACACCATGTCAACAATATGGAGAGGGTTTTCATTTAGTATATCTGCTTGGTAGAATAAAGCAATTTCCATAGTACTGGATTAAACCATCACAAACTAACTAAATGGTCTGACAGAGAAAGAATTATAAGTGAAGAAACTAGATTATAAAGTTTTATTCCTTGAACAATTAAGTCTCCAAACTAATTCCTTGAACAATTAAGTCTCCAAACTTAGATCACCATGGGAGACAGTGGATTATGGGGGTGGTTCTTGAGGCATAGTCCTGATTCAAAACATAATAGACAATGGCAGGTATAAGAGCGGCCAGGGTATTAGAGGTACACTTGGTTGTTTACACCTGTTAAAGCTATGTAAGACTACCCAATTTGTAGTTTAAAGCCCCAAAAGAAGGCAGGGATATTGCAAAAAGAGGACACATATAGCTATGAAGTTAAAGAGCTGGATGAGCAAACTTATCTCGATTATCTTATTTCAGCCCCAGAAATTAAGAGGATAATTCAACATTACTAGGAAGAACGAACAAAAATTGAACATGTACGCACAAGTAGTTGAACTGCAAACAGTAAAGTTACGGACCACTACATTCAGAGCTCAATTATTACCAACTTCCACCTTTCTTCTTCAATTCCCTGGTTTGGATCACCATCCCCAAATACGAAGGAGAAAACCTGAAAAACACAACCTAAGTACAAAAATCGTTCCTTTTTTCACTTATGAGCAGTGAAAAGTCTAAGAATACTTAGAATTTTCCCTTACAGATTCGATGAAGTTCATGTCTCCACTATCTTCCCTTAACCGTTGCCTCCTGTAGTAATATGGATCCCAATACCTGAATGGCAAAAATTGCATCAGATAAACAAACAATTAACTATGTTAAGTACTTTCCTTAATTTCCAGCTCCCACAAATATATGGCACTAGGTTTTAGCCAGCACATTAGTTTATGTTTACGACAAAAACCAATACTCATGAAGATAAAACTGTTTCTTTGAACCTGATTTTGATAAGGTGACCAAATCAATGCATATAAAGCAGTTTATATTTGAACCTGAAATTTGTTTGATACGGTTTCTAGCCATGCGGTATTTAGTTACACATTTTTCATAGCTGGAATATTGAAAAAAAAAAGTTATATATATATATATATATATACAGAGAGAGAGAGAGAGACAGAGAGAGAGAGAAAGGACGAGAGAGAAGTGGCAATCCTCGATCTCCTCAGAAACCAATTCAATATAAAAATTTTCTTCCAACTCTGAGGGAACCATATACGACTTTAAGTCATCCTAGAACAGTAATATACAATTATCACCAGAAGTGTCATACAATGGCATTGTCCAATGGCTACATAAATAGATTTCTCAAGTTACAAAAGTCTTAAATTATTAAAACAATAATTTGCCTTGAATGGACTTCTATGAGAAATTAAAAAGAGGTATGTGACTACTAAACTAACTAGTGGTGTAAGTTCGATAAAATGAAATGAACATCTCCAATTGTAACCCATATTTTTGTATTTTAACTACAGTGGCAAGCTGACAGGTTAAAATTTAAAGCACAGGGCCAATACTTTATAAATTACAATAGAACAGAATCCTAAGAGCTTCTATTTCTTTTATTTCTTGTGTAATCACATTAGGAACATTACCAAAACAGATCAGTTGGACTTAAATAAAAAGTGAAACCAGTGTCATAAGATCTGCTACGTCTTCCACGATTGTCTTCATCACTGCAGAATAGACAAAGAGCGAAGTGAGAGCAGTAGCAGATATGGGACATTAAGTATCAAGCAGATACGGCACAAAAATTAGATATGATGCAGTACTCTAATTATCAATGAGATGAAAACTCTCAAGGACCAATGCGTACACACAGACATTTTGAATAAACTGAAGTAAGAGATACCTTCTACTTGAAAGGATTGCAATTATAGTGGTATACACCACTACAATGGAGGCAATCAGTGCAGTTCCGAACGAGACCCTGACTAGATATTCAGCTCCCAGCTGCCAGCCAGAAAAAAGTTGACAACATTAAGTTTGTATGCATACAGAATACTTAGCACCGTAAAATGAGCTACGGACATCACCTTTGCTTTTTCTACAAGAGGTTCAATCCTTATCCTAAATGATTTAGCTGCAAGCTTTGAACGATAATCCTTTGGGAAGACATATAAAACATCACCTTCATCCGATACCTGTTCAAACCATCAGGAAAGTCTTTTCAAAACTACAAGTCCGGGATAATAAGGGGGGAAATAGTACTACTTGAGAAGCTAAAAAAGCCTAAAAGCTAAATTCCAGAAAAAAAAAAAAAAGGATTACTAATAAATAACCTCCAAGAAGCCGTCAGTATCGGCAGCTAGGGCCTGAAGAGCTCTCTGAGCTTCATTGAGTTGAAGCCCAGCTTTGCTTGCCACGTCACCAACAGTGACCCTCAGTCCACAAGAATCAATGGCGTCCATGGCACGCTTCCGTAAGTCGGCCGGAAGCTTATCGCTCTCAACAGCGGCTCCAGGTCGAACTGAGGGACGTGGAGGCATCAATACTAGCCCTAATTACAGCAGCAGGGCCTCTATTGCAGCTGCGACGAAGTTTTAAGCTATGGAAAGAAAGCAGGGACGCCTGCGAGCCAACAGGGTGGCGAAGTTGGAAAGTGGGGTTGGCAGAGATGGTGGTGAAGCATTCGTACCTGAACTTGGGAGACACAGTGAAGAAACAAGTGGATATGGATGCCATTTGGGCGGTTTTCAAGTGTTTAATTTTTTTCCCCCTTTTTTGTGGGATAATTTTTAAGTTGTAACCATAACTGAGAGAAAGGGTTTTAGGGGATAGATATTTGATAGAATTTGTGAAGAGGATTGTAAAAACTACTTGTATCAACTTGTTGAGTGGTGATGGTGACGGTGCTTTAACAGCGAGGGAAGGGGCGTTGGAACGTTTCGGTTTTGCTTGGTGAAGAAGGTGCCACTGCCAGGCTTGGCTGTGAGCCCTTGATTGGGTTTTGGACCCGGAAGCGCTGCGGGCGGATGCTGCTGGGGTTTTACATTTGGTAGTCCGCAGCGGGTTGGAAAAAACAAAAAAAAAAACAACAACAACAAACAAATAAACAGTGTGCTAGAAATAGTTTTGAATTCTATTCTTGGGCACTCTGGTAGCTGTCAAAATAAGTGATTTGAATAGGTTTGGATGAGTCATAATTGGGTAATGGATATTCATGTATATTCATTTAATAAATAGGCATAGGTATATCCAATTACCTATATTCATTTATAACTCGTTTGAAATATTACTTTTTTTTAATTTTTTCACATATTATTTGATAAGAAATAACAACATTTGATTATTATTACATTGGTAATAAATTCAAATTTATTTTCTTAATACTCACTAAAATTTGAGTTTAAATATATAATTATTTTTAAATAGGTTAAATGAGTGAGTTGAGTCAACTCACTACCCATCAATTAAATTGGTATAATTGCGTATCCATTTATACATATTTAAAATTAATGTACGAGTTTGGATGAGTAATTAGTGGGCGGATTTGAATGAATCAATATAATTAGATAATGATTGAGACCTCTACTCTCCTGGTGATGGTAGTATTTTCAAATTGTTCCATTGATTTTGAAATTATTGCGGTGATAAGATTTGACATTTGGATCCTCTGAAAATGGAGTTGAAACTGAAATAGTATTTGTTTGGATAGAAGATTATTTGAAAAATAATTAGTATAAATTTATTGTAATAATATTAATTTGATGTACAAAAGATAAACAAGTAGTTATAAAATAACAAACTGTTTATAATACAACGACAAATTAAAATTTTTTTTCCTGCATCTTGTTAAGAAGGATACCACACCTTCTACATGTGTTCCCTTCGTCAGTACAAGCATTTCAGCAATTCAGCTTTGAGACTCACATAGCTTGTATAATTCTCATCGGGTTTGTTTGGATAGAAAATTTACTTGCTTGCATCATCAACACATTTTCCAACCACATTTTTATCTCACACACATCACATCAAAAAAGTGTTACAGTGTGCTACAGTGTTGCTTTTCCTGTCAACGTGGTTACCCTTCATGCTAACGTGTTTGGAGTTTTAAACCCCTCCCTCCCCTTCCCCCCCCCCCCTCCAAAAAAAACACCCCTTCCGATAAAAAGGGAAGGAGAAGAATATGTTTGGACACATTGATGCTGGATATTAAATATAAAAGGAATGAAGAGGAATAAACTTTTTCTCTTTAATTTTTAATTAGTGGTCATAATTATCTCTTGCGGATATGATGAAACTTTGCCCAAAAAATAGTAGAAATTGTTTAGAAATTTCCAAAGCATGCTTGATCGCTTGTGATATCAAGTGAGGCAACGAATATCAGGTTACTCATTATTCCTTTCCTGTACAACTTGGTAAAAGTTCAAGAAAACATACACTCACAGAGAACTTGGAGCCAATAGCAAATGAATCAATTGGATCAATCTCCATTTTCTCCCTTTCTTTGCAACTGCAAACCTGCTAAACTCTTTCTCTTGGTTTTGGACACTTTATTCAATCACCGAGCCACACTGCAAATTATGGAACGGGGTGTGTCAGGTTGAAGTGTTGAACAGCCATTCTCTGCCGGCAATCATGTCGAAGTCGGGGAAGATACTCCACAAGCAGGACTCGCATCTGATCTAAACAGACCGTAAGATGGCGACTGACACAACGTTAAACGCATTTATATTTTTGTCCCCTTCATTTCTTGCAACTGATCACATACCAGGCCACCAACTTCCAAAAATTGTTTTGACTGCGACCTATGATGTTAAAAGCCACGAGACTTTTTTCAATGCCAGTCCAGTTCAATGCAGAAATTGACTTCTTCATGCACATGATCAATGAACTGATTTCATACCATTCAAGATCATGAAGAAACTGAAACTTCACAGCATGGATGCTCGTCTCTTAATTCTTCCATATTTTGCATTACTGTGAAACTGAAGCTTCACAGAATGTATGCTCGTCTCTTAAATCTGGATGATCCTCTCCATTTCTTTGTAATCCAAATAAAGATAGATAGTGTAATCTTCGCAAAAAGTAGGTACATATCCTACACTTGCTGTCCACGCACATATCTGGTTGCTTTCTTTCACTAACATGGAAGGTTAGACATGTCCAGTATCTAAGAAAAACGTCTTTTGGTTGACAGGCACTAGGGACCACGAGGTATCTAAAAAATTAGTGAGCCAGCAGTTACCAACTCTTTCTTTTAGAAAGTCCATGCTTCAGATTGTTGTAGGTTGCAATATCAGGTATCAATCCCCTATCCAACATCTCCTCCACCAACGCTTCCCCCTCCTCCTTCCTAGCCTCTTTACTAAAACCAGATATAAGGATCCTGTAAGTCATACCATCAGGATCCAGACCCTTACTAGTAGCCAACAACCTCAACTTATTAGCTTCCACTGCTTTTCCAGCATCACACATATCACCAAGTAGACAATTAAAAGTCACGCCATCCGGCACAATACCTTCTCTTAGCATCTTTTCCACAAATTTACAGGCCTCGCCAATTCGTCGGGTACACCGTAAACCTTCAATCAAGATCGCACAAGCAATCAAGCTAGGAGCATTTCCCTTTCCCCACAACTCATCCACCACCTCCATGGCTCTCCCAATTTTTCTTTCCATGCAAAGCCTCTCAGTTAGCTCAAAATAATCAAAATCACTTGGGAAAACCCCTTTTCTCGAAAAACTAATCAATAAATCACAAGCTTCCATAACCCGCCCATGTCTGCAAAGTTCATCAACCAATATCTCGCAGGTGACTCTAGAAAGCTCCCAGCCTAACTCAATCATCTCATGAGCCATGGCTATTCCCTCCTGGACTTTTCCCTCCCTAAAGAACCCCTTAATCAAAGTGTTGAAACTAACCACATTGGGAACACACCCTTTATTCTTCATCTCCTTAAACATTTCCAAAGCCAATCCAAACTGTAAATTCTTACAATACCCGCTAATCAAAGTATTAAACGTAACTACATCAGGCTTAACGCGGTCCCTAATCATCCGTTCATAGAATCGTAAAGCCTTGTCATACTGCCTAAATTTAACAAACCCATGAATTATGATGTTGTATATAGCAGCATTAGGCTTCCCATCAATCAACCTTTTCATGGAATCAAAAGCAGACAAAGCATCATCAAATCTACCAGCTCTACAATAAGCATTAATGGCGAAACGAAAGATGGGCTCAGTTTTGGGACAAGAGAATATACCATCGGAGCAGGGGCACGGATTGGAAGCGATGAATTGGACGAGGAGATTGAGGGAATCAAGGCGATGGGAGGTGGCGAGTGAGCGTACCATCCATTCGAAGGTGGAGTGGTCGTGGCGGAAAGTGTCGAGAGAGGCGGCATAGCGAAAGAGATGGAAATCGAGGTGGGTGAGGCCAGGGTGGTGATGGATGTGTGACTTGAGGAAAGAGACCAGGTCCTGGGGTGTGAATGAGGGTTTAAGATACGATTTGACGATGTGGGTCAGATGGTTGAGCTGGGTTTGGGTCGTCGGGATTAACACGGAGGAGGAGTCCAGGATTGGGAGTGGCGGTGGTGCGGGCGGAGGGGCGGAGGGGTAGGTGGCGGATACTGCTGGGAGGGGCTTGTGCAGCTTCAGCTTCTTCGAGACCAATTTTCTCATTTTCCTAGTTCCCCGTGGCCCAGGTTCAAAATGGTTAAATGGCTAATCTCTGCCAGTTGCCCAGGCAGCCTACAAATTTTTTCAACTGGTTCTAATTACGCCCCCAGGCTTCTGCTCGACTCCACATCGGCCCCTAGTACCCCTGGCAGTTGCTTGTGGATCAATGCAGCATACCTATTAAAATTTGGTGTGATCAAGATCATGGGGAAAATCTTTTTTAAAAAAATATCTAGTTAATAGCAAAGATTTCTCAGCCAGAAATCACATATTTCTCGTTGAGCAATGTCTAGTACAAATCGATCGATATGTTTACCTATTACAAAATTTCAATCTACTGGTAAACCAACTTATAGTTACAGATTTTGCAAATATCAAATTGGTAATTATTTGACAACTTAAAACTTTGTGGATTCAAGCTTATTTTATGTGAGAGAGGCATTTTGTAAATGGTACAAACCATCACAAGCCTAAAATGTAACATTGAATATTTTCAAATAAAGTCGACAAACATATGTTTTCAATTTATGAGTTCAATTGGTAAATTAATTTTTAGGGTTATCGAGAACTACTGAAATAATCTATACCAAAGTGTCAAGAAAAGTATTTTGATCTATGAAGTTCAAGGAAATGTTGAGAAATTTATGTCATTGTAGTCGACAAGCATTGCACTCACTTGACATAATCATGATAAGATGGCAAAGTTTAACTTGCACTAGCACGTTCATGTTACATCTACAATACCTATTCACGTACTACAAATTTTTCATTCATTAAGTTTTATTGTTCCCCTTTTCATCATGGTTCAAAAGGGTGATGATTTATGCTTAGATTGATCTAAGTAACAAGTTTTGTGGGATTCCTAAAACCATAAAATAAGTTGTATCGAACAAAATCTTAATATTGCTATCACAATGTGTCTGGATAATAGATTATTTGGAATACTTTTTTAAAAAAAATACCGTAGTACTTTTTTTAATGTGATATATGTAACATTAAAAGAGTGTTGAAAAATGTGTTGATAATACAACCAAATAAATTTTTACAAATAGCCAACTATCCAATTGAAAACCCAACAAGAACCCTACAATTATTTCAATATATGTACACCTATACAATTAAATTGTTGAACTTAATTTCAAAAGGCAAAAGGGTGCTGAATTATTTGAACACGCAAGTGTAAAAGAAATTTAAATCTACATGTCTTATTAATGAAAAAAGATAAAACGCATGTCAAATGGATTGAAAAAGTGTGGGTTTCTCCACACATCATCTTGAGTTAGAATTGATTATTATTCCTCTATAGTTCAAACTACTTATGGTATGTCAGGCATAAAAATTTGGATACTTTTAGGGAAAGGGATCATAATAAAAATTTTAATTTTCTTTTCCATCTAAAAGAAAATAGAGGGACTAAAATGTTAAAATCCCCAAGTGTGGTTACGAATATAAGGGGAAATATTTCATTTGTTGTAGTAATATAGTTCGATTCAATATGAAGAGAAATAGCGAAATGGTTTTAGTTTGATAATCACATTTTCTTGTATCCATTCTTGTATTGTGAACACACGTTTGAAATATTTTTTGAAGAGAAGGAATATAAACTTATAAAAGTAGTATACAGTGTTATTGTCTTTTTTTTTCCCCCTTCATTTTCGCTTAGATATATCTCAAATAACACATATAAATGAACGTGAAGAGACTGTATTATGGGAAAATTATTAAATTGCATCTTATACAGTGTTATTGTCTTTTTTTTTTTCCCCTTCATTTTCGCGTAGATATATCTCAAATAACACATATAAATGAATGTGAAGAGACTATATTATGGGAAAATTATTAAATTGCATCTTATACACATTTCTAACACATTCTTACTAATTATCTTTTCATATCACACTTATCACATAATAAAAAGTGCTTGTAATTTTTTCCAAATAATCTTCTCTCCTCTCCTCTCCTCTGTTTTATTTATTAGTTCATTACCCAATAGGAATATGTTTCCTCACATGGTCATGAAATAATCTGATCATGCACCATATTAATTCAACGCCAAAAGTAAAGTACAATGGGAATATAAACAAATACAAAGAAAATTCTGGGGCTGAACAGTTAAAAGCTCAAAATTCCTACTACCCTCTCCCCGTTTTGTGAAACTGTGTGTGTACTCCATCTGGGCGTCTTTTCGTCTCGCGGGGCTTTCAAAAAAGCAACACTGAGAACCAAGGATCATAGTTGGTGGTGCCACTGTTTATGTTTTATGTTACGGATTGCCGACGCAGTTTCGTCGTCTCCGACCCAGGTTTTTCAACTCGTCCTGTCCCAGTTATGTACGGCCAAAACGTATTCATTATTTCTCTGTAAATTGTAAATGAATAAAAACAACATTTCGTAAGCTGAAGACTGGCTTTTTTTTAGTGCTGTCTTCATCTATCACCAGTTCATTCCTTCGTAATTAAAAGTCATAGAATTACATTTTAATGATGGATAAGTGAGTCGTTTTAAATTAGCACAGGACGTGCTTGAGAAAATGTCTTTAAAAATGTCAAAGTGGCAACGAGAATAGTTCTCCGTCCACGAACGGTCAAGTGGATGAGTATATTTGATCACACTGTTACCTATCAGATAGTAGAAATCTATTAGCAGCTGATGTGCCCTTTATGTGCAAATGCCCAGCTTTTGAGTTTGAAGCTCAATCAGGTATGATGATTCAGAGTCTTCGAGTGAATACGAGCTCGGCTAATCTTGGGTCAATGGGTACACGTGGTTGCAGTTCCTCAATATTTGTTCCTCACACGATACACAAATTTCTAAGAGCAGCTCCTTTGCTTTACCATGGTACCTTCTTTTCCTTTCATCGACTGTGTATGTAGGATGGAAGAAGGTAGCCGGGAGATATTTGAGTACTTTAATTGACAATTGCAGATTAAGTAACTGTTTTGAACTGTGCAGGACCTCGAAGGCTATCTGTCCAATGTGGAGTGAGGTTTCACCCTTGCATTGACATACACAAGGTGGTATTCAGAGCTTTCTTTTATCCCCTGGTGATTTGCTTATGAAACACCTGTCAAATGAACTTTGTGGCAGTATTAGGGAATTTGTTTAACTAATATTAACCACTTACATCCTAATGGGAAAACAAGTTGGTGATTTATAGCATGCCATCATCATGTGTGCTCTGGACATGAGATTTTTGTGTCTTGCTGTTGTCACCCAAAAGTAGTGACTTTTCTTAAGACAATAAGAGATTTATAAGTCATAGATTTTAGATTTTAGCTACTTGAGATTCTTTTTAGTTCCTTCTTTTCTCGAATGGTGGTGTTTGTGTGGAGACGGAAGGAAAGCAGCCTGAGAATTGAGTATTAGTAGCCCATATTGGCATGATGGGAATCAATGTTTGCTTCATGCACATCTTACAGCAAAGCAAAGGAAATGCTTACTAATTTAGATTTTCTTTCAAATGCTTTCAGGGAAAAGTGAAGCAAATTGTAGGATCTACTCTTCAAGATTCTAGGGAAGAAAGTTCAAGTCTCATAACAAACTTTGAATCCGATAAACCAGCAGCAGATTATGCAAAGCTTTATAAAGATGATGGACTTACAGGGGGTCACGTGATCATGCTCGGTGCTGATCCTTTGAGTAAATCAGCTGCTATTGAAGCATTACATACTTATCCAGGTATGCTATTCTCGTTGGTGATGCACCTTTTGCCTTTATAAGCAAGTTAATTAAACTTGCTAGTCAAGTATTTAAGCTTATTGTTCAATCGTATCTCCAGAATTTATATCATGTAAATTACATGCTCAAACTCTACCTTTCTGAAAGTAATTATTTTTTCTTGAAAGTGAAAAGACTCCCTTGTTGAGCAGTTATGTGTTTGTGTGTGTGTGTGTGCATCTGCATGTGCACAGTCTTTTTACTCTTAAGCACTCTTGATAGCGCAGCTGGCATCCTGGCACTTGATATTGTCATCAATCTTAATTATATAAAAAGAAATCAACAAGGATAATGTTATTTTCATATCTTTAATTGCATATAGGTTTTTCTTGTTATCTGTGTCATTAGCTGTACAGATTTCTATGCTGTTCTCAAGTGAATAGAACTTAATGTAGCCATTGTACGTCTGGTACAATATGAGGCTCACATGTTATGGTTGCTAGAATGCGTCAACTTACAGCCACTCCTCTGCTGAACACTGAGATGATGACAACATCTAGGTGGTTTGCAAGTTGGAGGTGGTATCAATTCCGGCAATGCTTCTAGTTACTTAGAGGAAGGAGCCAGCCATGTCATTGTCACATCGGTATGTTTCCTTTGATTTTTTCCTAGCAGGCATCTTATGCACAAATTACAAAGGATTATTACACTTTTAGAGGACCAATAGCTTAATTGTTTGATCATATGCAAAAACAAATTTGTCTAGAAGAGAGGTAAGAAATTGTCTACCTGCCTTAGTTGATGTGCTTTGCATCAGGAATGCTTGATGACTTTTAAGTCGACATTAGCTGTCTCTATGCCTTTTTTTTTTCAGATCAAGAAAAAGAAAAAAAAAAAGGAAATATATCCTACTCATAACTTCTTGTTAAATTTCAAATGAAAAGAGCCAGGAGGCATCCCTTTATTCCATGTTACTGTGTTCTTCTGATGATTAGAAGTCCTTATTTGTGTGAGTCTGGGTTTTGGATGTTCTAGTGTTGGTAATAAGTTTGAGAGCTCATTTGAACTAGCAACAAGCAACATAGATAAGAAGTCTTGAGATGTTCTGCAGGCATCTTGAAGTGTGTTCTTGCCCCCTACTTTTTGCTAATGAGATTGCACGAGAGTGACTCTCCCATGTTAGAGACATTAGACTCTGAATTAGTTCCTTTTTTACCGTTTAATAGATATCAAGCTCATTTTTTTTCTCACTTTTTTCCTGCAGTATGTTTTCAGCAATGGACTAATGGACCTTGACAGACTTAAAGAGCTTGCTAATGCTGTTGGAAAAGAGAGACTTATATTGGATCTCAGTTGCCGAAAGAAGGTTTGCTTTGGCCTTGAAAAAAGTATATCTGAGACGAAATCTTTCTGAGCTAATGGAAGTGATTATTTTATCTTTGAGACTGTGCCATTTCTTATCTTAGAAAACACTGCAATTTATGTGATTATTACTCCTGGTATGCAGCTTCTCTCAATCTAAGAAGTAAAGCACTTACTCTGTGATTAAGAAACTATTTTGGTTATGGTTCTACATTATGCCAGATTATGTTCTACCATGTAACAAGATTATTCTTAGTGACATTAGTGACTTCAGATTAATTTTTTTAGGAGGGCAAGTATTTTGTCGTCACGGATAGGTGGCAGAAATTTAGTGATGTCTGTCTTGATGAGAAAGTGTTGGATTTTCTGGCTCATTATGCTGACGAGTTTCTTGTCCATGGAGTTGATGTTGAGGGAAAAAAGTAAGTGCACTCCTTCAATCATTATATTAGTGCTGTCAAGGTTTTTTATAGGTGGTACAACAAGATAGTGTACTTTAGAATCAGTATCCTTAACCTTGAGTAGAGGTATTATCAGTTTCTGGTTTTCTTCCAAACCTTTTGTACACATGAAATTCAAGTTTTTATACATCTACACTTCATCTTGCTGAAGTTTTGGTTCTCTGTCATTGTTGTTTCTTTTTCTTCCTCCGCACCTTTTTTTCTTTTCTTTTCCTTGTCTATTTGAAGTGGGGTGGGGGTGATTTTTTTTTTTTTGGGGGGGATCCCTCACCTTGTTAGCTCAATTTGTTTTACTAGCTTGGGCAGAGGGTCTTCCTGAAGCAATAAATATAACAGGATACAGTACTGAGTAATATGAAGCCAAGCTAGGATGTTTTGGCTTTCTGCTGGTTTAGCTGTTTAGACAAAGTTTGCTGAGTATGAATTGGGTTCAGATTTCGTCCTGCCTGTCATTCTCTAATTATACTTGTGGCTTTAGGGACAGGCTCTTTGATTGTTTATTACAAGAATGTACCCAAAAGTAAGATGACCCCACCCCTCCATGGAATTCCTAAATCTCTGGCATGATGTTCTTTAGTTTTAGTTCCTTCCATGAGAAATTAACTCCAACATTTAGAGAAACCGCATATGCTTATGAAAGTCATTCTAGGACATCTACTGATTGGTGTGTTTTGCTTTACTTACATGTTGCTTTAGACTGGTTTCTGGACCAGTTGACTATATAATAGAATAGAGTGCTCTGAAACTGAATGATGATTAATCCTGTAAAAGAGAAACTTAACATCACTTTCTTCCACTTTGAGTATTGCAGGCTTGGAATTGACAATGAGCTTGTGGCATTGCTTGGAAAGCATTCCCCGGTGTGTACTTGTTTGTTTAGTTTTCATTCTTTTTGCTTGTTTTCCAGATGTAGGATATGTATATAGGGAATTGTTGTATAGTTTAGGGTAGTTTCTGCTTGGTTTTATGATGTTTTACTATTTTTTTATGTAAAAATTGGAATCAGTGACTCAAGGTGGAGACAAAGCATAATGCGCAACTTTAAAAAAAAAGAGAGAGAGAGAAAAAAGGATTTGATAACTGATGATGCAAGACAATGTTGGCAAGCCTTTGAAAACAGTTGGCACACAATGTTTGAATTAACCAATTTAAGTACGACACAGGCCTATGTACATGTTCTTTTGTTGGAGTCTTCTTGGTTTGGAATAGTATTTGTTGCAGTAAACTCTGGGTCCTGCTATAAGTAAAAATTGTGCTCATGAATCTCTATGGAAGTTTGGTCAGCTTATTTTGGCATAATTATGGTCACTGGCCTTACATGTCAAATATCATGTATTGATAAAGTACCTCATTTTGTGCGTCTGTGTGTGGTTTTTCCCTAATTAACTGGTCTGACCATGCACTGCTGGCGTTGTTTTATGAATGACAGATTCCGGTGACTTATGCTGGTGGCGTGAGCACAATGGATGATTTGGAGACAATTAAAAGTGCAGGAATGGGCTGTGTAGATGTCACCGTAGGCAGCGCCTTGGATATATTTGGTGGAAGCTTGCCATACAAAGATGTTGTGGCTTGGCACGTCCAACAGAATGCCCTTGTAGTTTGACGGACTTGGTCCTTTCTTGTCTGCCGGTGGGGTAACCCAGGTATGTATATGATGGTCATGTTTCTCCTGGATATGTGCTCGAGGAAAAGCCAGGGAAGTTTTAATGAAGGGACATGGCTTCAATCTTTCCACCTTTGGCTGTATAAAGTGCTTGCTGAAAATGACGGATGGAGGATCACTAGGAGGCATGATCGACAAGCAAAATAATTTGTTTTCCAGGACTTGTATTATGGTGAAGGTGTTTTTGTTTCTGATATGTATTCCTAATATTAATGCTGGTTTTTTGTTGGGTAAGATAACGTGTACTGATTTTACTAGACCAATTAGATTTTCTTGAGACTATATGATTCTTTCCTCTACAGTAGGTTAAGAATTGCATTTGTCTGGACTCTGGTAGTGCTATCATCTCAAGCAAGCACGAGCAGTGAGAGAATGTATGAGTTTGTCTTTATTTAGCTTTATGTTAACAAGCAAAAATATGCTTTGATTTTTATTTAGTTTTGCATTTTTGAAATTTCTTGTTGCTCATTTTCAAGCTTAGTGGCTGTGTCAAATTGGCATTTTGGATAGGGCTCCAATTTAAGTAGAAGTAGAGCCACGCAAGTTACCGAATTTCCAAAATTCATTTTCGGCCCAATTACAAATTTCCACCGGTACCAGGGAATGGGCATATGATAATTTTCCGCGCTAAAAACGATACTAGTAACGACTTTCGGGAGAGTCCGCCTGAGCCGCGCCGCCGCACTCTATTTCCCTCTGACCAGACAGAGCTTGAAACAGAGCAGTGAGCGACAGAGCAAACGGAGCATGAATCTCTACAGTTCAATCGCCACTCCCACCACCACCACCTCCACCGAATCCCTACTTGTCAGAAATTCTGGGCATAAACCTTCACGTCCTTGGGTGATACTTAACAAATCCATGGCCACCGAAAGGAGCTCTATATCCGGCGCCAGTCCGCTGCTTAGAAGCAAATCTAATTTTTCGGCACTTGAAGCCAGAGTTTCTCTCGTCTTCGCTCTTGCCACCCAAACCTTCTCTCTCTCCCAGCGACGTAAATGTTATCTTCTTCTATTAGATTGTCACGTATTTGGTTTATGTAGAAATTTTGAAATCCGAGTTCACTTTTCAGGTTATTAATTCTTCTCCTTCTTTTATTATTATTATTATTTTTTTGTTTTCAACACGAAAACGACTTGTTTAGTTCTCATGGAAGTGGCGAGTGAGACTGCGAAGTACGTGTTTCCTTCGAGGAGATTCGAGAGTCGTACCTTAGAGGAAGCTTTGATGTCAGGTTGGACTTTGTGTTTTGCTGAAATTTCCTTCTCTACATGGAACGTTGTTATTCTTATCTCATCTTCCTTCTGATTTTTTGAAGTTCCGGATATTGAAACTCTGAATTTTAAGGTTTTGAGCCGCAATGATCGGTATGAGATAAGAGAAGTTGAGGTACTATTTATCGCTTGCACTTCAATTTCTGGTTGAATATCTGGAAGTTATTCACCAAAATCTTCATCTTGTTAAAATTCTATGTGATATAAATATTTGTTCGTGATTTGGGATTCAGTCGTACTATATTGCCGAGACGACAATGCCTGGAAGATCTGGATTTGATCTAAATGGTGCTTCAAAATCCTTCAACGTGCTGGCTGAGTATCTCTTTGGTAAGGTAGCTAGCTAAACTCGTTATATCTGATTCAGTCCGTGGGATACTTGCTATATCATGCTTTGACTTTTATGTCTCTTTCGCATGGTTGATTTTGACCTGGACGATTTTAGAATACAAAGGAGGAGAAAATGGAGATGACTACTCCTGTTTTTACTAGTAAAAGTCAGTCTGACGGGGAGAAAATGGACATGACAACTCCCGTGATAACTAAAAAGGTAATAGCTTTGCTTTTTCACTTGGTGTTCCACTTATCCTTTGCGAATAAGAGCTGATACATTAGATGGTAGTAATAGTTTGGCAACTGCATTTAGTTCTTAAGTTTCACTCTTGCAGGTGGTAGGTTGCTACCTGGAATTTGGGATATCTTGCAGTCTGTGGTTTGGCTACTAAGATACATCTAGGGTGACATACACTGATATCTGGTCATCCTTGCAAGAGTAGTACCCTAGTGACGTCGTCCTAATGGACAACTGACCTAGTGGCACTAGCTCACAAGGTTTACTATCGTACAACTTGAGCAATTTAGAATCCTTGATAGCACTAGGATAAAAATGTATGCACTAAACAATAAAAGGCAGGCATGTTGCTGACTATTTAGATAAGTTGCTTGGAATACATGTATCATGACCCCAACCCTTTCTCCAAATGAGGGGTTGCAATGAGGATATAAACTTGCCTATAACTTTCCTTGCCTGATAAAAGTTATAAGTGAAAGGAGCTTTTTCCAGGAAAAAGTGGTGCAGTCCTGCTTCTTTGCACCTCCTCTGTTCTCTCCTGGAGCAAGGAGCATCACCTACCCAGTGTATCTAACTAGAACTGCTTTTAATCGGTCATTAAAATCTATGTGTTGCTTTTAACTGGAAACACCTTAGAAGCCTCATGAGTGTGTTATAGAATTTTAGGAGAAGTGATATTAGATTATGCATTCTGCACATTGCTGGAGCACAAGTGTGCCAGTTATCGAGTTGTAAGATAAACTATTGAACTGAACTTGATTGGGTTAAGGATCCATCTAGTATTGGAGTCTCTGGCTGATTCAATGAGAGCTGCAGTTTAAGCACCTGTAGAACTTGATTTTCTACATGGTTGTGCTGGAATTCTAGCCATTTTTGAGGGATAAAGTACCCTAAGCTGTTTACTCTTCGGTTGCGGATGTCATGATTGATATAAGAAGTAAATGGACCAGCTTCTTTATTTGCACCTGAGACAAATTGAGCGGGTCATAAAGAATGATGGACATTTAAGTGTGTTCTTTAAAGATTTATTCCCACAGCATATATAGGTTTAAGTTTCATGCTTGAACAGCACATATCTAGTAGCAAGAGTTTGTTAATCCTACTACTGTAGTAGTAGAAGCATGCCAATTTAGCTCTTGTGGTAGCAGATATCCAAGTTTATTTTCACTTTTCTTAGGTGCTTGATTTTCATCAAAATCTGATGATTCGGAGTTTTCATCAGGTGGCAGGTCAAGATGAGTGGAAGATGTCTTTTGTCATGCCCTCAAAATATGGTCCAAATTTGCCATTGCCTAAGGATCCTTCGGTGAGAATAAAAGAGATTCCAAAGAAAACTGTTGCAGTTGTTGCCTTTTCTGGTACTTTCCCTCTATCAATTCGTTTTGTTTTTAATCATTTCTAAAGTTGAAATTTGCATGTTGCAAGTACAAACATACATTGTGGTCCAAAATTAGAGCCCTTGAATTTGACCAAAATTCTTAGACTTGTACTGGTATATAATGCCGTATGTGTGGCTTTTGTTATTTGTAAAGACTTTGTGAGAAGCAATGCACCCAGAAGGATACCTTTGTCTCTTTGAGATGTATTGTGTGTGTAGTTCTTATTTTTTTAACTGAAATTGATTACTTTGGCAACAAACGACAATAATATTGCTTTGCAATTTGTCATTAAGATGAGTGCCTATCTGCTGTCATTTACCATCAATAGCAGGTGGTGACATGTTTTGGTCGCTAATAGTCAATTCCAATGGCATACAAACCCCAGACGCAAGGGTTGCCAATTAGAGTAGCTGACCTGCATTTCATTGTCAATCAGGTTTTGTCTCTGATGAAGAAGTTGAGCGCCGCGAATCCACTCTTCGTGAGGCACTGAAGAAAGACACTAAGTATCGTGTGAAGAATGGTGCGTCAGCAGAAGTTGCTCAGGTAGCTTCTTATATGTCAAGGAAGCATCACTAGGCACTCCTTAGGTGACAGCTTTTAAGTTGTCTCTACTACCTAAGATCTTAAGCACTTCTGTATATGTTGATCTTTTGTCTTCTGTCATGCTTCTGTTTTGATTGCAGTACAACCCCCCCTTCACGCTACCATTTGCTCGACGTAACGAGATTGCTCTTGAAGTTGAGAGAATACAATAATAGATCCTCACTGTACAGTACTCTAGACTTCATATACCTTTTTATTTAGCTTTAAAAACATTTGGTACCACTACTAGTCTGTGCTTTAGTTAGGTTAAATGAGGCCATATGTGTACAAGTTGCATTCACGATAGTATTTTGTAGAATTTAATCTCCACAGGAGTCGCCCCCTTGCTTCCTAATGACGTGTTGATGCTTGTGTTAAATATTGTAACATAGAAGTTGCCCCTGTTACTTCGGGCAAAATTACAGCCTCAACAAAAGGAATAGAAAATTTTCACATGCCACAATTTCCTTGTTTCGTTCATAGGCAGAACTCGGCTGCCAGCAGAAGTATTGGACGGTTCTTCGACTCTTTTAAATTTTTGATTCAAGTCAAATTGGTTATTTCTAATGGATGAGCAATGAAATCAATGGAGTTCCTATGGTTAACTGGCATTGGCTGTGCTGCATTCCTTTTTAGATATTTGTAAAAATCGTTTTGGCCTTCACTTTTAAGTAAATTATATCCTGTATATCCTTTTTGACTGTCGTCCTGGTGCAATGCACTCGAGCACTTATAATCTTGGTAATATCATATCATCAGGCACGTCTTTGCTGTTTTAATATCTGATTATTTATGTGTTTTGGGGTATTATAATAAAAATTTTGGTAGTTTTTTGAGGGTTGTTGCAGATAATGTAGAAAACAAACAAGTTTTATACAAATTTGCTAAAAATTTGCATTAAAATTTTGAAAATTTTTTAAGGTTCCTGTAGCAAAAATAGGTAAAAAACTAATACAAATCTGGCAAAAAACTCAGCTGCCAAACAAATCTGGCGAAAAACTCAGCTGCCAAACAAGGCCTGTATTCCGTCTTGTTCCTTATGAGCAACGACGTATGTATCTCAGCGTCTTCCGTGTCCAATGCTTTAGGGGGACATTGCCGAGTAAGGGGCAGGGACATTGTACTACAACCGTTTCTAAGTACTGTAATAGCATTTAAATAACTTGCAATCCATTGTTAACTACTTGCATAATTTTACAATAGAAATGTTTTATTTAGTTATTGTTTATGTATAATTAATGACGCATGAATAAGTTATAATTTATTGTCAATTACTTATACAACTTTAAAACAATAATTCATTGTTTTATTCAATTAGTGTTGATGTTAAATAACATTTAAATAAGTTGTAATTCATTGTGAACTCCTTGCAATATTCTATTCAATTACTATTCATGTGGTGTTGATTAGGGTTGAATTCGAGTCGAGTCGAGCTCGACTCAAGCCAGCAGACCTCGAGTTCGAGCTCGATCGAGTAGTTTATAAATATACTCAAGCTCGACTCGAAAAAGCATCAAAAATACTCGAACTCGACTTGATTTCACTCGAATTGCTTTTCGAACTTGAGTACTCGACTACTTGAGCTTGATTACTACCCAATTTTCTTTTTTTTTTCTATTTTTATTTTATTTTAAATTGAAATTACTTATTCACCCTCAAATAATATTATAACATAACAAGAGAAACTCGTAAATATTATAACCAACATACCTAAAAGAGTACATTAATAATTAATAAATATATGTTAATTATATATAAATCGAGTCGAGTAGCTCGTCGAGCTCACGAGCTTATTTTTTTCATACTCGAGCTTGACTTGTTAGCTCAATCGAGTAGTTCGAGCTCGACTTTGACCGAGTTCGAGTCGAGTAGTTGACCGAACTCGAGTCGAGTTACTTGGTTGAGTTAAACCCCTAGCGTCGATACGTACTAATTGTATTTCTGTTATGAAACTATACTAGTAGTTAACAATGTTTTATATGTTGTTTACAAAATGTTACATCATTTAGAGGCAGCCATACTACCTGCCCTTCACCTGGACATTGCCAGTCCATGGTGTGGATGAACACGGAAATTTTTCTTGATCAAGCCAAAAAAAAAAAGGGTTCTAATATGAAATAGCAAACTCGATTTTGTAGAGCTCACTTATATATTTGAAAAAAAAAAATCCCACTATGTACGTATACCACGTATACAAACTAAATCATGACCCACTATTGATTTTTTGAAATTTCTATATTTATATCTATTCTGAAAATTTTCTATATTTATATCTATCCTGATTTTCAGACAGCTCTTTATAGGTAAACTCTTAAAAAAGAAAAGGAAAAAAAAAATTCCCCTTATGCCTCCCTATTATTTCATTGTCCATCAATCAACTTCTCCACTCCCCTGCTACTTCCCCTTCAAAAATAAGAAACTAATAAAAAAATAGAAAGATAAACTTACTCTGATTGGGGGAGTGGGAGAAAGCGCAGATTTAGCTGTGACTCAGCTCCCGCTGTGAAGCGTGTCATGATATTTCATGCATGTAGCTGTTTCCTCATCTCCTATAGTCCTCTTCCTTGTCCGGACTTCTTTTGCAATTTGTTGCTAAAGTTGGATGAAAGGCTTTATTTGTGACTTAGTGGGGGATAGCTACTTTTTCTTTTTCTTTTTAATTACCGTATGGAAAACATAGCATAGATGAAAACTTGAACGACTGATTGGTAGGTTTATTTTTACGTTAAAGAAAACATCCATTAGGTGAAATATGGTTGATAAGGACTTGGGGTATATAGATGAAAATGGAAGACATACATGGATCTCTGGACAGATTTGAAGCTCCTGTTATTTAAATTCGAGTATTTCGAGTAAGCAATCGAAAAAAGGCTGTAGTTTCAGGTAGTAAGCTGCAACCTTTGTGCTACTTGTTTGCAGATGGTAAACTACTACAATCTGGGGATTTTACAAGTTACAACACAGGAGTGAGTTGCAATCTATTTTGGCAGTCAAGAGTGCTTGTTTTTGAGTTAACTATTGTTCTTTGTTTACAATGAAACACTGAGATCGTGAAAGCCATAAATCAGTTTCCTTCTGGTACGCTTTCCAGCATAGGCATCCACCTCGGAGAGCTTCTCCTGCTATCACTACTGAAGCTATCAGTACCATACACTTTCCCGTTATTCTGAAGCTTAGAAACCATATTATCAACTGTAACCCCACCTTTCTGCAACATTGCTTGCAATTCTTGCTTGCTGATTACGAGCTTTATCCTCAATACTCCACTTTCTTGTCCCGTAGGTGTAATTTTACTTGAAATGTCGCCGGCCTTCTTTGCCCTCTGCCGAGGAGCTGCTAAAAGAGGTGAAAGATAGTAGACGCGACCCCCAATCATATCAGTGTCTGGATGCAGATGACGCACGACCGGCAGTGAATCATATAGTGCATGCCCACCAAATATTGATAGCACATGGCAGACTTTCATCGGAGGGCTGTATTCGAGTACTTCTCCATCAGGTTTGATGATCTTGATGGCCTTCTTCCGCAGAGCTATGCAATTTCCCATATATTTCTTGCTAGGAATACAACTCAAACAGAGATGTATAGTACCTAGCTTTTACTGATAGAAAGTAGGCTGTTGGATAGGTTGCTGGGAGGGAGCATATTTGCTTGGTTGTATTTATAAGAGATGCGCCACTAAGTCTGCCCTTATTATTTGTGAATATTACAGCGAAACCTTATGGGCACTTTTGATCCGCACTTCCTTGGTCTTTTTAATTTCGGCCGTGCGGTCATTTGTCACGAGACTGATCAGTGGTTCCTCATTGGGGGGTAATGATGGGCTTTTCTCGATCGAGACATCATCATCATCTTTGCCAATTTCAGTAATAACAAAAGATTTTCTTTTTCTTTTTTGGAGTTGTTCTTTCACATTTTAATATAGACAAATCACGTTTAAATAATGCATGAATGAGTAATTCTGATCTCAAAACTCGTGAATTTCATCAGAAGATCAAATCTTTTCAAGATGAGAAGTGGGAACAGGTTCATTAACTTGATCATCAAAACGAGCCAGCATAAAAACGTGTGTAGGGATAAAGTGGTAAAATTCCCTCAGAAGCGTGTTGGATTCGTTCTCTCTCTCGCAGTCTCCCTGGTTCTGTGGTTGATATTGCTTTCACCCAAGTAATTAATTGTTGCTCACTATGAGACGCTGTATTCATCTGCTTCTGAAATCTTAATTGGGTTGGTGATTAGTTGCGAAATGGTGCGATGCATTAGATATGCAATAGTGCATGTATTTTTGTTTTTTGATTAGATGGCAATAATCTATTCTACTCCTTCACAAGGACGAGGGAGAGCTCAATTGGACTTGTATAGGAGTTAACGATTGAACTACAAATATAGGACTTGTATAGGATTGGCCTAGTATAGGCCAGACAAATACAAATCGTTCGTATATTGAGTGAGTGGATCATAGCCAGACACAGTTTTACAGGGAAATTTGAGCTAAGATTTGAGTAGGAGCACTAATGAGTAAAAGAAATGCGTATTATAGAAGACCTCCTTAGTGGTTGACTACTTTGTACTGTGTCATTCCTTAATGGTCCGTGGGTTGACTCCATTTTGGCAACATTGACTATTTCATTTGTTCGGTCTCTCCTTTAAGCAGTAAAGTCCACTAAGGGAGATACAACTGTGATCGGGCCAGTTATTTTACTGATTAGTATACTAATGTATATGTGGTGTATATTAATCTAATATTAATTTGGATCTGTCTAACTGCGCACTTGTTAAAATATATTTGAGATGCCAGAAATGTAAGATTAACAAACACATATATGAGATCCAAATACATACATATATATATATGTATATGTATATGTACACATACACACATACATACATATATGTACATATATGTATGTATAAAATCCGAATACGGTAATATGGTAGATTATGTACAAAAGATGGTGAAACAAATACGATAAACCAGAATGACGTGTACAACACCCAACCATCCTAGTCCAAGGTCCCTCTTAGATCTTACTATACACAGCAAAAGGGTAATTAATGGGAGTAGAAGGGAAGTTCATTTTTATTCGTTTCACATTCTGGCTGATAAGGAAGAGAGTGATGGCCACGGGATCGGTAAGGCCACTAGTGCAGTAAGTCATGCATGGCGAGGTAGGATTGGAGGGCTGTAGAAACAATTAGGTTCAGTGCTAAGTGATGTTATCCACACGCATGCCTAATATGCGGATAATTACTAGCTGGTGTCATCAATGGCGTTTCATCGGGTTACTCGTTTCTGCTGGTGGAAAGTGGAAACTGGAAACACGATTTTCTTCTTTTTCCCCGAAAACTCTTACATATTCAGCACTACACGTTGGACCGTAATTCTTTGCTCTACGTTACGTACATGGAAGATCAAAATGCAAGTACAGAACGCAAGTTGTGCTTTGCATTTTAATCTTTTCCCCTCATAATCATCCCAGGAAATTGAGTTGGAACTCCAAATTTGCACTAGCCGAAAGAATACAAGGGACGGTAATGATGAATTCGATATGTCCTGTGTGCAGTGTGCACTTAAGAATCTTGACAGATTTGCCAAGGGAATTCAAAATGGAAAACTTTGAGTTAAAAATGATTTTTCTATGGCATGCCAGGATCAGATTTGATTTGCTCTGATGAATAGTTTACAGAGTACCACAGCAGAGATGGTTTTGGTCATCCTGGACCTTCTTCATATACTATGAAAGTGGGGCTGCTTCTCACAAAAATCTCAGAAAGCAATGATATGGGAACTTAAAAAAATTTGCTAGTGCCGAAGTGCTCATCTAAATCCCAAATATCTCGTCTCGACAACAAAAAGTAATCTAAAATATCTTGCTTTCCATTACTTCCTCGGACAACAAGTCACACTGGTAGAGCCAAGACACAGGGACATGGTAGTTCTACTAAACCCCCAAACACAACCGTAGGAGGCAAAAGGGAAGCATGCAGGACAAAAAGGGGTGTCACTTTCCAAACAAGTAGCATTACCATTCCCAAGATATTATTTCTTTTGGCGTCCATCATGATTTCTGTTTTCCAAGTGCAGGGAATTTGCTGCGTCTTTTAACAAATCAAAATGGAAAAGCAACTGATGCTTTCACATCATGCGCTGGTAAATTTGATGAACTTGGCATTCTTTTCTTACTTGAGAGATTCACAATCTTAAATTGCCACTCATGCACCCTCAAAAAAGGCCATTGTTTTTTCCCCGATGGTCTTGCTTCTTTTAGTTTACTTTTGTTGGCTTCTAGATTCGGATTGGATCGCAAATGGTTCAAAGCGTAAGGTGTCTGTCGTTATAATGTCGGACGGCCACCGCCGCGAAGAACTCCATGCATTTTGGCTTTGCTTAGTAGAGTAGTTTTCTTTGACTAGGAATGTTGGCCGCTATAGCTAGCCAGTGAAGTGTAAGTTTCAGTCTTTTGTTGTAGCTTTTGAGTATGAACATGGACTTTAATACAACTGGCGTTGATGCTTACACGATTGAGAATTGGAATTTCACTTCTCCCATAAGCTTTTTACGCACCCACTCCTTTTCACAATCATTGCTTACAGAGGTATTTACACATCATCAACCAACACAACTTTCATATGACCTTTTATGAGAAATTGCTAAACCGACTTGTGCTAGGGCTTCATTTGCTATGTTGCTTGCAATTGTATGAAGTTTACTTGTAACGTGTGTTTTCCCAGAAAAAGGGGAAAAACCATCAGAGAAGAGGAAAGTGAAGGTGGAGTAGTACCAACACCTAGAAACCAATCCATAAAGGTATAACTTTATTTCCAAATTGCGAAGGAAGGTGCAGAATTTCATCAAGAAAGTGACGCAGGAGTAGAAACAAGAAGACCGAACCGTAGTCTATTTGGCGCACAGGGACACAAGTCAAATTTGGGCAGCAAAGCTGTAGATTATTCAATATACCTCAGCTAATGGGGCGGTGGGGGATCTGCTGAAAGTGGTGTTGATATGCTGCCACTTAATTAACTTTTATAATAGACAGATGCCGCGGTAATACCCAGTAGTATAGCAAATTAATTAGGATTTGGCCTCAAAGAGTGTTAGCCTCAAGTGTTAATTTTTTCTTACTAAGAGGGAAACTAATTTGGGAAAGTATTCAACTACAGGGGCAATGAATTAGGTGAGTGTCTATTCATATATGGCAAGTTAGGTGTAATTTTTTTGTCTTAATACAATATAGTGCTGGGGCACTTGTTAGAAAAATCTAAATAATTAAATGAACTTAATAGCATAACAAATATTGTAGTTGAGCTAATTAACAAAGCATTACTGCAATTGAGCTAATAAATTATAAGATTCTAGTAGCATCATAACACAAACATACACACAACTATAAAATTCTATCAATCTTTACTTTTTTACCCCGTGAGATTTAACTATTGCTCATTTTAAAATTAAACTTGCAAAAATAGTGCTAAAATTAAAATTTTGTTTTAAAATAACATTTTATTTTAAAATTTATTTGGTTTTTTAATCTTTTATCTAAAACTTTCCGGCCAAAACATCCGCAAACTCTCTCTTTTTAATTTTTTTATTTCCCTTGTTGGAATAAATTTTCTCTCTTACAGTGTTCTAATGAAAGTTTTTTCTAGTAAGAGTTTTACACACGTGGATTCTTCTAAGGGTTTTCTCCCCTCGTAAGACTTTCTTTTATTTATTTATTTTTTTTAATTTTGTTGTAAGCTTTGAGATTTTTTGGATATGTTTCTCAAATTTGAATTTATATAGCATATGTACAAAATTTTTAGTTAGGGTTGAAATAGGATTTTTTAAATTAGATTTTATTGTCACCATCACTATTAGATGATATGCACAAATTCACTATTAGATGACATGCACAAATTTACTAACCTCGGTTACAGTGATTTGTAGAATATGCTGGGGCTTTAGTATTCTATTTGTCTTTATCAATTGTTTAGTCTTCACATCTTTGATGTATATTCTCCATCATTAGTGCAAATTTATGATGATGAAATTCTGTTTCTTTATTTAAAAGGGGGGAAAAAAATCACATGTAGGTAAGCATGGCCAATGGCTTCCATATCCTCGTAATTAAGAACGTTTCCTTTCTTTGGGCTAACTTTCCCGCCCGTGTAGTCGTTTAGGGGTGTGATTAAAAAACAGCATTAGTATCTGGATTATCTACCTTGGGCCAGCCCAAAATAGATAGTTTTGTGAGAAGACTGAACAGTGATGCGTGCGGGTTTGGAAGGAGAAAACGACGGCGTCTCCGCCGCGCGTTCTGAGGACAAAGTCACAGAACGACCCAAATTGGCGCGAAACGACCCAGATTGGCGCGAGTGTTCAGCTCCCGCGAAGGATGTTGGCCGGCTCCAGTTAGAGACGGTGATGGACGGTCGGAAAATTCTAACTCAACGAGTCCCTCTCCCTTGGATTGGTGACACATACAACGAAAATACATTCCTACTGCAATCTTGGTGCATGTGGCCCGATTTATTTAGTAGGCCTTTTTTTTTTTTTTTTTGGGGCGGGGATGAGAGCTGAATCTTCATTCAGGATTCAGGACTTCCGGGTAAGAATCTCGCCTTTTGGATCGACGGACATGTCACTGTGTATTTTATTCTTCGAATAACAGAAACTTTTAGCAAATTCTTAGACGGCAGTAGTAGTAGTTTATACGAATTACGAAAGAGTGATTTGTAAGGTCAAGGTGTGGCATGAATATTCAGAGCAGAGGAGTTCTCTAACATATTTTTGCGACGTCGTAGGCTTTCTTTCAGAACTCAAAGTTGCGCTTAGCTTACTTATTAGTGATTGGGTTGACAGTCTTTTAACTGTCATCTGATCCATACGTATTTGGGCTGCAAAACGACAGAAATGTATCGACCCAAGAAGGCCTTTTAGTCAGTTGCCATACTTTTTCTGCTTTAAGCAGTACAGTGATGATGCTGAATTCCGGGAAAAAGAAGAAATAAATAAACTGCAGTGTCATTTTACGTTTGCGCTGATGATAACTGTGAAGCTTTGATCGAGTAATAGATTAATAATAGTTCATGTAATGCATGCAGAGATATGATTTTGCTATCAAATTCTTGGCAATATATTGAAGCTTTTGCTTGTTTCACATGCATACAACAACACATATTTCCTAAACCAGGCCAGCTTGAACTCTATGCTGATATTCAGCTTTCCGTCTCTGGTATAATCAAAATCAGAGTGCCACTCCAATAACCCCCCCCCCCCCTCGCCCTTTTTCTCTTCCAATGAAATTGTGCCTCTCAACTCCAGCTGAAACCATTTAAGTCGAATTGTTTGCACCTCGAACCTGCATCTGCACTGTCATCAGTGTTTAGATCGAGTTTAGGTGTAAAGAAGGGCAGTTTATACTCTTCTGAAGACCTCTGCGTTTCCGGTGGAACGGGACCATATCTACCGTGAGGTTGATCAAAGAATTTGATTTCGCTTTCTGCCTCTCTACCTCTTTTCTCTGGGTAGCTTTGGTGGCCGCTCCACCTTCCTCCTTGGAGCCCAATGCTCATGGACAAGTTGCCAATGTTTTTCTCGGCAGCACATGCATTCCCCGGTTCCTCATTCATCGTTGAAAGAAGCTTCCTCTTCTCTTTGATCAGGTCGTCACACCATCTACGTTCAGCATGCTGTAGGCCGGTCTCATTGTTCATGTTACTGAACTCCATAGCTGTTCTCATATTTAATGGTCTCCTCATCATTTGATTGTTGTGCATCTCTTGATCCCTCAGGGAACCTTCACATGAGGTCAAGCAGCTGTCCATCGAGCAATCTGTCGGCTGGGGTGTTTGAGTCTGCTGGGGGCATGATCCTGACAGCTCTTTCATATCTGAAAATGCTGAATTCAGGCACTGGTCGGACACTTTACTGACGAGTTCAGACAATTGAACCTTCGCAGCCTCTAAACCCACTGATCCCAAGTTTTGTCTGCCAAGTGTTTCCTGTGCTTTCTCCAGCACTGCCTGTAAATATTTTCCTTGAGCCTCTATCCTGAGCTGTAAGTGTCGTTGAACCTATATCAGTTCAGAAAGGACATACTTTTAATGCTTCCAAAAAAGACTCTTCATTATGCAACTGCGAACTATATCAAAAGAAATCATATCCTTTTTGAAGTTGCATATTTGAGCGCTATTTCGGGATAGGCTAAAAGTTTTAGACTGTATCCATCTAATTGGTATGTTCGGACTTCCTGAAACCAGCAGATTAATTTCAATCATAATGTTCGGAAACTATTAGCTCCCAGAAATAGGTAACCTGGTGAGGTGTTTTTTCTTTTGCCAATGAAATGCCGGTAGCTACCCAAAAAAAAAAAAAAAAAAAAAGCACCTCCCGGTTGTTTTAGGCTATATTCCTCCAATGTTTTTTTTACGACTTGTATGTAGACAGTGTTTCAATGGCTGAATGTCTTGTAAGACACTGGGAGATGTTCTGTTAGTGACAATGTTGTGCCGGTGGTTGGGGCTGGATTAAGTTGTTGGGCAGTTGCATAACATCAAGGGATCGACATGGCTAGGACTAATTGGAAATGATGTGATTCATGTATTCTTGGCTATGGTGAGAAAACTGTAGCCGTTGGTTACTCTGAGGAAAAGAAACATGATCATTTTTACCTCAAGTTGTTCATGCAGCCTTCTCTGCACTTCGATTTGCATCTGTATTGCTTCACCTATGTGTAAATTTCTGTATTTACCATTCATAGTCAGAACACCTTAACATTCTACTATCAGGAAGTAAAAGAACCTGCAATGGATTTTTCTTACTTATTCGTCTGAGGTCCAATGCTTGGGTTACTTATACTTGTTGCGTTCGTCTCAGGTATCCTATCTCCTGCTGCTGCAAGCATTTTTATGCCAAATTACGTTTTGCATTCAAACAAGTGGTTTCATAGTAAAATACTTTCTGGAGAATTTTTTAGCAGCTTACCAGCTTTGTTGGTACCACAATTAGCTTGCCCATGGAGATTCTTGCTCAGCCTATATTTCTGTCAGCAGAATGTGGAAGTTAGGAAAGATTTTGCCAACTTGAATTTACAAAGTCACGTAGAAGCCTACAACACATACATCCTCATGTTTTTCAAAGTAACAAAATTGTGGTAATAACTTTAAAAAGGACTGCATGTTCTGTTAAAGCTCAGTTCCTATTAAAGGTTTTCACAAGCATTAAAGGAGAAAGAAAATGAGGTATCCGCACTATGTTCTTTGCCTTACACAATGCATATAATTGGTATTCGATGAAGCCTATGTACCTAGGATTTATAGTTCTTAATTGAAGCTATCGACTCAAAAATTTAAATTAGTGAGGAATAGGAAAAATCTGAAGGGTGGCAAATAACGGGAGGTCTAATTTGTTGGATACTATTTTCAAACAATGTATTTGACGTATATACCTATCACACAAGCATTGATCATCGCATTACCTGTAGATGACTCTTCAAATGATACAAGGTTAGACCTTGAATTCCCATTAGTTTCAGAACTGATTTTGGAGTTGCTTCTGCAACAGAAAGAATAAACCATATTAGCTGATTGAACATGGTCTAGTTTCGAGCTGCTTGAACTTTACTTGTTGCGTGCCCTTACTGTCTGCTCCTCCAAGTTGACTAACTGCTTCTATGAATCGCTCATGAAGGTCTGGAGTCCACTTTAGTCTTGGCTTTGCATCAGTTGAAAGAACAAGTCCCGACTCTCCAGGGCCATTCCCACCTTGCAGGAACAGATGTCTTTCAGGAAGAATAGGCATTCTTGAGGAAGAGTGGATGTTCTTTCCTTGTTGGTGGTGATGATACATCTCCTTATCTTGTCTTCAAGGTGATAATTTACCGTCAGCTTCGTTGTAAGAATATAAAGGATATCAGCTCTTTCTATGAAAACTTGTAAGTTTACCTGAAAACTTCTATGTTGTCTTGGCCCAATCTGCTCCGACACTTGAAAATATGAATTATGATCCTGTCCTATACGGTACAATATTAACTTTAACAACCGAAACTTGGTAAAGGGAGCTGTCTAGTACAGCTCTTATCAATCTATTTTTTCTTTGACCATTTCTCACAGACAAACGATATGTTTGAGATCTCCTTATAAGCAAAGGAGGAATGAGAGAGGTGGGAAGGGGTGGGTTGGGGTTTCAAGTGAGGCATAGAATCTTTGGCGGGGCCATCTAAATGCTGGACCCAATCCAATCTCTCCAGTGACTGAAAAAGAGATCTTGTCCTTCCAGTTCTCTGCAGTTGTGGGTCCGTTCATGCAAACTCCTCCCGTTCACCGTTCACAGACAGCAGCACAGCCATTTTATATTCCTACGTACCACAACTTGACAGAACTCTTTACACCTTACAATAGGTACAAGAATAGATCCACCAGACTAGTTTCTTACTGTTAATTCGTATTCCCTTCAGGCAAAGGTTGCGAACCTTATTCTCGGAACGAGTAGTGGAATTTTATTTGATATGGACTGGAGAATCCACTATCTATGATGTACTGAGAGCTTCAAAACCATCTTCTCTTTTCTTAGGGAAGATTCTGTTGACTAGAGCATCTAGAACTTTGCATTAGATACACCAAAACAAAAAACCAAAAAAAAAAAAAAGAAGAGTAAGAGATGCTTCTTCTCGGGAGTGTTTGAGGACAGTATCGGAACAAGTCAAGATTCCGTTTTGTGTAGTTTTAGTTCGTCTATACAGCTTCGGCGGGTTCAATTAGATGCAACACTCTAGAAGATATTGTCATTGGCTGGCATTAAGGAATTGCTTTTGCTATGTGCTCAGACTCATTGTCAAATCAAGTTTATTCTGTTTAAAATGCTCTTTTCTTGTATTTAAACCACCTCCTGAACCTTCCTTAGTCCTTTCGCTGCTGAAGACAGCTATGTATGTAATCTACTGCAGCATGTTCCATCTTGTTTTCATGTTGATTGAATCTGTGCTCAGCAAAGACCTCTTGCAGCGATGATGCACAGGAGATGTCCAGACTTGCAATTGCATCCCCCGTCCGCGCAGGACATACATGTACTATGTACATCTTGGTTAAAAACTTAAACTTGTGACCTCTGAAAATTCCTTTGTTTTTGTTTTTAATAATATATCATTTCATCTGTGTGTATCCTTGAAATACCTGAATTTGTGTAACTGCATAAGATGGGAAAATAGTGGAGAGATTCCTCCCTTTTCACTTTGTTGGAAGGCCAGGAATGGAACAAGGAACACATTCCTTTTTGTCACCTTCAGTAAGTTTGGTACTTATTCAGCCTAGACAGAACTAAAATAAAAGAGAAGGGTCCAGTGAAACCTTTTCCGCTCTTCAAACGGCATATGACTGCCGGCCCCCGAGCCATCGGGTCCCCTTAGCAGGAAGAGGGAAGTACAGTACTTTCTTCTACGCAGCATTTGATAGATAGGCGATCACTTGCTTGGTTTGTTTTGCCCTTGACTTTGAGTCTTCATTGGCGTTGCGGATACTCCAGCATGAATCTCCACATAATTCTCTCATTACAAGATTAGCTTTTACATTCCTTTTTTATGATAGTGGAATTTTATGAAATGCCAATGTGTCAAGTCTGTGGTGAATGATTCGACACTTATTTATTTTCTGTTTAATGTAACAGGATACCTTATTTCGATTTACATAAACTTGCGTGTACTTTGATATTAAGTATATGTCCCTGTACCCTGATATGCATGTAAACCAGCATGAAATTCTACGTGTAGATCTAGTTTCGTGCCAAAATAACATCCCATTCCCATGCAGTAAACCCTGTCTCTCTTTCTCCTCTTCTTGTGGAAGAAATGATCATCGAAAATCAGTTCTATTTTTGATTGCCACATGTTAATCTTGTTTATACGTGTTTGATTGAATCAAAGTTCATGTATGTGTGTGCGGCGCATAAATCTTCCATTATGTCCAACATAAAGAATAAAATCAGCTTCTTATCGAGAAATTTAAAATACAACAAATAGACCTGCATTACTGCAGAATAAGTTGGCGTAGTTAGTATGCAAGAACATCATCATCAAGTACGCCAACATCTTGCCTAATTCAAATAATTTACAAAAAAAAAAAAAAAAAACACACACACACACACACACACTGGTGATCAGAATGAGGAAAGCTGTTAAATGCAAACACACGGGAAAAAAACACTTGCTGGTGCCTCAAACAAAGGCTTGAGATCACTAAAATTTATCATACTTTTCTGGAAGCGTTATTGTCAATCCGATGCAAACACAAGCAAAGTACCTCTCCCTCTGATAATATATTCACGTCAGTTCCAGCTGAACTTTTAGGGAAAGATCAAATGATTCTGATATGTTAGGATATTTTAAGCAGTTTGGGAGAATCTATATAGAAGCCTTTAGGTAAAGCTTGAAAAGCAATATTCCTCCTCAGTTTTGCTGGCATGCATGTGGATAGGAATGAATTGCAGATGGGAAACGATTAGTTTGCGCTTCAGACCATGTAGGTATTAAGCAACTGATGAGCCTAAATATTGCTCCATTGAGAAAATTGATACACCTCTAGATTTAGTTGCTGATTAAAAAATTTAAGAAGATGATTAGTACTTAAATTTTCTGCTGTGGTGGAGAGTACGATTCTCAAACCAGCTCCCAAAAGTTACTTCTTGATGTTTTTACACATTCTACTTGAGACATACACCAATATCTTTCTATATATTTGGCGTTAAAATTTTTTGTCATTATTTGTTATTCCAGTTTTATCCTACAATGAATAAGGATATATATATATATATATATATATATGTATATATATGTATATGTATGTATGTATATGTGCATGTGTGCGCACATGCGTGCGTGTATGTATAACCACCATAAACAAATTAAAAAAACTTACTCAATTTCATGAACAACTTCCTATAACTTCTCTTATTGTGACTTTTATTAAATTCCTTTCCAATCAAGCTTCTAATAACATTTTTTTTTTGGATTGCAAATCAAACTTCTAATAAACTCTACCTTTGTTGTAAAAGCTCCTACTCCTTTATTGTTAAAAACAAAAAAAAAAAATTAGTTTTTTAATTTGCAAACCGTAGAGTGTGCCACTCTCACTTGTAAGTAAATTGTTATATGCGCTTTCAATAGGGAAAAAGCCAAAAGTAAAATCCAGTGGATTTATTGCGCCTGTTTGGCATTTGACGAGGGATAAAGTGGCGTACACCTTGAAGACTAACACCATCACTCATTCCCAACATCAGACTCTAAAAATCTGCCTCTTGAACTGCGTTTCTTTATGTGTCTCCTCGTTTTTTTTTTTTTTTTTTTTGGGGTCTGGACAATAATAATAATAATTTCTTCATTCTCTCGCTGGATTGCGGCAATGTTCCTCTTCTTTTCATCCAAATCACGATTTTTGACTGTGTCTAACCGTTGGTAACACTGGTTGGCTGTGCTGTGCTGTGCATACTAATGATGGTCTTGATTGAGAATAAGTTGCTTGCCCTTTTTTGTCCCTTAGAGACACCCAACTTTCGTCTAATCATTGATGTTAAAACAGTCACTAGGCTATGTTATTATCAAATATGTTTTTTTTTGGGGGTTGTTTGTGTGCTTCTCTGTGTGTGTGTATTATATATATATATATATATATATATATATATATAAACACACACACACACGGGGGACTAAACCAAGCATAAGTTGAACAAAACATGGCTGTAACTTTCACATCATGTCATCATTTGTTTGTGCAGGACCCAATCATCTTTCTAGTAATGGCAATGGTACATGGAAAAGTACTCAGCTTACCTTTCCTTGATGTGGCCATAAATAAAGCCAATGCTTGTGGTTAGCTGGTGCTGTGTGTGTACGGTTGGGAGAACGTTTTATTACTACTAGCCTTTTTACCGCCTGCATGGCATGGCATATTGGCATCGGCAACCCGACTTCTTCATCAAATGTTGTTTGTTCTTGTTGTTTTTCCCTTCGTATGTGATGAATAATAATAATAATAATATTCTCCACTTTAGAGGAGGAGGAGAACATTTTTATTCTTTAGGGGGTGGCAGGGTAGGGTAGGGCAGGGCAGGGCAGACTCGGTTGTTCCTTGGTGTACTTTGCCTTGCCCTTTTTGGGCTCTCAACGTTAATTGCACAAGTTTACTCTCAGAGGATGATATGAAGCTCTCAAGAAAGGAACACAAAAAAAAAGCATAGCATTCGGGAATCAGTTGTACCACGAGTTAGTCAATCATTAATGGAAAACACTTTTGACAATCATATTACCCAGTTGAGAGGTCTATTGACCGACACCACCCCACACGTGATAAGATTGGCTACAGAAGTTTGCAAAAAAAGGATAGAAATGACCACGGAATGTAATTCCTTGTGGAAAAACAGACAAGGGAGCCCAAAAAGCTGAGATTCTGAGGAATGGAATTTGGGAATCTTAACTCAAACTACAGCCAATGGGTCGTATTCTCAATCTCAAGTCAAGAATTTTGTTATTCTTTCCCGCTTCAGGCCACCAAAAATGGGTTCCCACATAACAATTCTTTATCCCCAAATCTTAATACAGTTAAGATGCTTTTCAACATGCATAATCTTTGTTTTGTCCCGGTAACTAGTGTCCTTTTTCCCAAACACCTCCGATTCTTGATGCTTAATTTATGCTTTGCCAATCTCAGTTGCATACTACGGGAATCCTTTTAAATCTCCAAACTTAGCAGGGCTGCAAGAATTATTACCCTTTCGCGTACAGTGATGTCTAATACATGCAACGGTTGCTGATTCCGATAGTCAAGTCCAGAAGGAAAGACAAGGCCCCAGCACTGATCTGAGACGCTTGCATTACGACTCACTTACTTATCATCATGTAATAAATATACACTCATATTTACTGCTTCTGCTACATTCTGATACTTTTTTAAATTAGCTTTAATATTTTTTAAAAAAAATTAACACTTAAAACTATTTTAACGATTGCTTAGAAGACACTTGTTAGCCAAACCAAGCTGTTTTAATAATGGTCACGGGTGTAAGTCTAAACAATTTCAAGTATATCTTTACTTAATAATGGTCGAGACCCCTCACTTACACTCTCCCTCCAAGTACCATCTAGGTCGTCCCATCCTCCATTTACACTACAAAATAAAAAATGTTTACAGTTACAGGTTAACCATGCATTAGCTAGATGTCAGTGTCTTAATTATATACAACAGTTTTTTTTTTATTTATATTTTTGTTTTAGTGAAACTTAAATGTTGAGAGAATTTCGAAATATTATTTCGTTGAAACACCCAATCCTTCCAGTGATGGCATGCCAATTAGATCAGCCGGAAAAGTTCCTCTTCTGGGCTGATAATTAATGTTGATTGACAAATTGCAATCCAATGAGCACTATCAATTATCAGTCCATTCTACCGAGGGCATGAAAGATCGGTCGCCAGAACTGCGTCCAAACATCATTAGCAAAAACATAGCCTCTCAGGAGAAAAAAATGAAATGATGCCTTTTTGATTACGCATCAACGGGAGGAATGAGTTTCGAATCCTACACCATTGCATGACTAAAGACTATTTTTACTGCTAAATTAAAACCTGGATCAAAGCTAGTACTAGCAAAGGAATTCTTGCAGTTTTTGGTTCCATTAAAAAAGCAAGGATTTTGGGAGTTAATTAAAATCTTCTTTTAGTATTCAACTCTAGGATTCCATAGATTGTAGTTAGGTTTTGTGATTCATCAGAGGTTATAAAGGGGGGAATTTTCTTTCATTCTTTTTTTTTTAAATAGAAAAAGCATCCTTTAGTTATACACTAACATATCTCATATAATTGTACACTTTACATGCGTTTCAGTGTCCAGTTAGTCTTTCTAGAGAGCGCATATTGTCTAGTTTAAGAAAGTTTTTTATTTCTTTTTTTATGTAAGTGAAAATGGATAAAGAATCCTTATAACTATATAAGAAGGAGTTTGGGGCTTAAGTGGTGGCTTCATTTTCTTCTGACTTTTTAGGGGCCAAGAGGTCTTTTTAATCCACATGTGAGTTTGTTTGGATAGGATTTATCTCCCAAAATTTACTTGATTTCAAAAATTATTTCAAATACTCTATCCAAACAAACTGGTTTTAATATTAAGTAATGCTTGGTTGGGTAATAAATTTTCCTTGTTACCCTTTTAGGTGTTAGGATGAGACACACAAAAAAAAAAGAAAAAAAAAGAACAACTTTTCATGTCCATCATTATTACTATGAGTTAAACTCTATTGAATATTACTTCCTCTCTATGTTTTTGATTATTTGATTATGTTCCAACAGGTTTGCATGTTTGTAAATTAATTTAATGGGAAAATTTTTTTGGGTTTGTGAAAAGACAGCCTTAATTAAATTTTTAGTCATGAATGAATTTGTCTCTTCAATGCTCTTATTTATTTAGTTAAATAACTTAAACAACTCACTAAATTCTCAATTATTGACAAACAGTATTAAGAAATTTTTCCTTATTTATAGCTATCTTTCTCATTGGATTCCTTGATTTTGATTTCCTACATTTTCTCCATCTTTATACACTATTCCATAGTCATCACTTATGTGCATTTTATCATTCTCTACAACATTGGCGATCTAATGGATTTCTAAGATTTACAATCATCAAAGTACATGTTTAATCATTTTACAATTTCTTCTAATCATATTGTCCAAATTTTATCATTCAATTCTTATTTTTGTGTTTGATTTTTCTATTACAATTTTTTGTGCACGACAAATAAATATTGTTTGGAGGTAATGTTTTATCTTTTAGCATTGAGAAATATTTTTTTCATTCCAAGTAGGGATCATATATGATATTTTTCTTCTTTTTTTTTTTATATTTAACCTTTTCAAGTGATACGCTACTATATGTATGTGGAAGTTACTAATTTATAAGGAAGAAAGATATTTGATGAAATGTACAATAAAATGTGAATGGACTTTTGAAATTATTCCATCGGCTAACTCATTTATGCTAGCCTTTTTATAGGTCTAATCATTTATGATTCTACACTTGTATAGGTGAAATACTCATAGATGATGTAGTCAAGTATTGTTTATCATTTTTAGATGCTTACACGATTGATTCAATATACACATAAAAGCTCTATTAATTAGTTATAGTGCACAAGTACAAACAATTCTATAATGTATTTTTACTATAATTGTTTTATAAAATTAATATACATAACATCTAATTATTCTTAATGGAGTTAACTGGAATATTATGTGATATTTTCAATTAAATCATGAATAATTCAAACTTTTTTGACTTTTTTTCATTACTAATAAAAGTTAACAATTTTTATTAATACAAATCCAATAATTGAGTGAACAATATAAGTATATCATAATGTTTATACTAGAATTAAGAATTTATCATCTCAAAATTATTTTTAAAAAAATAGTAAAACTACAATATGCCATATACAGGCACAAAAAACCCGCACCTTGTGCGGGCTTTCTTGCCTAGTTTTATAAATTAGTTCTTGTTTTACAAAGGTTCAACTTCTTACACTTGACATCCAAAAAGAGGAACCAAAAAAAATGGGGTATTTCCACTTATTGCCCAAACAAAGCCCAAAAGTCGCACTTGAAAAAGGTACACTTTATAGTCCACTTTCTGAGAAGCTGTGACAGCCCAAGCCACACCATTCAAATCACATTCTTGCCGGGGCATAGGCCCAAAACCTTGGGCCTTCGGGTGCAACTCCGTCTTCAGAATGCGTGAGACTTGCTACTTGCTAGCCGAGAAACCACGCTTTTATCTTACATTTCCCATTTTCACGTCTTCAGAGTTCAACCAGATTACCCATCCGACATTTTTCTGCCACACCCCAGAAAGTAAGATTCAGTAGCACCTTATTCCAGCGCCAGATTTTTTCAGCTTCCTCCTCTTCCTACCGGAAAAAAAGACATGGCCGGAATCCTCTGTTCTACAACAACTCCAATTTTCGTGCCATTCACAGGCAGCAAATCATTATCAACCAATAGACCTTTTCACTTAAAATTATCTGCTCAATCTTCAGAAACACCGATTGCTGCGTCCACTTCTGTGAGCACCAAAGAAGAACCCTCCACAACTTCAGGCCCTTCATTTTCACCGCCACCGAATTTCAGCCCTCCACAACCTAAGCCCTTTTCTGTGAGACCCGATAAGATTTTGGACATACTAGGGGGTTCCCTTGCCTTAATTTTTCGCCTTGGTACTGGTGCTTTGGTTTCCGGGTAAGAACTACATCTCACGACTTTTTCAATTCCTTCCCTAAATATATATATATATATTTTTTCTCATGTTATGGTGCTTCATGCATATCGAATGTGTTCGACCTTTAGCAAAAGATAGATCCTGATTGGGGTTTAGATGTGGGTTTTGCTGGCTTCTCTTTACTCTCAGGGCATAATGGCAGGAAATTTTGTGGAATTCCAGTTGCATAACTTTACGCAATAGGTCGCTTTAGTCAAATTTAGTACTTCTTGTTTAGTGGTTAATTCAAGGACATTTTTTGCAGACGTGCAATTTCTCTTAGTTAATGGGGACTATTTGCTCTTGTAGTGTTGCAGCAGGAAGATGAATCATTTTTTTTTAAACAATGATTAGTGCATGTAAATGACAAGTGTACTTGGTTACCGTAGGCATCCCTCGTTTTAGTAGTTATTAGTGCACGTAAAATGTTATGTACTGTAAGATGCAGGTTGATTATGTGAACCTATCATTTGTTCTTATTTCGCATACATATATAACTTAAATTATGAACTTTTGAGACTAGATAACATTTTCCTGAGATCTCCCTAGTCTTTTAATATGACATAGACCAACAACAGAAATTTTTATGAAATTGACCAGTAATTTTGATTTTACCATAAAATCGAACCTGAAATTAAGATAAAGAAAAACACATAGTACTGAAGAAAATAAAGTCAATTGGCAATTGATTACTGGCAGTCGGATGTCCGTTGAGTATACGACTTAACAATTGCAAAACATGATACTACATCTGATCTTAAACTTGCACACGATAAACTATATCCAGGAAATTTATATTGACAAAGGAGAAAAAAGAGTATAAAAAGGATAGGGATGGTTTAGATTGATTTATGGCTTAAATGGGTTGATGTATTATCCTATGGGTGAAGTCTTTACCTTAAATAATCTGTTGTAAGTTCTCGTCTACATGCCTAATTTCTATCATATTGGACAGACCATCCTCAAGTCTTTTCTGAAATTTTTCATCTTATATTGACACAGTTTGTTTATAGCCTTTGACGCCAAAAGAATTTGCAAATATCCTGGGTGTTCTCAAATGCACATGCATCTATCTCAGGTTCTCATTTGCTTATTCGTGCTTAATGGCAGGTATTCAGCATCTTTTGTGCCAAAGAATGAGATCCCATCTAACCAGTATGCTCTCGAAATTGCTGGTAGTTATCAAGTTCCTTGCTCATTTGGATGCCATCTCTCTAAACTTGTTTAGAAAGGTTTTGCAAAAATAAAGTAATTAGAAAAGAAGATAAACGATTTTTTTCTCTGCCTGTGGAGTCCCCCGGGGGGGGGGGGTGGTAGAAAAAAGAAAATGAGCCTTGTAGAATTTTTCTTTATTTTCAAAATGAGAGCATTAAGGTCAACCTTATGTTAACAGGTTTCAAGGTGAAAGAGACTTCAAAGTTAGGTCCACGCCCTGAAAAACCTATTGAGATATATGAATTTGAAAGGTATGTAGTTTCAAAGTTATGCATACAGATGCACAGCACACGCGTGCACGCACAAAGCCCACAAGCACACTCATGCATTTCACAATTTTACACTTAGATGCATGCAATTCTTTGAATGCCTAAAATGATTAACCCACAACTTTTTTTCTTCAATTCTTCAATAACTGAAGATTTCAAGACTAATGCATTTTTTGCTCTTCCAAATGTGCATGACAATGGACTGCATGGAAATTTCTTCCAGCTGCCCCTTCTGTCGAAAGGTAACCACATCTCTGTTTGAGTGGCATTTACCTATGTTGTATTTCATTTTTCAGTAAAAATCTGGCGCTATGGACATAATATTTTTGTAGTTAATATTTATAATTTCAGGCAGCTTAATGAGTAATTGATAGTTTAGCATGAAACTTGTCTCTGCTTTTCATTTTGGAGGTCAAACAACCATATGCTGTAACATATAAGCTACTCCATAAGCATTGTACATGTCATGTGGGCATTTCTTTCTCCATACATGTTAGCCTATGATTTTAAACATATGGCAGGTACGGGAAATAGTCTCAATTCTGGATCTTGATGTTCTATATTACCCTTGTCCAAAGAATGGTCCAAATTTTCGTCCCAAGGTTGTTGAGATGGGTGGAAAACGGCAGTTCCCCTACATGGTTAGATTTGAATTCCCTTTTTCCTTTTCTTTCTATCATTTCAATAACTTCTGAAGAGTCCCATGGTTTTTTTCCCCCAAGAAGAGGTTCTCATACTATCTCTAACACTTGATTTACTTATTTAAGCTACTAGTGCTAATTCAACTTTATAAAACTTGTTTATCATTTTTATGATTGCAAATCCATCGTTATTTTTGCTTCAACTGATTCACCTAGCCAAAATATGTTCTTCTAGATGGATGTCGCTTTTATTACAGAACTGAGTGCTGAGAATTGAAAATTTTCAATTTATGCTGTTTGGCTTTGTTGCGAAAGGCAAAGTGCTTGTAAGATCTTGTTAGCTATGGTGCTTACTTACCGAGTTCTGCTGTCTACATCCATGAGCGTTCTGCTTTTTTCCAGTATTCTTTAGTTTCTGCTGAGAAGAATTTGACATGTGGAAGTTAATTGTTCTTTATTTCTTCCAATGCAGGTTGATCCAAATACTGGGGTCGCTATGTATGAGTCAGATGAAATAATTAAGTACCTGGTTGGGAAGTATGGTACACCATTTTGATAAGTTTGATTCTCCTTTTATTCTTGCATTATGTTTTTTTTTTTTTTTTTGGGGTCTATTACTATGTTTTTCACTTTTGTAATAGATAATGATGCTCTTACATTCCTTCATTCTAAAAAATTCTAAATTTCTTCTCTTACAGTCCTTTGTCGTAAAAACTCTGTAAGTCTCTGTATACGTCTCTTTTTAGAACTTAAAAAGAGTTTCCCAACAGGATTTTTTGGAGTTCAAACTTGATTTTGTTCTGTGGCTTCCATACTATGTCTAGCAAGTGTGGACCTGTCTCTACAAGACAATTAACCTACTTTTTATCCCGTCATCCCTTTCACTCTTTCCAGTTTACATACCTTTTAAATTGACTGTATTTATATGTTTCATTGCAGGTGATGGAAATGTCCCTATTATGTTGTCTCTTGGTCTATTAACAGTAAGCAATTCTTAAGCCCTAACTACACTAGTGAGCAGTTAGCAGAGGACATGGAGTAACTTTTGTTGTGTGCTGACTGTTTCTCTTGTAGACTCTTACTGAAGGTTTTGCCATGATTGGTCGCATGGGTAAGGTATGGTATGCTACTCTTTCTATGTAGATGTTAGAGAGAGAGAGACTAAGTGTGTGTATGTGTATTTGTCTTCCATGTAATCATGCATGCCTTGTTGAATGTAACAAAAATTCTATCATCCCATTTCACTTCATTTTTGCTGCTTTTAGAGTGATGGATTCTCTTGCAAAATTCTCAGGGTTCTTCCTATACGCCATCAAAAATGCCACCGCAGCCTCTTGAGATATGGGCATATGAGGTGAGATTCTGCCCCTTGAGGTCCTTTAATTCCATTTGTCAGTGTGATATGTCGTAATATATTAATTTATCCATATTTTATTGTAGCCTTCTCCATTTTGTAAAGTTGTTCGAGAAATACTTGTGGAGTTAGAGCTACCGCACATACTTCATAGGTAATGTCCTCCTGTGATTTTCATGATCAACACAATTACAAATGATTTTTAAAAGATTCATTGCTGATCACAAATCACTCTAAGAAGAGACATTATTGTTCTTAAAATGGTTGATTAAATTGACTGGTTCATTGACAATAAAATATATTCTTGTGGAGCTGATGGAGAGCCTTGGAAAGTCTAATATGCTGTATTTGCTTGGCACCATGTAGATGACCTCTGAATATGTTGCTATAGTGCAGCATACATCCAATCACACTGTTTTGCATTTCATTTCAGGTGGTTAAAGTTCCATTTTTTGTATGTGTAGATTAATAGCATGAATGCTGAAAATTTAAAGGATCCTCCAATAAGCCCAAAGTTAGCCAAGGAGGCCCTGGTCTAATGGCTAAGGTTGAGGCCTCAGCAATTAGAGGTCCTTTGTTCAAATCCCCCTACCCCCACCCTGCTTCTTAAATCCCACCCCTTGCTTACTAGAAAAAATTTCAAAAAAAAAATTAGCATTATGCATAGTTTACTTCTTTAATTAGCATTAATTGAATTTAGGCTACATCTTTTTTTTTTTTCCTAGTAGGGGAGGCTGGGATTTAAGAAGCGGAGAGCGGGCAGGGAGTGGGACCCTTTTTTTTTGGAACTGAAGCATTTCACTCAAAGTTTTAGATTGCTTTAGCCATTTCTCTAGTTCTTAAGTTGAGGTTCTATATTACATACTTGATGTGCTGAAACAATACAATTTCCTGCTAATCCTTATTACAAGATTTATGCTGCAGTTGTGCCCGTGGAAGTCCAAAACGACAGGTGCTGTATGAGAAAGCAGGACATTTTCAGGTCATAATATTTGATGCATTTACCCTTGGTTTAGTCCAGTCTATCAATTGTATGTAAGCAACATCATTCATGCTGCATACTTGCAGGTTCCCTACCTGAAGATCCAAATACTGGGGTTCAAATGTTTGAGAGTGCTGAAATTGTAGAATACCTAAAGGCAACCTATGCACTTTGAAAAGAATAGAAATCAACTGCTTTTGAGGTTTTTCTTTTCTGATGCTTCTTTGAGTATCTTGAATTTTGAAATAATTATTTGTCAAAATATTTTTCTTGCATGGCTGATGTTTGAAGAACTGCAGTTTCAGGAGATTTAACATATGGAAAATATTGGAGGTGGCTGAGAGTGAATTGTTCGAGGGGAACAAATGCCTTAAGCAAAATTCTTGTGCTTCCTTGGAGGTTTCTCCTCTCTATTGATACTGTATATACATGTTACCTGTATATTATTTCATTTTGGAAAGAGCATAAGAACTGCTCCTTGTTATTGGGTCAATGATGTAACATAAGAAAAGCAAAAAATAGGTAGGATAAATATTTATGTGATGAAAGATGATTACGCTGATAAAGGTACAAAGCTGTGTAGTATAAATGGCAAATGGGCATAGAGAGGGTTCATTGGCATTATTATGTTGTTAGCTAGCATAAATGGAAATTGGATCTTTGCAATGTTTGGAGATTATGTTTATCGTTTAAGTGTCCAATGTTTCTGTACTTTATCAAGAAAAATCTCTTTAAAACATTATGCCATTTTTGTGGTCTTAATTTGCTTCTCTGCTTGACAATGACTCAATGAGGAAAAAATTTTGACAAGAATAAACTTCCTCTCCCCCACCTTCTCTCTCTTCCCTTATGTTGGTTGGGTTTTATGGGGTTTCTCAAATAGCCCAGCCTGATCTGAGGTCTCAAATTTAGTTGTCAAATGAATAATCTTTTCTGTTATCACAAGCATAAGGGCAGAAAAGATTGTATTCATTTCTCGTGTTTTATTTACTTACTCTTTTTTTTTTTTTTGGGTTATTCTTTTCATTTATTCCTTTTTAGGGTCTATGTCCAGACCATTTATGGAGACCCGCATATCATGTAATGGCTTAGAAAAGATCTGTTCCTTCTACACAATTTCACTGGTATTTCTTTTGAGCATGGTTTGGTGTAAAGTAGGTGCTGATGTTGTAACCTTCTCGTTGCTGTCTGTTTGAAGCTGTCTAGTGGGTATCTTCTTTTCAGTTTTCACTCTTCATGAATCCGTTCAATTTAAATTCTTGTGAATCTCTCTCTCTCCCTCCCTCCCTCTCTCCCTCCCTCTCCTGCCCTGCCCATTGTAGAAGAGTTAAAAGTCAATGAATAGCTTTTCATTCTAGCCATTTTATGTGGAGTTTGGAAAGTATGGATAGCAATAGCATGTTCTTCAATCCTCTCATGATTCTGAAAGGCCATCTCCCACCCATTACTTCTCATCTTTTTAAATGGTGAAGTACCTTTTGGAGATTCCAAAAATGACGTGGCAGTAAAAGGCAAATAGGCAATTACTTTCTTGAAATCGTTGTCAATGGCCATTTTCTACACTTCAGGGAGGCATATGCTTTTTGCATATACTTCTGGTCCAGAAATGTTTAGTGTAGGCTGTTGTTCATGCTATATTGCTATGCAAGTATTTAGTAATGAGTATGCGTAACATAATTAGGGGACTTTGAAATTGCTAGGGCTTAACACCACCCTTAGTTGAGTTCAATCAGTGACTGAATAAGTTGTGTTCAGTTCGTTTGCATCCCTAGTCTTGCTGATTGAGAGAACCTTTGAAGAACCTTGAACCCTCCGTAAAATAATTTTGAACGTCACATGCTACACTCTACATTATCCTGTAGTGGCGGTGGTGGATCTTGATGTTTTTCATTGTTTGGCCGTCCCACTTTGGTATATCCCCACTTTGGTATATCCTTTGAGATAGGAACCAGGAAGCGCCCCCAACCCTGCGCTGATCTGTTTGCGATGATCTTAATCTGAGAATGGAAAAGGATACCATGATATAGCGACTTGATAATCTTTTTGGATGAGGATGCTTTGTGCGGCCTTTCAAATTTCAACTGAACATTTCCCAGGGATTTTGTATAGTTTTTTGTTAGTTTCTTTTTGGATAACAAGGAATGGTACTTCAATCATGATATATGCTCCACTACTTTTTCAAAGTATTGGCATGTTGTATGGTGTGAATAACAGATTCTGCTGCGAACTCTGGGCGTCAACAATCTATGCGGTCACGATGGCTTCTGCAAAAGTGGCAACAGCTGCTGCAGCTCGTTGGGCCTTTCTATTGCGGGATCAAAATCTGAAGAGAAGCACGACAGAACAAAAAGTTCTATCGTTATGATGATATCTTCTGTGTGGATCTACCTCCCTTTGATGATGATGATGCCCAGTAAAGTAGTAATTAATCGAGTACGGGTAGAAATGGCAGTGAAGCTAGAATTTAATCCAAACGCACTCCTCCTGATTTACGCTTGCTAATTGCTGTTGGCAATTGACCTTTGGGGCTCAATGCGCAGTTACAAGCTGTGGTACGACGGTCAAAATGTTGATGTGAAAGTGAAACTGGCTCTTCTTGAAAAGTGTGGTGCATTACATTACATTCTTGATTCCATGACCGTTCTCTGTACTTTCTGTCGCAATAAAATCCAACACTGGGCTCTGCTGCAGACTTCATCACGAGTCACGATGGCTAAGCATAGATGTTGTTTAAGTTAACTGCATTAGGGTAAAGTTGATAACTAACGTCGTCTAAAACCTGGACCGACAAAATTGATATTTGGTCCCATGAAGACCAAATACTGCTAGGTTTCCCGAAGTTCGCCCGCTGCAAAGTTTAGGACGCAACTCCTGTAATTAAGATATGACGCCTGAGTGAAAAGATTCACCAAACTAATGGCTCTAATATTTCATCTTGTCCCTACCTGCATGATGGGAACTCAACAAATTATATATAATTTGACAGAATCACGTCCGGCTGTAAGGCGGAACACCATTTTCAATTTGGAATTGTCATCGGTCACCGGTATCTGTTATTCTGCAACTTAAACTAATTTGTCAAGAACTCATTCCTCCATTTACTTAAACGTGCACCCTACTGGCAAGCCAAGCTGCAAACGTTTTCTCCTGCATTCTGAGTTATAATATACTCGTGCGTTTTCATCTATGGTGGCTTCAGAAGAAGTTCCATCCCTAGGAAATGACAATACCTGAGTAGAAAGAAACTTGTATCTATCCCATGTTACCATTAATTTGAAAAAAAAAAAAAAAAAAAAAGAAGAAGAAAAAAGAGGGTGCTAGTGATGGGAAGGCTTGTAGGCGTTTAGATTAGTCTGGACCAGATTGGAGTCAGACGCATCATGCACCGAAAGCACATAGTAAAACAGAGTCATGCCACTACATGGGGTCGGATATGCTTTCGGGACTGGACAACATAATAAAGTCAACAGCTGCTTCAAGAACTTGGACAAGCAAGCACTTATTGGGCTCGGGCAGGGGCTTGCTATATGTATGTATATTCTCCTCGTTTGTGAGTGTTTACATATGTGGATTATGATAAGCTGCTAGAGTTTCCATCCGGTTCTCTGCATAAACATTTTCCAGGTTTATCTGTATAGTCAAAGGAAAACAGTTGTCTGTAATATGGCAGCGGCAACAATGCCTGCTGAGTTCGCCATTTTCGTGCTTGCAACCACATTCTTGATCATCCACGCTTCTCCTACCTTCAGAGAAGGTACATATGATCCCTGTATCGCCCCTCTGGTAGATGTATTCTTTTCTCTTTTTCAAATATATGTAAATGCATTTCTGCAATACATGTCTGCAACTATCATGTCATTACCAAAATTTGTTTGTTTTCAAACAAGTTCTGGTAATAAAAGCTCTCTGCCCGAAAAAAAAAAAACACTGAGAAAGTAACTTCCTTTAAAAGAAAAAAAAGGTTCTGCTTTCAACTGCATACAGATTAGTATTCTTTTAGCACTATAGCTAGCTCTTGCAGAAAAGTCTTGAGTACATCCCTTGAGAAAGAAAGAATGCAGTTACAGTACCAATCTTACTCCCGGTGAATTTAGTGTTTTTCTTATACTCTACACCGAAACAGTTTTTAACACGTTCGTCTATGGTTCTGTACAGAGGCTGTTGTACAGATCCCATTTAGTTACATGGGTTCCACGGGCCCTGACAAATGGGGAAGCTTGAAGCCCGGCTTCTCAGAGTGCTCAACAGGTAAATCACAGTCGCCAATCGACATTCCAAAGGGAAAGGTCGTTCTGGACAAGAAATTGAAGCCGCTAACCAGACAATATAGTTACATCAATGCTACTTTAGTCAACAATGGTTTCAACATTGGGGTTAGTATGTTCTTCGTGTTTCTGTCTATTCTTACACTTATTCGATGCGTACTAATGATTTGCCAGCACTATTTCTTTGCCTCTGAATATGCTTAACTGCCTTTCTTCCTAAATCTAAAAGTTACTTCCTGAAATGTTGAATCTTCTGACTTGCAGCTGCGATGTGGTGAAAATACAGACGTACTGATTTCGGATGGCAAGGCTTACAAATTCAAGCAGATGCATTGGCATTCTCCTTCTGAGCACAGAATTGATGGAGTTCAGTATGCTCCCCCGAACCCCCCCCCCCTTCTACACACACACACATCACACATACACGCACACGTGGACATACATACATACATACATACATACATATATATATATATAATGGACATACATACATGCATGCATACATACATACATACATATATATATATATGTGTGTGTGCGCGTATTATCTTTCCCCTTGCACGCAGCATAACCCCCCACAAGCATTTCCGATGGGATTACTCTATACTGAAAAAGAAATAGGGAAAAGGCTCTTTATTGAATTCAATGTGGGCATGTCAGTTACACAGGAATTTGCATCACTTCAAAACTCAAAGCGATCAAACAGATATGGAAGAACAGAATTTTCTGTTGTGTACTGTTTAACTCTATGCCGCATTACTTGACTGAGTGGGGAATGAGTAGGTTACAGGAACTAGTACTTCTGTTTCCCGTTAGACTGTTGAAGGGTTATTTTACTTTGTTCTGCCTTCTGTTATTTGCTTTTCAAATTAACTCTTCCAGGTAATACTCTAATAACTTACCAAATGTATTCGATCATCATCATGACAGATATGATGCTGAAATTCACCTTGTTCACATTGCTGATGATGGCAGCATTGCAGTCATAGGTATCCTCTACCATCTTGGACATCCTGATCCGCTAATTGCAAAGGTAACCAAACTAATCTATGATGGACTTGCAGACATGATGCACTCAGAAGAACTAAACTTGTTAATTGACATAGGTGTCCGTCTAACTGCAAGGTTAACCAGCAAACAATGTTCTTTAATTTATTTCCAAGTGCTAAATCTATTTTTGTTGTGGTAGCTTGGAAGCAGCAGGAATTTGGTGATTAGAACTTTCAGTAGTAATTAGTAAATTAACATTCGCATTTCCAAATCAAATTTCAACTCTGAAAATGCGTATGCATCGTGGTCACAGATGCAGAATAAATTGTATCAACTGGCTAAGGACAAGTCTGGGGTTAAAGAGGGAGGTCAGGTTGAGCTTGGGACATTCAGCATGCATCAACTCAGAAAAAATACCCGCAAGTATTATAGATATTCTGGTTCTCTCACTACTCCTCCTTGCAACCAGATTGTAGCCTGGTTCATCCTTGGCAAGGTATGGAAGGAACTTATTCCATTAATTTAGGCCACCGCATACATGTACTTGCAGTCATGATTTTTTTCAAAAATTCTAGCTAATAATGACTTTTATATTTGAATCATCCTGATAACAAACAGGTGAGAATCAATATCACCAGAGCAAGTTCAAGCTCTCAAAGCTCCATTGGGTTGGGCGTACAAGAACAATTCAAGACCAGTGCAACCACTCAATGGACGACTAGTTGAGCTATATGAAGAGGTGATCCACTAAAGACCTACTCGTGATCCGAGTCTAGAATTTGAACCCATTTTAACTTGCCTGATTAAATGAAACTTGCTAAGTGCCTTGCAAGGTTTTCAGTATATTCATAGCTGAGATGAGGAGAGCAAGGGGTTTTACTATATTGTTGTGATCAGATCTTGTTGAGAAATTGCAAAGGGTTGAGGTGTATAGAGCAAGAGCTCTATAGCATTTCACTAATAAATAGAGAAGTTTAAGCACTTGTGTGTTTATAATGGATGATTCCTTCTGGGCATGGCAAATTTGTCCACCTTTTCATTGGAGAAACCTTAGCAATAAAAACCACGTCTTCTGGTGTAACTTCTCTAATTACGGTTGTACAAGCATTCAAGGGCCTACTTTTGTTTTTGTATTTTTTTCTTCGTTTATCAAGAATCAACTGCCTACTTATGTTAAAAGAAACCAATCATCGAATAAACTGATGAAAGGAATCAGGATAAAGGGTCAATACTATACATATAATACCTCAAAAGTTTTTGGTTTTTGAGTGATAGGCCCATCCTAACTCTCGCAGCTGATGGTCTTAGATTCCACAATTGTTGGGCAATTAACCCGGAATCAGCACGACAACTTGGACTGCAAAAGCAATATAAGGATGGCACCTACACTCTCAACAATGTCTGCGCAAATGTTTTTTCTTTTTTTTCCCTTTTTTTTTTTTTATGGCTTTCTTATAGGGGATGTGATACCTTAAGTAGTACAGAGTTTATGCTTGTATATACTTTTTAACAGCTATAAAAGTATATACTACTACTTATTCTTGGCGAAGATCTTCAAAAATGATGGAAAGTCAGTGTTTATATTACTGGACGGGGTCACGTCACAGCAGAAACAAATTCACCACGCCAAAAGTAAATAATGGTGGAGTGAAACACATACATACCTCGTATGTGTTTTGGTAATATCTGCAGCTCCTTATCCAATGGTAAAAACATTATAGGTGAAATTTGCATCATGATACAACTAAATAATTTGTACTAGTAATAAGTGCACACTCAATGTGTGTGCAATTTAGGACAATCACTTTTTTAATGGAAGAATTTAATACAAAATTTTCATTAAAAAAAGAAACTTTCACTGTGAAAGTTTTTTGAGTGTGCGTCTTAATTAACTTGGTGGTTACAATCTGCGAAAGTTTTTGAGTGTGCGTCTTAATTAACTTGGTGGTTACAATATTTGTGGGTAGTTATTGGTGAAAATTAGTTATAGTTATATTAGTTGGAATATGGGTAACATGTAATCATCAGATGGTAAACGGATAATTAAATGATTGTGAGGGTAAAGTTGAAAATTTTAAGAATGACCAAAAAAAAAAAAATTACACCAAATCCAGTACTCTCCGATTGTATATAGTATCTTTACTATAATAAGGTCAGAACACTTGGCAGTCTGTGTTAATATTTATTGTCACTTTAAAGTAAGCACACACTTAGAGTGTGCCAAAAGAACTCTGTAAAGAGAGAGATGAGAGTTTGAGATAAATAATGTTTTTCATTTTATAATTCTAACTTTATTTTGGTAAAAATTATTTATTACTTTGTTATCTGAACATGAATTGCTTGAATAACTACCTGCTACCATCATTTTATGGGAAAAAAGGATTTAAATGTCACAATTTGAGTTAGCAATGAAAATTTTATATAAAATTAATTGACAAAAAAAGTTTTTCTAAATTGCACCCATAAAGTCAATCTTGGTGGGCGCGTTCCTAAGGCGCGCAACAACAGTACTCCTCAACTTCTTGTTGGACGTGAAAAGGAGGTGGGCGACAAAAATAAGAAAAGTCCGCTTTAGTGCAAACCATGAAACAAACAAAGGTTCTAATATGTCTTTGCTTGCTAAATGGGGCAAATTTTATCGCATTCTAAAACCTACTCAAGAACGATTGGATTTAGTCAAATGAATGTCGAAACCAAAACAAGAAGAGCCGCAGACCAGAAATACCGATACATAAACGTCAAACGTGATTATCACAATAAATCCCAAAAAATAAAGAAAGGAAAAGAGAAAAAAAAAAACTACCTTACGATACCAATCGCAAGTGGGACTAGTCAGTCCACCCTTTTGTGTTTCAATCAATTCAACTTCATTTTTAGGTGAAGGGAGAGAGAGTGAATGAAATTGGAAACTTTACAATTACTTTTAGTCAAATGTTTTTATCAGTTAATTTGAATCAAATTGAACCACAAAGCTCACGATTACACTGGATTAATGTCCTCAATATCTAAGTTGAAATTCAACTCAATTTAAATTAAATCGAGTCAAACTAGAGATCTGATAGTGCCACGTAATTAATCTTCCTGCCTACTAAGCTGAATGTTTAAAAAACAATTCAACCTCATTCAACTCGTACTCTTAGTAACAAATGCTTAAAACAAATTCAACTCGCTTCGTAACAAAATGGTGCAGATCTGTTGGTCAAAACATATTCTACTTTTCTTGCTCCAAAGAATCAAATCTCTCGTGCTTTACTTTGTTAACCAATTGATCCTTCTCTCAGTACAGGAAAGAGGTAGGAGCACCAAGCGCATTACAAAGTTGATGAACTAAACATCGATTGAAGCTTGGAGCCAAATTTCCTTAAACAACCAAATTGAGCTCTTTCTTCTTTTTTTATTTTTTTTATTTTTTGGTCATTGTACTTGAGATATATATATATACATTATTGTATAATATTATTATACAATGTCTATGGGGAGTAGTTATCTAGACGTGTTATTGAATTAGAGCGCCGGACGGGGAAGCATTGCATGTGATTAATGTCATCCATGACAGGGTGGATCGTCCTTCTATACCGACTGCACAAGCAATTGGTGTGAGTGTGATCACAGCCACTCTACCCAAACAATGGAAATCATTGATGACTATTGCTGCACCAGGTTTACTTGCAGTTGAATAATTGGAGAAAATATATAAATAAAGCTTGCTCACATAAACTGTTTTGTTTTGTGCTCCAACAAAATTTGTTTATATGTTCCACTCATGTTTATACGTAGTCTATACAAATAATACCTCAATTGAACAAAAACAAATTCGCGTACCCGTGTTTTCCAAATATATATATATATATATTCAACCAGCTTAGAGGACCCACGATACAAAATTCTCCAATCAATTCTCAAAAATTATACGGGGAAGAAAAAGTAAAAGGGAAAAAGGAGCAACTAGATACTAGAGATAGTGGTGTAATGCACAATGTTTGAATTTACAGGCATTGCAGTAAAATCACGCATATTTACATGATTACATCGACCGGTGAAAATTCCCAAGTGAAGCAACACGCAGAAGGAAAAAAAAAAAAAAAAAAGGGCCAAAAAGGCAAGAATAACTGCCCCGACGTACCTCGAATTCAACGAGGTTCGGCAATTCTTCCACTGCCACGTCATCGCAGCACCAAAATTTCAACGCTCACGTACCAAATTCCAAGCCCACAGTTTTTGTCACGACATCAATCAATCGATCAATCAACTTCTCTTCGTCGGACCGTCTGCCCCAGCGAATGAGATAGTGCCACGTCGAAATCATCAGTGCTCCATGACCCCGATCTCCGGCCGGACGCAAACTTGTTCAACCCACCCAAACCGGGCGGTTCGGATGCCGGTTCAACGCCAACCGGAAATTCCCGCATTCTTACGGTCACGCTCGTCCTTGGCGTCTCCTCCACAGTCGACTCCTCCTCTATTTTCTCAATCTCCGGTCGAAACGCTTTTCTGTCATGCCTGCCGGATATAAATATGGACAAAACCCGAGAACAGAACCCCTTTTTCCGCTTATCACCCAGCGATCTCGGCTTGTCGACCGACTTTTCTCGCTTACCCGAAACGTCACGTGATCTCCGGCGACCGCGCTTCGATCGCACTCTTCCCATACAAGATACCTTGGGCGACGACGGTTCCAACATAGAGACGGCGGCTTTTCCGGCGGAGGAGGAGCGTTTCGGGAACAACTTCACATTCGTGGGTTTATTATTCCTCCGTTTAGTAGCATCGATATAGTTGGCCTTCTGAGTCTTGGGCAACCCCAATAGGGAAGCCTTCTTGACTTTCACGGAGAACCGCTGTGAACTGGAGTTGGAATTCGGGTTCTGATTCAAGTTGGTGGAATTTGAGATGCCTCTGGTGGAGTCCTTCCGCTCAAAGAAAGCGTTCCGATCGAACCAGTCGAGTTCGGCGTCCTTCGACAGCCAGAACGACTCCGGCGGAAAGTCCGGTGGAACGTCAGCATCGCGGACAACCACATCATCTTTCTCCGGTAAGTCGTCTGCGGCGGCGGCGGCGAGCGTTTCGCAAGTGATTTTGCGGTCGCTTCCTCCGCCTGCGCAGGCCGAAACTAGTGTTTCTAAATCAACCTGAGGCATTCTCTATCTATACAATTAAAAAAGAGAGAGTCGAGAGAACGAAAGGAAAGAGAGATATGAGTAGGAGGCTGCTGGCTGCTGCTGCGTGGGAATGCAAGAATTTCAAGGCGACGCAGGAGTTGAGTTGGAGAGTGGGAATCCAACCCACGACGGGAAATACTTATAGTAATTTATTTAAAAATTGTCAAATAGGATTGTGAAGTTTATATTAAATTAAACAAAATGAGGGAAGGGATTTAGTGGCAGCACTACTTTTCTTGGAGGGAGGTTCAGCCACTTGACCCGCGGTGGAGCCGTGTGGGCCGTGAGAGATTTTGTTCGTAGGCACAAGGCTTTCTTGCAAACTCCAAACACATCAGCAGCTGCTTTCCTCTAGAAACCTAGAAACTGTGCAGTGTATTTTGTAAAATTAAACCAGTTTTTTTAAATCTTTTTTCAAACTAAAATTCATCTTTTCGTCAAAAGTATACAAAAGCCAGTTTTCCAAAATTGATTTCCTTTTCTGAGACTGGTAATAGATGTGATTTTTCTCTTCTTCTTCTTTTTTTTTTTTTTTTTTGTTTTGTGTAACATAAGTGCTTATGGAATCAACTCTTGCAAGGATAAAGATATACCGAAAGAATGAACAATATGTAGTGTAATCATTTTTACTCATTCCAAGATGTGTAAATAGGGAAAAAAAATTTTTGTGAAATAATTTCTATGCGACTCAATCTATCAAATTTATCCCAAAAACTATCTATTTTAGGGATGTTTCTGCCCCTGCTGCCCCTCTCATGAGATGGATTTTTACCTTCAGATGAGTAACACCAAAGCATTTTAGTGCTACATCATGTGTGAGACTAATGCTTTGATTACTGTGGACCCTTTTTTCCTTTTTTTTTTTTTGTTACAAAAATCGAGCAACTCTATGTAAAGAAGAAGAAGAAGAAGAAGAAGAAAGAGTTCTAAAATAACATAAATGAAGCACACTTGTAATGGTAGAAAATAAATTTATTTAATCTGTATAAAAAGATCTAATCAGGTCAGGGGAAGGGAGTGTAACTAAAAGTTTCGAATTCGAATCCTCCCACTTACATTAAAAAAAATGGTTTCATAAGAAATAAACACGCACTGTACACAAATACTTGAAAACAAAAATTGCAGAATAACGCATGGTGTCAGTTACCTACCTAGCACAGTAAATTCTCTACTCGGAGATATCCATTTGCATGCACCGGTGGTAAGCTTATGCACTCAACCAAGTCTGAGAGTTAATTTGATCCTAAGTTATGTACTAAATAGACAAGTTTCTTCATTATGCTCCATTCGTTGATTGTTACGTAGCATAATCTATAGTTGAGAGGCTGGTGCAATATCCACAAAACAGATACCTCATTACTGATGGATGGGCTTAGGAGATTTCGATAAATTCGATCCGAGTAAATTCTATCGAAATCCGAGTGTTGTGGGGGTAGAGAGTACAGTAGCTAGATCAGTAATAATAATAATAATATCAGTAAGGAAAGAGGCGGAGATCTAAGCATATGTGGCTAACATGCATTAGAATTTAAAATGCGAATGTTGAAGTAAATAGGTAGAGCATTTATTTTGGAATTGAAAGCCAAGATTTAGCATCCAAAAAAGAAGGGGAAAAAAAAAAAAAAAAGGCCAAGATTTTAAGGTGGCAGAGACTAGTTACAGCTAATATATTTCGCGTTGTCAATATATTAGCACTTTCTAGTATATTGTAAATGGTATGCCAGGTCTTACTCCTCGATTGAGTTCAACAGAAAATAGGAGCTTAAAGTCTTCGTTTAGACTGGAATGAGTCTCGAGGCCAGCGGCCAGAAGCACTCACCAATGAAACGCAGCACCATAAAATTGAATTACATGCTACGGTTTAAGTTTAAGTAGTGGGTCACCACCAGTTGGCATCCTCAAGAAAGAAAAAATATTAATATTTTTTTTTTCCCAACATTGCCAATCCGTTTGCTGGATGGTGCTATACCTAATTGTCCCGGATTTGAATTCTATACCCTACTTGTTTGATTTTTTCTCCTTGCCTGCTTTCTTGATTGGACTTTTCTATCTTGATTGGGAATTTTGGTTTGTATTAATCAACAAAACTTCACAGCCTGTGCCGTGAAAGATAAATCAATAAATGTGTATATATGTGTGTGTGTGTGTATTATGAAGAATGAACAAAAGAAAACGATAACGAAGGACAAGAAGACATGGAGTAAATGCATTAATGCACCAATATGGTACTTGCAACCGCTGATGTACTAAGTTCATTTGTCGGTGACGGAACAACTACTAACTGTTTAAAATTGTTTTTGCAACCTGATGTATGGCAAGATTATTATTTAAAAAAAAAAAAGAAGAAGAGAAAAAGAAAAAGAAATAAATAAATGGTCAATATAGAATCAAGACTTCAGAGTTGTTGTTGCCGAGATGTATTAACTGCTCTAGTTACTTAATTGCAATCTGGGGAACAATTCATGTGGATCCGACATGTGCATGTTGATTGTTGATCGGTATGTGTGACCGGCAATTCTCTTCATTTCTACTTTTCAACTCTATATTCTTCTTAATTTTCTCAATTAACATGACTTTAATTCTTAAAGAATAACACATCTAACATCCGTATGTCACGTATATTATGTTAGATTTAAGTTTCACACCACTTTATAACCTTTTTTTTTTTTTTTTAACTGACATCGGTGAAACAGAAGAAGTTGTCCACACAAGCTCAAATTCTAGCCTATAGAGCTGTATCTGTTCGTAACACATTTATACTAACTAACAATAATGCATCCTTCATCCCCAAAATACTCCCTTGAGTCTGTACGTCTGTCTTGTTCGTAGGTTTGGTGGATTGTCCATTTGTTGTTACATCCCATGTCTTATACTTGGACCTTTCTCAGCTATACTGGAAAAATGCACTTCCAAACTGGGATTTGGCTGTTTAACTGTGAGATTCGCCATTTACATGCTGGGCTGAACAAAAAAGAAATAGGTTTATAAGGCGAATGTAGTACCTTCACATGTTCAAATATTTCATCTGTCTTTACATTACACCACCCCCCCCTCCCTCCCAAAAAAAAAATGAGATGGTAGGATCTATTTTTAAAAATCATTAGAGTCGGTCAGAGTAGAGAGCTCTTAGAGGCTTTCTCGCTGTCAAATTCAAAACATGAATATTGTACCTAATAGTTGGAGATGGAAAAGGTGTGGTGAGAAGGGATGAGAGGGGCAAGAAAAAGGGGAGAGCGTGGAAAGATCTATAGATTGTGGTCTTATTGGAATCCCATCATTAGCCATTAAATCAAAACATCATCAATAATTTATATTACTTATTATACCGTTCTATCTTTCAAGAGTGACGTATTATAAGGTGAAGTTCCTCAATACTTATTCCTTTCCTTTTATCTTTCTTTTTTCAGATCAAACAGAAAATTCCTTTAAAGAATCGAACCATCTGCCAAGAATATGGCAGTAGAAATTGCGGTTCCTTTTGTTTTTAATAGCCTGAAATTCAATGTGGGTGAGACAAGTAGATTGTGAAAGAATTTGATACATTTCAAAATACACTAAAAAATCGAATATTAAGTGTACGAAATGTACACCAGTCCTATTTGAAGTTTTGTACGTGAGCATCATGCACCTTCAATATCAAAAACTGCACATTGAAGAATTACATTTGTGTTTTTTTATATTAAAAATTATACTATGTTCCAAATAATTCATAATTGTGTGGCCTACCCGAATTCAGACTAGTAATTAACGCTTTGGTGCAGGAGTCCATTATGTTACCCAATGTCTAACCATCATCCGTTCATTCAAGTATATGTAATCTTAAAGAAAATATAACTTCGTTATCAAATTTTTATTGTAGCTGATAATAAGATGTATAATGGGTGAACTTTGTTGTTTACAAGTAATCATACACAAGTAATTATAACTCTTTTTGCGTGGAAGAATCAATCTATTAATTTCTTTTTCTCCTTAACTTCAATATAGGTTTGAATTTAATGCTTAAATTAGATAATGATGCGGGCTCTAGAATTGTCATAGAAGGAAAATGATTGATATTTTTCTCCTGAATTTTTGTGTTTCCTGTGAATATATTTTCTAGTCATATTTTTACTTCACATATATCAAATCATTATAATATATATATATATATATATATTTTTTTTTTATAAAAAACTCAAAAATAACAATCTAAACAGACTCGAAGACTTCAGAAAGAACAAGAGCGGCTAGGTCTCCATCCAGGCCTGTCTTATATGTGTGGAGGACAAGGAGAAGTCTGGTTTATATTTCCCAACAAGTGGTATTCCATTCATTACAAGTGCCATTGCCAATGATTAGGGGTCTTAACAGGTCGGATTCGAGTCAGAATTGATAATTTCGGATTCAGATCTGCATCTAATTTAAAATTTTGAATTTGGATCCAGATCTGAACCGATCTCAATATATAGATCCGGATCCGGATCTGGTTGGATTCGCATTGAGTGTATCCATTTTTAAGAATTAATTAAGTATGATAATTTTATTTATACATAAATACTATTAATACAATATTAATAATATAAATAAATTAATTTTAAGAATCATTTAATTTATAGAAAATTATTTTTAATATAAAAACAAGTAGATTAGTAGCAAATTTTAATAAAAACATATAATTTTTTATTAAAAATTGTACTAATCGGATCCAGATCCAAAACGAGTCGAAAACACATAAATCCACATCCGACCCATTTTGTTTACAGACAAAACGGATCCAAGTCGGTTAGGATAAACGGGTCTATGCTTTGTTACATATCCAGAAAAATGGATCCAATCCGAGTCGGGTCCAGACCTAGATCCAATCCTTTAACAACCCTACAAATGATCACTGTTTGTATCCTTGTTGACTTGATCCGGTCAGAATTCATTGATGAACCAGGGTACCAACTCTTCTAGCTAACACCTGACCTAATCACAATTGCAATCTCGTGTTAGGTGTTCATACTCCAAATTTGGTCTCTAGGTTGTTCAAGATGTGTCTCAATTATCACCACCTGCGACCATTAATCTTTTCCCTTCTCCCTCTTCCTCTATAGGATTTGCTGACATCAGCGCTCATTAGTGGTGAAAGAAAATGAAATGACTGAACTGAGTCAAACTAGAATGGTAAAACGATAGTGACTAGCAGTTTGATTCGGTTCAAATCCTTTACGTCAGGCGACAATTCATTTATAATTTCCACTACCAACAAATAATTATTCTTCAATTTGAGAGCCAGTAGACAGATAGTACATTCTTGAACTTCGCTCATCATAGAGATGAAATTCAAGTCTGTGGCTTGCATCATTTTCATCATACCTAATCAGTCAAGTGAGGGTGAAAGAAAAATACATGAGAATTTTTGGGAACTAACAATTGAGAGAGCAGCACATAGGAAACCAGTTGGTGGTAACAGGTAATCGCATCATTCATGCGATTTGTCCAGTTGGAACTTGGAAACACGCATTCCTTGTTTTGCAATCCCTGTCGGCGTCACGCCTCTGAAGCAGCCAAAGAAATAATCGACGTCTGGGACTGGATGACCCAATTACCAGAAGCAGTAGCCTGCCCATTGCCCACCCGCCCACAGACTGACGCCTTTCCCATTGTTTTTTTTTTTTTTTTTTAACGATCCTCCAGAAACTTCATAGGTGTACTCATTATAATTGTCTGCTCCCTCTTTCGTCTTCATCTTCTTCGTTGTAGGACAGCTGCGATCAGGATTTAGAAGTTCTTATATTCAAGTCTCTGTCTAGGTAGTTTAATTCTATGTTGATAGTATTCCTCCAAGTTTGAGAATTAACTGAATCTTTTGTATTAGTTTCACATTTGTAGATTTTTCTTTTTTAGTAATCTTTTTACCCTCTCACCCTCCTTCATATCCTTCCCAGTTTCACAATTGTGATTTGAATCTCGAATCTGCCAGTGAGAAAAACTCTAAACACCTTCGACTAACCTAACAATTAATTATGGGGTTATACACATGTAATAATATTGTAAAGAAAGTAAAAATTTTACCGCTGCAATACCTTCGGGTTATCTAGATTGGAAAGATAATTCATTCCTTGGTGGTTAGTTATGGCGGAATTGCTCGATTTATGTGTTGAAACCAGTCAAAACATGTAGTGACAGTGAAAGTAGGATTTTTTGGTGGATGTAGTAAGCAAGAAAATGTCTCTACTCTGGAGAAATTAAATTTATCCTTACGACTTCTTTGCGAAAATTAAAATTAATTAGCTCGGATAAAACCTCTCTTAGGGAGTTATAAATAGGTGCCGTACATGTGGCACCTCGAACAAATAGTTCCGCCATTTGGCCGAACTGACCTGGGCCGACTGAGCTGATCAAAGCTGCCGAATTGCTTCCCTAGCGAATCGAGCAAGACGTTCAGATAAGTAGAAACTCTTGGCTGGCCTTATCTTCTCAACCAAGAGATAAGCCCTATCCCGTCCCAACTGGTATTTGGGATTAACCATAACTCCAGGGAGGTTTATCTACTATTTCCTATAAATACCTTGGTAAAACCCATTCCATAACTCATTACTTCTCTCCTCCCGTTGATTTTTGGTCTTACACTCTCCATCGGCAGGTCAGATTTTTGCTCTTACACTCTCCATCATCTAATCTAAGCGCAGCAGAAAAGGCAAGGACGCTTTAGCCTTTACGCTCTGACAAAATATCTTTACTAAATTAATATGAACGGAAGAAAGTAAGAAATTAGAAAGGGAATTGATTTTGGAATCTTCGGGTAACCTTTTTGATTCAAGCACATCAACTTGGACTTTGCCGCTGAGCTGAGTACTTGGATTTGACATGCATGCACAGAATAAATCTGTTTTTAACGTGGCGGAGACTAAGAAAGTAGTGCTTATAGTACTAGGAATCAATGAAGGTGCCATTTAGACAATTGTAGCTTTCCACGTAGGAAGTGAATTAACATAGTAATTGCCATCGCCATTTGTTTAAAACACTAGTAGTGTATATATGTAGCAAACATGATTTAAGACTGGAAGTCAATATGCTTACGCCTCTGCTTAAAGATTTCTAGAAGCTCATCAGTGCTTCATTATTGGAGCTCTAGCTTTGGACGACTACCTTTTCCCAGTCCAAAACACACGTAAGAAATGTCAAAAAGATCATGCTATGGGAATCAGTTGATTTCAAAGAATAAAAGTTTTTAACTTTTTGGTTCTGGATGGGAAACAAAAAACGAAATGTAACAGTTGATTATACATATCAAATCATACACATCTGCTTCTTTATTGCAGGAGGAGAGGCTGCTGCGCATGAATAGAGTATTTTATCAGTTCTGAACTCAAATCAAATTTACGTGGAAATCTACTGAAGACGAAGTTGAACAAGGAGGGGAGTTTAGCAGCTGGGCCTTGGCCTTCTTAACTGGATCATCACCACAATTCATGAGTTGCTCATCAACCACCCGATGTTAGTGTGTGTATATACATATGTACGTATTTCGAATTATTCAGTATGCTCATGGAAAGTCAAGCATGAATTTGTTTTGATTGCCTCTTGGAAGTCGGAAGTCGGAACTCTCCCACAAAAACCCCGAAAATGAGACGTGGTAAGAATTGTACGTACAAATCTTCTTTAAAAGAGAAAAAAAATTAAAAAGCATTTAAATTAAAAAAAAAAACAAAACAAAACAAAAACAAACACTTGAGGACCCGGCCTAAACAAAGATTTAACTCTGGATGGGTTGAGGAGCAGCCCAAAATAAGTGAGAGCCGTCAGCGAAACACTCGCCAATTAATGATAGCATAGAGCCATGGATCTCAACAACATGGGTGCTGCAGATTTGACCGTTTCACTCCTTTGGGCTTAATCCTCAGTTGTTTTAACAAAAGCTCTTTTTTACATTCTTCTTCTTCTTCTTCTTCGTTTTTAATTCTACATTCTTCTTTAGCTCGGCAATAGAACGAATTTCATTCAACGAAGCATATAAAATTTCTACTGACCTATTGCGTTTCTCCATGCACGTTGGTTATGATTTTCTTTTGACGTGTCAACACAGGTGATTCAAGTGGATTCGGTGGATCATAATTGGGTCAATCCATTTATATCTATTAAATAAATGGGTCAAAATGAGTCACTCCATTTATACCATTTAATACATGTGTCTGTGCATATCCAATTATTCATTTATGACTCCCTTGAAACTATATTCATTTTTTTTTCTGCATGTTGTTTGATGAGAAATAACAAGTAAGAAATTCAAATTTATTTACTTAACACCCATTAAAATTTGAGTTTGAATGTATAATTATTTTTAAATGGATATAAATAGATGAGTTGATTCAACTTACTACCACCGATTTAATAGGTTTAATTGGGTACTTATTTAAACTTATTTAAAATTCATTACATACCCAAATCTACTTATTAGTGAGCGAGTATGAACAAGTCAATATAATTGAATTGTGGTTCACACAACTAATTTTATGCTTATTGTTCTCATTAGAAACACATTATTATTATTAAAATGGTTAATTTTTTCTTTGTTGATCTGATGCCCCGAAGGGACTGATGGTTAGCTGCTAAAGTTGAAAAGGATACGTCACTTAAAAAGCTGTTACATCTTTTTCACTCGTAAAATTCATTTGGAACTTCAACAATTTGAGTCTATCTAAAGCTCATGATGCTTGTCAATGCAATTTTAACTTCTTTAATCAACAATATACTTCTGTATTTCATTTTTGATTCTCTAATCTCAAAGCAAATGGTTGCATTGGGGAATTATAATTAAGATTGACTTATTTTGCTAGTAAGAAATTTAAGATTTAAAACTTTTAATCTAGTGAAATCTTGGATTAACGAGCACAAACATCAAAAAGAGTTATCAAATGTACAATTGCGAGCCGTGATTCGTGTGCATAATATATTTAGTCAATTGCCGTCATCATAAACAATGAAGGAAAAAAGTTTTGACCAGCAAGTAATAAATTGCTGAAACAAAAACAACACAACAAAAGACATCTTACAATTTTCAAAATAGAAAAAAATAAAAGGAAAATAAAAGAAAAACGTTCGAAAAGAGAAGAAGACAGGAAGACATCGCACACACTTCACCACGACAAGTCTTATTCGAATTTTAGGACCGTTGGGCCCTTTTCAGACAGGATAACGGTTACTGAAATATTTAAAAAAACGAAACTCCCACTTTTTCTCTTTCCACCCGACCACCGCATTAGCCTTCAGATCTTTCCTACACATAAAGACCACCAGAAACTGGTGAGAAAGAAGAAGACACCTGAACCGCATCAATGGGCTGTGTCTCTTCCAAATTGTTCAGGAAAGATCTCAATCAAGAAAATTTGGTTCAGAAAGCAGATAATTTCTCCAACCATGTGGTCTCTCTCACGTCGAGTACCTATGGTGTCCTTAGACTTGACAAAGAAAACCAGCAGCAGCAGCAGCAGCAACATCATCAGCTTCAACAACAGTTGCAATCCATCAAAAAATGTGGGATTGATTTGAAGAAGTTTTCACCTACTCGACAAGAACCTGAAGTTATCAATGCGTGGGAGCTAATGCAAGGTCTGGAAGAAGAAGTACCTGTGTCGAATTTGATACCGGACAAGAAAAGCCCAAAATCGCGAGTTTTTCTACGTGGGTTCGGGGACAAGGATGCCAGAAGCCCACTAAAGTTCTTGAATCAAATGGCATCCCCTAGAAAAATGAAGAAAATTGGAGGAAAAGAGAACGCTACCCCGAAAACGGTCTTGAAAGCAAGTAATTTGCAGGGGAGTTCAAAAAAAGCGTCTCCAATGCTGAGAGTTCCAAGAAAAGAGAGTCCTAACGATGCAAAATGCGAGAGTCTGAGGATCGATTCGGGGGTGGTCATGTCACGGAGGAGGAGTTTAGGCCCGCTGTTTGATCCAGAACTTGTGGCATCATTCGAGAAAGAGTTGTCCGAAGAGAAAGAGCAGATCAAGAAGATGGTTTCAGGGACGCCCCCTGGGGTAAAGAAGAGGAATGCCCAAGACTCGGTGTCAATGCTCGAGAATTTCGAGGAAAAATGCCCCCCTGGTGGTGAAAATGCAGTGGTCCTGTATACTACCACGCTGAGGGGTATAAGGAAGACATTTGAGGATTGCAACACAGCCAGATCAGTGATCGAATCGCATCAGGTTCAGATGTTTGAGCGTGATGTGTCCATGCACTCAGGATTCAAGGATGAGTTGAGGGGATTAATGGGCACAAAAGAAGTGAAAGTCCCTTTGGTCTTTGTCAAGGGAAGGTTGATTGGTGGGGCTGATGAGATAGTGAAGTTGGAGGAAGATGGTAAGTTAGGCACGCTTTTCAGCGGGATCCCCAAGGCAGTTGCTGTCTGCTATGGGTGCGCAGGATTCAGGTTTGTTATGTGTATAGATTGCAATGGCAGCTGCAAAGTGTTGGATGAGAAGGGGAAGAAGACTGTCAAGTGCATGGAGTGCAATGAGAACGGGTTGATTCTATGTCCCTTCTGCTCTTGAGATTAACTTAAAACTTCATTCCAGTGGTAATACCTAACCTCCAAATTTGTTTCTACTTAACTGATTTGTGCTAATTATCGTTGGTTCTCTTTTGTGTGGAGATTGAGATTTGTTGGAGCCCTTGGCCCTCTTGGACTTGGAAAGGACTCCCATAATGTTGGGGGATCCTTACAAAAGTTTGTTTACTTTTTGGACCCCTCACATTATAGTTTGGAGTTGGACCCCCCCATTATAATATGCAAACTTGTCTTGGTTGCAAATTGCAAATTGCAAATTGTTACGGTTGAACCCTGGATATAATTTCAGGGCCTGGATTTAAAATTATGTGTTCGTTTTGATTTGGATCATTTTATGTGCAAATGGCAATGAAATTTCGTGGGTTCTGCTTTTATTTATTGTTGGGCTGAGCTCGAGTTCGAGTTGACTACGCCTCACCCTTGGTGACTACTGGCCAATTGTGTCATTTGCTCAATAAGGACTTGGATAGCGACAGTACAAGGTTTGGGTTAGCCCGGACCAGATCTATCATCTATTCAGGGCTCTGATCATTCATTTTATCCATGGCAACAAGCTTGAGAGCCCATTTGGTTTGCTATTTCTGGAGTTTTTGTACAAAAATATTTTGCAACAATTTGATATGTATGGAGAAAAAATGTGATTGATATATGTGATATAAAAAGGTGATTGAAAAATATTTTTGTGAAAAATCTAAAAATTTTTTTGAGAAAAAATGATAATCCAAGTAAGGAATAAACTTTTTGTAACTTTCTACCCTTATTAAGTGATATATCAATTTCGCCCTGTCCAATTATCCGTTGAGGTTAGTTTATACATGTTCTCTGCTATTTTAAGAATTCTGCATAACATGGGTCAATTTGGATTGAGAGTTTTTCTCAAGTGCAATTTTTCACACATAATGTTACAGTAACACCCTATAAATTAAGGGTGTTCAAAAGGAACAAGAAAATGCGAGTAATCGAAAAAATCGAATTGATTCAAACCAAAAAATAGGATAACCAACGCATAGACTTCAAAATGGTTAGGTTACCTTAACCTATTTAAAAATTAATTTAAGGTATAATTTTCAATTTTTAAAAAATTTGCGATTACCTAAACCTACCCACATGTATATAAGGTTGGTTAAAATAATTAGTATCCAAACCTCAACCTAAATTTATTTAGTCATTTATTAATAATTCAAGTCATGAGACCCATGCTATTATACATTTTATTTTTCACACCTTTAATTTATTTATTTTTCGTTTCATACATTCATTGCCATTAATTTCATTTACTTGATTACTCTATTTTTTATCTTTTTTCAGAATTTTTCTTTTATTTCTCATAAATTCTATCCACTTCATCAATCTATTTATTTTTTTTATTGTTAGACCTTACATATTTGGTTGTGAAATAACTTGTCATCCTTAATAAAACTCAATTAGTAATTTTCAAGAAGTAGATAAAACAAAAACAAATATTCAGTATGTTTTATATTTTAATTATTCATTATGATTTGATTTTTTATTTTGTTAGTAGTTTTTTAGAGTTGTAGGATCAACTATTGTATTGTTTTCCTTTATTAGTCTAGTTATTTTTTTTCCCTACAAGTAAAAGAGGGTTAGATTACTCTATATATCCAATCCCATCATACAAGTTAACCAGTTAGCATTTAACTGATTCAATAGAGTTAGGGTATGGAACAAAGTTATTAAACCCCGCCGAGAGCTCAATCCGAAGAGGGGACTAGGTCATCGGGTTATGATTTAGCTGTAGGTTGAGCGATTGAGTCACGGGTCAACAGTTAGTTGTAATTGCCAGTTCTATTGGTTGAACCGCCGCGTCATTGACTACTCAACTAGTTCACTACTTATTTAGTTTAATTAGTGATCCAACCCGATCCAATGATCGGTTCACCCGATTGACCAATTCAATCGCTGTGTTGAGTCGTGTTTTATAATTATGGTATGGAATGCAATTTTGCTAAACAAGTACTTGTGGTTGCTGGTTACCCGATTTATGGACACCCCTACTAGGAATACACTTATCATAAAATATTGAAAAAAAAAAAATCTTACCACCTCTTTCTTTCTCCACTCATCACCACTACCACTATCATCCCTTTCCTCTTCTCTCCTATCTCTTCCTCCTCCATCACTACCTCTTCCTCCTCCTCTTTTGACATCATCACCGATACCTTAATTAGTCTCATTTCGACTGCCTACACTACCACCTACTCTTTCCTTCATTCTCCTCTCTATTCCTTCTTCCACATCTCCCTCCCTCTTTCCCCATCATTCCTTCTCTGCACCCCTTTCTCTCACTGCCGATAGCCACCATCCCCGTCTGCAGCTAGATTTCATCACAATGAGCTTTCCCTCCTCACCCGCAACCACCTTTCTTGCCTACTGCTAGATCTGGATGAGATTGTTAAGAATTGAATTCAAAATATTTATGGACATGGCTTCCTTTTTTTTAGATCTTACACTTCAAGGTAAGAATTGAATTAATGATATTGCTCGAAAGGTTATTGTTCCTAACTTTGAATAAATGTAAGTTATTGATATTTGTTTTTGTTCAATTTGAAACACCTAAATTAGGCATAAAAAAATTTACATACTAAACTTATTATGTAACCCTTAAACTGTTAGGGGTGGATATTCTAATTCTAAAGCTTTAGTGTGCTGCCGAAATTAAGAAACTTATGCATGAACAAAACCATCATAGTGCATTTTATGCAATGATCGGGTTAAAAATGGTTTAAGATTCTCTGTTACATTTTACATTGTACTTTTTCTTACACCATATATTAGAACATGTACCATGCATAGTCCCCCAACTTTCAATGGATACATAAAGAGATATCAGTAATTCTAAAGGGACCTTTTGCAAGTTTCACAATTGTGAGGGCAATTTCAAAATCCAATTGATAGTTTAGATTGGGGGAATTTAAAATTGGAAAGATAGAATTGATTGTGGGAAAAAACTTTTAACAGGGAAAAAATTGTCATGCTCTTGTACATTGTTATCATATTGTATATATTTCTCTTTATAATAGTGCCTGCATCTATTGTGTTTAATGCCTACTATTCTGATTTTTGTATCACCGTAGCACATGATATAATAGGAGTAACAGCATCAAAATGCAACACGAAAACAAAAGCAATGAAGCAATCGGAATAGTTACATTGGAACCAGAATGTTCCGTAAGACATCAAATTCACTTTTTCAACTTCCTCATCTTTCTTCTATCCATCAAAAGGAGAGAAACGGTCTGATGTCTGCGCCAAGGAACAGGGGAGTGGGCTTGCTTGGGGACTTGCTATGGAGGCTTGGTATGGCAAGCGCTGACTGAGGAGAAAATAGGTGATCCTTCCTTAATTAAAAAAAAAAAAAAAAAAAACATTTACAATTTACTGAGTGCCACCCACCAGTACCTGTGTTCCTTACAGTATGGAATGGTAAAATTTGTGGAAGATTCTATTATTCCTCCTGGCATTATATGTTCAGGTCAAGTTCACCATTAAATTTTGACAACTTCAATTATTTCAAATGTAAATTGCTACCATCATTAAGAGATACAAATGGAGGAAAGGCACCTAAAGACATTATGGAAAACTTTAAATTTTGTTGATTGTCTTAATATCTACCTTATTGTGTTATATATTGGTGTGACTAAGACATGTAATTAGAGAAGTCCCAATTTCTCCTAGCACATGGATAGGTGTGTTTGGATACAAAATTTTTTTAAAATGTTTGGACAGTAGATTATTTGGTATAATTTTTTTAAAAATAATAATGTTTTTTTGATATGATATATGTGAGATAAAAAAGTGATTCAAAAATGTCAAGCAAATAAATATTTGTAAATAATTCACTCACGTCACGTTACCAAAAATGCCACCATAATTATTTTAAATAATATTTGAAATAATTCCTTGTCTAAACTAAACACAAACAAATATGGAAAGCTATCCAAAGATATTGTAAGGAGGTGAAGCTCGACTGATGTAGTCATATATAGTGGCTTGTCTTGGCAAGCGTCTCCACTCCTCCCTTCACTCAGTACACCACTCCTCTCCGCAAAGCCCCATCCCCCTCCGCAACATTTCTACAAAAGTTACACCCGGGCTAATCCGCGGCCTACCTTCCCTGCTTCTCTCTTCCAGACACCAGATCATTTCTCCCCCTTACTCCTGATGGCTGGAAGAAAAGGAGGAAGTTGAAAAAGTGAGTTTGATCTTTTTCAGTAATTTATTTTTTTTTTCGGTTGAATTTTGATTGTGATTATTTGATTTATGCAAATGTGGTGTTTATCTCGCCTAAGATGGATGAATTCACATAAAGGTTTTTTTTTTTCCCATATCCGAGTGTGTTTCCCCTGATAATTTGGGGGGTTTTATTAGTTAGAGGAATGGGGGTCTTTGGTGGCCTTCTGGCATGTAATCCCTGTGACGAACCCGGCAATTCTTTTTGGTATCTCATCGCTGTCGATAGTACAATTTTACAACGTTTTTTTAAAGGTTTACTCAACAAGACCGAATCCTTTTATATCTCGTGTTACGCATCAGAACGATTACGTCTCTTAGGAATTGTGGATGAGCTTCCTCTGAAACTACTATAGAAAATGGAGATGATTAGAGATCACAACGTAATAATTTGTGGTTAATGCGCTTTAGTTTCGTAAACATGTATTTATGTGCATTAGCACTTAACCAAATGGATTGATTGATGCAGTCAGGGACTTCTGGTCATCGTTTAAACTTTACAGGCAAAACTAAATGATAGCCGGGACTTGTCAATTTTTTTGCAGGGAATTGATTAACTCACATGTCATGCAGTTCCAAACTCCAGCATAGTTGTTGTAGGGTTATATTTGGATTATAGCATAAGATATATGACAGTTCTAGGTTGTATCCGTTGTGGATATTTATTAGTGACTGTGGCTTTGTTGGCCTTCTCTTCTTGCTTGTTATCTTTGCATTTATGCTTTGAGAACTACTGGTGTGAACTTTTCTCAATTTCATACTTGTAGATTACCTGAAGAAAGTAGAGATAAAGAGAATAAGCAAGATGAGCAGCAGCGCTGGCTGGAGCTTCCAGAGGACCTTTTGGAAATGATTATCTCACGGCTAACCCTGAGTGAAAATATCCGTGCTTCTGTTGTTTGTAAACAGTGGCTCGCTGTTGCCATCTCAGTGCGAGTGGTGAACAAACCTCCCTGGTTAATGTTCTTCCCTAAATACGGGGACTTGGTTGAGTTCTATGATCCTTTGCACCGTAAATTCTATACTCTTGAGTTGCCTGAGTTAGTTGGCTCCAAGGTTTGTTATTCGAAAGATGGTTGGTTGCTTATATACAAGACTAGTACCAACCGTCTGATGTTTGTTAACCCCTACACAAGGGAGCTGATTAAGTTGCCTAAACTAGAACTGACATACCAAATAGTTGCCTTCTCTGCTGCTCCAACATCTGCTTGCTGTGTTGTGTTTACTATTAAGCACATCAGCCCCACCATTATTGCAATTAGCACCTGCCATCCTAGAGCAGCTGAATGGACTACCATCAATTACAGAAACCGTTTGCCATTTGTTAGCAGCATTTGGAATAAGCTGGTCTTCTGTGGTGGAAAGTTTTATTGCCTGAGCCTTACTGGTTGGTTGGGGGTTTATGATCCAGGAAAACGTAGTTGGGTTGTTCATGTACTGCCCCCTCCCAAATGCCCTGAGAATTTTTTCGTAAAAAATTGGTGGAAGAGCAAATTTATGGCTGAGCACAATGGAGAAATTTTTGTTATATATACTTCATCTGAAGTTAACCCTGTGATGTATAAATTAGACCAAGCAATTAAAGAATGGGTGGAGGTAAGAACTTTAGGAGGTCTGTCTATATTTGCAAGCTTCTTGTCCTCCCATGCAAAGACAGATCTTCTGGGGACTATGAGAAATAGTATTTACTTTTCTAAGGTTCGCTTTTACGGAAAGCATTGCGTGTCATACTCTCTTGACGATAATAGATACTACCCCAGAAAGCAGTTCTATGATTGGGGGGAAGAAGATCCTTTTGGAAGCATCTGGATTGAACCACCTGAAGATCTTTCAAGCTTTGCTTAGAAAGTCCAGTGGAATAGGTAACTGTTTTTCTTGCAAGTGTTGACACCTATTCCTTGTGCATTTTACTTAAATCTGTGTGGGATGCCATTGATGATACTTCTTATACAGGTGACTTATGTATAGTTCCTTAATCTTAGCAAGACTTATGTATAGTTCCTTAGTCTTAGCAAACTTTTAGTATTCTTTCTGATCCAGTATACATAATTACAAAGCTTGAGTCTCTTCAAGTAGTACTATTGCAAGTCGAATAGTATTAGGGACTTGTGCGCTGTTGCTTATGATGGTCTATCTTACTTTCTGTTCTGCAAGTTATTGATGTATCTGATTTTCCTCTTTCTTCAGTTGCTGCTTCATTTGAGTTAGATCTATCACATCTTATATGTGACAGAAATTGTATACATGGTTGGTTGTTCAAGTCTTTCAATGATCTCTTTTGAAAAATTGTGCAGCAGGCTCTAACTTTCATTTCAGAAAAAAATAAAAAAAGAAACCAATTTAGCTTTTGAGTAAATGAGAGCAAATGGCAGTAGCTCCCATTGGTAACTTGAAGCAAATTGTGGACTGCTGCTAGTGAAAACTTTGAGGACCTGGAAAGTATGAAGTAGAACTTATCCCAGCAAAAGAAAGCCCATTTTACCTTTGCTTTTTCATTAATTTGATTGATGCTGAATGGTCCATTGTTCAATTTAGGTAAGCAACCACAATGTTGTGGACAGAAATATGAAAGTGATAAATGTTTCTTGTAATGCCAATTGTAGAGCAGGACTACTTTTTCTCCTTAGACCACCGCTGGGAATTGGAGAAGAGAAAATGTTGGTCCTCCTTGAACCAACTAGTTGGACATGAGTTTGTTTCTAGCTTCTTAACTCCTCTCCCACTCTTTGCTTACCCGCTTTCTTCCCTTTCCCGAAGAATGATTACACTTGCTTATAATGGATTAGTTGTTTTTGGAGGTGTTTTTCAAGAACACTACTGTAGCATTACTGTTGTGAAATACAATTATTGTAGATGTCTTTGGGGTGTTTTTTAGAGTGTTTTTGTGGTTATATTTTTAAAAATTAGACTACCGCCCACCCCCACCTCCTCCTGCCTCCCTCCCTTCCCTCTCTCCCTCCTCCCCTCCCCTCCCTTTTCCTCAAACAAAATTTTAAATTTAAAAATTTCCCAAAAATATAGGAGGGGGTGGCGGTGGGTAGTGGTGGGGAGAGAGAGGGAAGAGGGAAGAGGGAGAGGGGGGGAGAGAGGGGAGGAGGAGGAGGTGGGGATGGCGGTAGTTGGTGGTGGGGAGAGCGTGGAAGAAGAAGGGATAATTTTTTTTATTTGTGTATGTGTTAGTTGTTTTTGAAATATTTGTTTGGATTGATGTTTTAGAAGTTATTTTTGGTTAGTGTATTAATGTAGTATTTGGAATGTGAAATACAAGTTTTTCAAAAACAGGTAAAAAACAAGGAATTCAAACAGAGCTTTTGTTTTATCATCAGAATCTTAGGGTATTGTGGAAATATGATTGGACTTTGATTCTGGTATGTGAATTACATATCTTGTTACTCTCCAGTAATCAGTAGTATGATATGGATAATCACGATCTAGTGATGCTCTATACGCATTATAAACACCTGAATAGCTTGATTATCTCAATTTGATAACTGCAGTTGAAAATTTCAAATTCCTTTTGTTTTATCTTGTCAGGAGCTCACTGTTTCATTTACATGAAAGCTCAAGCAAGATAATGCTGCTTATAAGTATCGTGTAGTGTGGGATTGTTGAACTGAAGGGCAGTGCTGCACCTCTTCTCTCTTTGTCAATCAGTAACGCATGGAGAGATCAGTTGTACTTCGGGTTTATTCTAGGATGCAAGAGCTATGAGGTGTTTAGTTTATTTAATAGATTAATAAGCTACAAAGAAAAGTGTAGATTCTTCTTAGACAATTGAGTGATTTTATTTTAATTTTTTTTTTACTGGTAAATGCATTTTGCAATTTTTATTTATTTATTTATTTATTTTGTAGTGTTTCTCCCCTTTACTTTTAATAATAACTTCGTAAGCATGTCATGAACGTGAGAATTTAGCATCTCCGGAAGTTGTATTTGATGCATGTCATCTTTGACATGCACTGGTGCAAAATGTGTAATCGTGCACTATTGTATTGCCACATTTAGAACCCAGAAGGCCATGTAGTGTTCATAACCAAAGTATCACTGCGCGAAGTCTTTGGGTAGAGAACCCCGTTGAACCATTTAAGGACTGATCTTTTAGCCGCCTGATGAGGGAAGAGGAGTCCTCAACAGAGCGATACCCGGGACGGGATTTGCAGTGAGTCCATCCTTGGCCAATCTGTCAGTACCGCCAGTCGTGCCTTTTCCATGTTTTCAGCGTCTTTCAGTCCCTGCCCTGATCAAGTGTACGGCAGGAAACTAGATAAAAGCAAGACTGATGATGCGATTTTCAAATTGACTTTGTACATAAATCCTCCATTTCCCCCAAGATACAAACCAAATTCAACATTTGCATCTGCTGTGCTTACTAGGATTGCCCCTCGTTCAGGTGGCATCTCCTTGGACGCAAAACCCTCCAGTCCTGGGTTATTCAAAACGCAAAGCCTCCATTTTTGCCAATACCTCGTTAATTTATTTTAGTCAGAGGCATTACCTGATTGATTCAATTGCATATGCATGATTCATATTCCAAATGGATGCTCATTCTTGAGATCGATCTCATCTTAAGTTTGTAAGACAAATAGGAAACATAACCTTATGCTCCTGACAGGCTAGCTTTCTCGATGTAAATATATCCTAAAGCCTGTAGAACTTAGCCAGACATCTTCCTTTAATCGCTTACAAGTCAAACTGCAAATTAAAAGGCTTGAGAAAACACGAAATTTTGAAAATGACAATGCAACTAGCCATTTAAGTTGTTTTTCCTATATGTCACATAGATGTACAAACAATCTCCATCTTTGAATATCAAGACAAATACATTTCAAATGAGCATCACACACACGAAAACCCTAGAGAAGTCAAACAGTGAATTGATGACTTAGTAAGGGTTGTATCGGCTACGTCCCCGGCCTCTATCACTGCCACGTCTTCCACCACCTGAACCTGCTGTTGTCCCACTGCGGCCACCTCTATGCGATGGTTGTGGCGTCTGAGGTTGTGCTCCTGGCTGTTGCCTAGAGAGAGAGAGAGAGAGAGAGAGCTTCATTTCAAACTTTCTGCACTAAAGCATCTTGTAGTAGAAAGCTTGACAGGATGTGAGGCAAGGACAGGAAAACTAGTGCCAAAACTGAGTAAAATCACTATGATAAACCAAACTAATTTCACAGGATTCCAAGCTAGATCACTACATGACAACAAAACATGCACAAGTCTTGGCAGAAAATCCATTGTGTGGAACTGCATCAGCCCTCTTCAAAGTTAACTTACGTCAAACAAGATACCAGTACTTTACATGTAGGATAATCCTACTCAACTGAATGTTTCTATTCTTCCATGTTATGAACATCTTCAAAACAACATTTAGGAATGCTCTGAAACTCAGGTCTAGAGCTTTTGCCATGACCTAATCACTAAGATAAGAAAACAGGGATTGACTTGAAGTACAAATAACATTGAAGCAGTTTACTTACAGGACATATCCAATCCTTCCATCAGGCAAAAGCATTGGTATCATTGCCAAGCCAGGAGGTGCAGCTCCCCTTCCATAGACCAACGGCTGGAAAAAAAAAAAAAAAAAAGGATCTCAATGGACAGAACCATTACCTGCCACACTCATGCATAACCCAGGTTTTGATAGAGAATATTTTGTAACAACTCTTGCACTATAATCTCATCTCATTAATTACATGAAATAGGTATTCAGAAAATAACTTGTACCAGAAAATTGCGAATTAACTTTTCAAGCAAGGCACTATATCCCAAATAGTCATAGATCACATTTAGGATATAAAATACAAGTTAGTAGCATGCAATAGAATATTATTTATTTGGCTAAAAAACTGTATCAAGTCAAAACAAAAGCTGTATTATGCAAACCATGGAGTAAGAAATCTCATACTCACTGTTAGTGCAGAAATGATTGACTCACAAACAAGCAAAGGCACACTACTCGACCAAAAGGAAAGGAAAGCAGTGCATGTTCAACCAAACATGAGATACAGAAGCTTGTCTACCAAACATGCATAATTGATTTTTCTTGCCCAACCAGCATGCAATTTAATTATGTCCTTCTACGTGGATTTTCCCCCCCGAGGTGTTGAATTGTTGTGCTTGTGCACTTCGGCAATAAAATAAGCCTGCTCTTGAACTGAAAACTGGAAATAAGCATGCCAAACTAATATAGCACACAATGAGAACAAGATGAGTACAAAGACAAAGGTGAACCCAAAAGAAAAAGTGGAGATGGTTAACTATATGCCTTTGCCTACAAAATTGAGTATTATCTTACTTGGGTTAAACCTCCACTGAAAGCACCAACCAAGCCATATCCAACAGGAGGCGGATAGGTAGGAAGTACAGCTGCCTTCTGTGAATTTGGTTGTCCAGAAGGCTTTTGATCTGCCTGTGGCTTAGCAAGTGAGCACTCCAAAACTTGACCTATCAAGTAAGTCCAGTATAAGCCAATCAAAATCAACTTGACAAGTCGTCATAACCAAAATCAGCTTGACAAGAACTTGTCATAAAAGAAGCATTGTACATGAAGTAATTTTCACACAACAGTTTACCATCTATCTCATATTTCTCTGTATTCTTTAAAGCCTTCATTGCACTAGATCTTTCAGCAAAGTGAACAAAGCCAAATCTGCTATTTTCATGCCCTGGTTTTGCAGGAGGAAGAACCACCTTTGTGATCTTTCCATGATGCTCAAATGACTTTCTCAGCTGATCCTGGGTGACATTTTTAGGGAGATTCTTCACATAGACAGCTTTAACCTATAAATGAGGAAGAAAGATACCAGGAAAATGTAATTAACATAACTGAACAAACTCTTGAAATGCAATTTTAAGTAACACACTAGGAGTTTTTTCACAAAAATATGGTGCATAGTCTAGATGCAGGATATTGCAGTTGTTTTTCATTTACAAATTAAACAAAGAGGTGCCTATCTAGCATAATGAGCAACTTCAATAAGTTGAAATCCAAGAAAAATCACTTAACATGGCAAAATCCCCTTTTAGAGTATGTAATATATGTATCAAACTAAATCAGATTACCACCTATACATTTATTACACAAATACGTTCAATAAAGTATGATGAAAGGAAGGGGCAAACAAGTTCATAGAGCATCAATGTCTGATGCATATTGAAGGCTTCTTATGAAACAGAGTAAGATATAACCCATGGCAGGATGAACTTTAGAATCAGTCTTGGGCCTAGAGGATTCAGTGCCAATGAAAGTATCAGGAAATTTCTTCAATTCAAGAGAATTACCAGAGAGGAAGCCGAAGATTCTACATTCTTCGGGTCTGCCCAGCTCACTGTTGGGGCATTTTCATCAAGTTTAAAACTTGAATCTGACATCTTTTCTCTGGAATATTCAGCACATGCATGATTGTAATACTCAATGAATGCAAATCCACGATTTCGGCTAGAGTTTTGTGGGTCCTGTAACAGCACATATTAATTGATCAACACATACACAACCCCAGAAAAAAAGTTTATCCACGCCCTGCTGGGAGAAAAAGGGGTTGCATGCATGGAGAAGGCTAATAGATAACAAGCCAAAGAAATGAGTGTCACTCTTTCTGAGAAAGAAAGGGCATGCTAATTCAACAAAAAGAGTACAAATAAAATGCAGCGGGACAACACAGACCTTTAGTAGCTCCACAGTGATGACACCAGGCCCAACCTTGGTTACCACCTTTTTCATATCTTCCTCCCCCCAGTTTCTTGGAACATTACCAATGAACAACCGGTGCTTTTCCTGAGACGTAGAACACTTCAGCCTTCTTCCCTAAATTAAAATACAGATCCCATTATAAACCAGAAATGTCAGAACTTGAACAGTACAGATGAGGGGGGGAAAAGGAAAACATAGCAGCATAATACAGAAGAGAAGAAGTTGTCTTGGCAAAGGAAAAGGGTTCAAGGCTGCCCTGCTTACCTTGAGTTCAGTATTATTAAGGGACTTGATGGCCTCAGATGCCATTTCCTTTGTCCTAAAAGTGACAAATGCATATCCTTTGTTCTCATTTAAGCCCTTTCCTTTCATTATCCTAATCTGCAATTAGCATGCAAAACCTATGCAGGATAAGAAGTCAAATAGTCATTACACATCCAACAAGGGCAGGGATAATTTACCTCTGTAACTTCCCCTATGGATCCACAAAAACTCCTAAGATCATCTTCAGAAACATCTTGAGTAAAGCCACCCAGGTAAACCTCTGAACCATGAGGCGGAAGTGCAAGAAGTTGAGCGTGCTTTTTTTTCACCTCCTCTTCTGTCTCAGCATCTTTCATGTTCTCATCATTTATAACATTCTGCTCACCACCACCACTGACATCATGTTCCTCTGTTTCTTCTTCCTCTTCTTCTACTTCCTCCTCTTCCTCATCCTCATCCTCATCCTCATCTACCTCTTCCACCTCTTCCTCTTCTACTTCTACCTCTTCATCTTCTTCCACTTCTACCTCTTCTTCTACTTCCTCATACTCAACCTCCTCCTCCACTTCTTCGTCATTATCATTTTCTCCATCTGTGTTGACATGATCTTCAAACTCAACAAGCTTGTTAGTTTCGCCTGGTTTAGTAGCTGCAGCACTTGACCTCGCCCTTGGCATCTTATAGATCTTAAAAGATAAGCTTGTGCTGGAACTCTGATGGGAGCAAAGAAGCCAGAGACATTTGCAAAAGCAAGAAGACAAGCACGGATAGATGGAAACAAAATGAGAGGCCAAAAGAAGCCTCTGAGTAAGATTGTTAATTGAATTTCTGCCATTAGGGGTGTGGCTACGAGGAGTTTCAATTCGAACAATTTTCAATTAAGGGCTGATAGAATACAGTAATACAAACAAAGGCAGGTAAAGAAGAGTTCCAAAGATGATCGACAGGAAGATGATACTCAACAGGTAGAGAAAAATGAATACATGAATGAATGAAGATGTTTGATCCCCGAATAGTCATGTCCAGACTGTAATCAAAACCATCTATAGGACCAATGTAATTCACAAAAGATTAGAATGGCAAAAGAGAAATCAACAAAGGGATGTGAAAGAGATCTACAAGCAATAAAATTGGAGAAATATGTCCAAATGGGGAAAAGAATGCTAAGCTAATTTGATCATCAAGAAACTGTCAATCCCCATTTAAAAAATCAATCTCACAACCAGAATTCATCCCCAGAACAACAGTAAGATTCCTGCAGTAAATGTATATCCCGTAAATGTACAATCAAAAAGCAACTAAAATAGATGTTGCAGAACCAATTCTCTACATATAAACCATTGAAAAAAGGGGCATGAGTTGTTACAGACATAGCAAGTATATAAATCTGTGTTCTCTGCAGATAGAGAAAGTACACAATCCTGCAGCTATCATGCTTTTCCCTAGGTTTTCTGAAATTGCGGCTCATGGATTTCGTCAAACCATAACTTCTTTCTACTAGTTAGCTTAAGACATTTTAGAAGATACGGTGAATGCAGTAAATTCTGAGGTTGGAAAAAAGGCAAATATGAAAACATATGAGGATTCTCTTCTCTAATGTATTGCAATTCATTCAGCTCAGAAGTCGACATTATAAAGTTAAACGTCCACCCAATTTACCCCTCCCGCACCGCCCACCTCGCCACCCCCCCCCCCAAAGAAAAAAGAAAGAACCCTATCCCATCCCCCAGAAAAAGAAAAGAAGGAGAACAGCAGAAAATATCCAAATGCCGAAAACGCTGGAGGGGTATGAAACTTGCATAAAAGGAAGACGGGGAAAAAAAATTATAGGGAGAGATCAATCTAACAATAAAAGAAAAGGAGTAGACAAATGCAGAAAAATATTGAAAAATGCGCTTGTGAATTTAGGCATGCAGTTGAAGAAATTACCTCCGAACCTTGAATCTTTCTAACTCTCTAAAGAAATTTCCGGATTTTGGATTTGGAATTATTTTGGCAACCCAGAAAACTGAGGAGCTCTCGCGCAGAGGTGATGGCTAGGGTTTTGACAATTTGGGATATTTTCTTTCCCCCTCCAAGACCAAGCAATTATAGGACCCGTTTGCCCTCGAGATTCGGATACTTGAATTTTTATTCGAGATAGCTTTTCCCTCGTACTATTGATATCCTATCATATTTTTGCCCCCAGCTTTCTCGCCCCGCCAGTGGCCAGTTGGACTTGGACGGCCCTGAGTAGTTGGGATATCGAGTATAGTCTCGAGAACGTGTGTGTACAGTGATCGGCTTTGGGTCCATTTCATTTGTGTGGCCCAAAGAATCCTAAAAGCCCATCACTTTTCTGAGTCAGATCAGATTTGACTAAATTAAACAAAGACAATGAATAATGGTTTTTTTTTTCCAGATTTGACTAAATTAAACAAACACACTCAATTTTTCAAGTTAAAATTTTGGGGTCCTATCCTTAATAATTTTCAGCTTTATTTCAAGTTAAAATTTTGGGGTCCTATCCTTAATACTTTTCAGCTTTATTATTCTTGACATAGTTGATTGGTAAATTTTATCAATCCCATTTAATTGGTAGAGAAAGAGAGAGATGTTAAAAGTCGGAGTTTACTCTAATGATCATCTGCTGGTACTCTTTTCTCAATATGTAGTTGATTCTTGTCTGATACAAGTATACGTTTGAGGTGTAAATGTAGTAGTACCATGTTTACTGAAAATGAGGGGGCCAAAGCAAAATACTATATACATGTTGTCATAGAACACCCTATTTTAGGGGATAATATCAGAAACAGAAACCTCCCTAAGATTCCTCTTAAATCTTAATATTACTTAGAATCTCTAACATTTTAAAATATCACTTACTTTATTATTGGAACAAAATTTTGAAAAACTGTAAACTACTACTCGTTTACTTATTTTGCTAAATAAAATACTCCTAAACCATTTTATTTACTTTAAGAAAAACCATCATCTAGAAAACAATCTCTAGTAGTATCACCCTATAAAAAAGCTATAATCTAGAAAAATATAAATTTTAAAAATATATAAGATATTTATAAAGAAATACACTAGCACCAATTCAACTCTATATATTCCAAACTGATTTCTTATAAACTTATTTTTTTCAACCTTTTTTCAACCCATGGCCTAAACGCCAAACCCTTAAGTTATACTAAATCATTATAAAAATCAATTCAAATAAAAAAAAAAAATCACAATCACAAAAAAAAAAATAAACAAAATTTAATTTACTATAATTTAAGAATAAAAAACCACATAATTATCCAAAAAACAAGAGAGAACATTGGAGGAGAAAAGGAAAAATGAAGAAAACGACTTTTGCTTCTTTTTCTTTAATTTTCTGAACTCCATTTATGCAATTATGAATTATGTATCAAATGAGGATTTATATAGCCATTTTACAATTATTAGGGGAGATAATTAATATTTTCAAATTTCAAAGTTGCTAAGTGATGTTAGGCAAAACTCAAGGGAGGTTTCTGATTTATCCTTGTTGCAAAGAAGCTGGTCCTACCTTGAATTATAGCATATTTTCACATTTTAATCAGAGTTGTTCAATTTAGCTTATTTTCAAATAATAATGAAACTAATTCCTTTTTAATGTTTTGAAAGATGATCCTATCTGATCAAGAACCATCTTCCTTTCAGCAGCCTTCTACAAACTAATACAAAATTTGCCACCTAAAATATCCTGATATTGTGCTTCTTTAGGAAGTAGTTTGCATGGACCTGTTCAAATAGGAACAATCGCAATGCCACTTCCTTGCACACTACATCCCACAAATGATTATTAAACGAATCATGACTGCAGAACAATGAACCAGTTTCCCAACAGAGTTCTAGCTTTTAGATTTAGGAAAATTATTTCATCAGGATGCACAAACAAAACCAAAGCACTAGCAACTGCAGGGAGTAAAAGTAAGCATCCACCAAAAGTAAGGCAAAGGTAACAATGATGTCCTGATCCTAGTAGTATCCGAAACCAATCATACGTTCACATACGCCATTCATATACATAGTCACAAAGGTGAAGGCACTCAAGGATGGCCCTGGATTCCAGCCCAAGCTCTCAAATAAACAAGTGTTTATACTCCCCGTTTGCCAGCTGACAAATATGGTTGTAGCCTTGGATATCTGGAAAAACCCAAAAATAAGCAAATCAGAAACATGAAAGCAGAAGCTTCATTTTGAGATTGGGTAACAATACCATACATAAAAGTAAATCCTTTCATGTAAGAGAAATGTAGCCGTCTTTAGTTCCGCAAGACATCAGAACATACTCATCAGAAGAGTCACCGATCCATCAGCAATGCACGTAGGCTTCAATGAAAAGTAATCCTTTAAACAACGAGAGTAATCATCTGGTATATCTACTGAGATGCACTAAAGTATTGTCATCATCATGAGCATCAAAATTCAACTAGCTGGTGAACCTATTGGGGGCTCATGAAAGAGTTCTAAAGTTCTAAATCTAGTCCACGTTAATCAGAGTAACCAAGTAAATGCTTACTGCCATTATATGGATTCTAGAACGCCCAGTCCCTGAAATTTGGAAAACCTTTTTCGTGATTAATTCTTCATGGTTAACTCCTAATTAACAATTCTACAATAGTTTAATTGTCTGACACGAGGGCTAAGAAAATATTGAAAAGTTCCCTACAAGATCCAGCAATAATCACCTACCCTTTCAAAAAATGATAAATTGACTACCTGTATTGGCAAAACATAGAAGATATGCCCAGTTGCACTTTAGGCTTTTAGGTCCATTTGTGCCCAAAGTGTAACAGGAACCTGCAAATCTAGAGCCATTGGCAAGAGATGCTCATGGAGTAAATTCGCTCAGTACGCAAGTCGTTGGCAGACAAAGTCATCAAAGTAATTTAGATTTCAAGCGTCACAAGGACCACCTTAATCTAACAGATCCACGCATAGCCATACAAATTCAATTACCCAAATCATTAACATACAAGCGCCATAAGCAACCGAAAAACTCAAGCCAAGACAAGTAGTCTGCCCTAGAAAACAAGCTACTGAAGATTTATAAAAAATAAAAAATAAAAAAGGGCACAGAGAGAGAGAGAGAGAGAGAGGGGAAAATGTAAGAAAAAAATAAAAAGGGCAAAATCTTACCAAAAACATCACCAAAGTTGGTCCAGATATCGGCTCGGATAGACTGATTGCTATCAGCAATACCAATGACTTCAACAAAAGTGGAAAGGGGAGCAGGTGGATGCCCTTGCACGAACATTTGTTGCCCATCTGTTGATTTTCCGGTAACGGTGCCGCTTCCATCGGAGCGTAAGACTTGAATCACGGCTCTTACCCGCTTCCCGACGTGCATCCGGAGTAACTCCCCGTTCACGAATACTGCTGGGCTTGAGGTGTCCATCTCTTCTCTATCTGCAATAATACAAGTATACAGCAAAATCAACCACAAATATCAATCCTTAGAGATGTCCATTTCCATTTAATGAGTAAAATCAAAGGGAAAACATCGGGAGTGTTTTAGTGGTTTGAGATATTTTACCTCCTCAACCTTCTAGGTTTTTCCTTTTGGAAATTCCTCGATTCTTAACCTGCTACTCTACTACTAGTAATGGAGTATTTGTTTGTGATAGCCAGCACTAATGACTTTCTTTTCTATCGTAAACTCCCAAAGGGGCGCTGCTATGTTCAAATTTTTCCGTCTCTCCTAATTTATTTGTTTGCTGGGCCTTTCCCTTTCTTTGGTTGGAAATGGCGGTAAGCGTTCCCGCCCAGTGATCTGCAAAATAGGACCCGACTCGGATTGAAACCGGACTAGGATTATTCGCTCGCAGACCACCTTGCAAAAATGAACCTCAATTTACACCCCAAGTTCAACAGAGTTCAATAAACTGCCATGCGCCTTTAAGAGCTTTGTGACACTTGCCACTTTAAATTGATGCGGTTGCCACACTATATAACACCACTTTAAATGGACGCGATTGCCACACTATATGATACTTACCATTTTAAATGGCTTTTTTTTTAAATTTAAATAGATGCGTAGTGCACCAATCTGATCTGATGATGATTCAGTTCCCGTCACCTCGTCTGGTCATTTCAGTGCTTGTGTAACAGCCTATGGCCTTCCTACGTACCAAAAATAAATAATGAAAGCCTTTTTAAACAGGTACCATGTAACTTGATAATCAAATTAAATTTTTAAAAGTTTGTGGCTACTTAATTTGGAAATATGATAGGGTAATTGACGGAGTATAAAGTCACAGAAATTTTTCTCTCGTCCCTGTTCTCCGCATAAACAGTTTGTGTGTGCAAGGTTAGAAGATTATTTTTAGAAAATTTTTTAAAAATACATATTGTATCTTTTTTTTTTTTAGATAATGTGATGTACGTATAAACTAAAAAAGATGAGTAAAAAGTATGCTTGTAATACAAGTAAATGACGACCAATATATTACAAAGAAATATCAATCCAAATAAGACACATAAATGATAAGATACAAGTGTACCTAAAATCAGGCATTTTGAATTTATTTATTTGAACGATAATAGGAAAATGCAATTAAATGAAGGGTTCGTAAAGACTCATCATCCATTTACTTCCTAGTTACAGGTTCCAAAATGAGTAGAACAGCGGACACTCTCATTCTTTAAGCACAAAATCCCCAGCCTCTCAAAATAGAACCCCCAGAGTCAAAATGTCTGTAAGCTGTTGTATACTCGTAGGGTCGCAACTCGTAACTACCATTTTCCCGTACAGCCCCCGAGAATGACCAGAAGGATGAATCTGCACGAGTGCAAAGTTTATTTTGCGTATCCTCGTAAGGTCGTAACTCGAAATTACCATTTTCCCTGTACAAAGCTGAAAATGACCAGAAGGATGAATGTCTGTACAAGTGCAAAGCTTATTTTGCAGTTGCATGAAGGTCATTTTCGGGTCAATGGGTGTCCCAAATTCCCTCTCAAAACATCATATTACGAGAGCCAATGAAGCCAGTGACGTACGCTGAGCATCTATAAGTGATGAGCGACTTAGCTCCTGAACCTTACCATCATCTAAGAGTAAAATTCTTTGGGCCATAAGAACTGTTTCCAGACGGTGCGCAATGACTAGCACCTGCAAACACTTGTAGACGTACATTAGTACCTAAATGGAAAAGAAGTTAAACAAGAAAAGAAAAGGAAAAAGAAAAAATAATTCACACTGCTGTCACGAGAACGACAAGACGCTGAAAAGGCTATAGAAATAAACAAAATTGTACTTAACAGTACGGTTTTGCATCAGCCGTTCCAAAGCTTGTCTCACTTGCAACTCAGACCTGCTGTCCAAAGCAGAAGTAGCTTCATCCAGAATCAGAATGGACGGGTTTTGATAAAGTACCCTTGCAATTGCCAGTCTGACATAAAATCATGTTAAATTACAGAAGGTTCTGCAGCGGGTGGGAGAAATAAAACCACAGCCAATATGTTTTCAGAAGAAAAGAAATTCTAAAACTAATTATACTAATAACTCGTCCTAGAATTTTGCTCAAACTCATCCTATGAGTCACGGGAGGACTTTCCACTTGATGAACCCACACCATTCTCTATGCCATCCACAGACAGAACTAAGAAAGACAAGAGTACTCTTGCTGAAAAGATGATACCTTTGCTTTTGTCCTCCACTCAGACTTGAGCCCCTAGGTCCAATACTGGTTTGATACCGAGCTGGAAGTGCTTCAATGAATTCATCTGCATTTGCAACTCTAGCAGCAAATTCAACCCTCTCCATATCAATGTCAGCCATTAGATCCCTATATCCAATATTTTCAGCAATAGTCCCTGAAAAGAGTGTCTGACAAACAACATAAATCAAAATCAGATCTAGCTACAGAAGCAGTTTTGACACCATGAGAAGTATTCCATAGATGAAATCATAGCTCTAAATACACGAGGTTGGTAAGCATTTTTCTATTGGTCTTTGTTAGGATAAAAGAATTAAAGACATATCATCCACATTTCTCTGATGTTCAACTAAATATCTCGAGGAATGTCAGCAATCCAGCTTTCTCAGCATTCCTAACTAGGATTTTCAAAAGTACAAAGCCTCATTATTTTATTTCATCCAAATTAAGAGTGTTTTTGAAGGTCAAAAATGGAGCTGTGTGAGAAAAATGAAGAATGGAATGAACACTGATCAGAACGACTTTCCAGAATTCCCAACTTTTCAAAGCCCTCTATTATGCCATATTTGATGCCTATGCATGCCTGAATCCCAAGACTAAAACTCTATCATCCTAAAAATCAAAGCCCTCTAGTGTGTCATATTTGATGCTTTGCATATCTCATTCCCAAGAATAAAACTCTATCCTCCCATGGTTGATGTTTTCATCAACTGCAGATAGAAGATATAACAACAGATGAATCTTAACACATTACACGCAGAATATTCATTTAATAATTCACTAAACTGAATAAAATTTTTCACAGAGTATTTTGACTGTTTCTCACTTGAGCAGGCCCAAGCTATGAAGAGAGACCTCAAACCAAAGACTAGAATTAAACAAACACAATAAACATAGCTAGATTAGTATCTTGCCACTCACTACATCTTGAGAGACAAGACCAACATGCCTCCTTAGATTTTCCAGTCGTATACTTCGAATATCATGGCCATCCATAAGTATGAAACCTGTCAATAGAAAATAAGTGAACTCCACTATACAATAGGAAAGATGGGTATAGTGATCACAAACAAGGACCAAAGGCCAATTGAAAATGTCAAAGCATGTGCTGAAATGACAACACAACTTACCACAAACAGGATCATACAAGCGAAGAAGAAGTTTTGCAACTGTAGTCTTTCCTCCTCCTGATGGCCCAACAAGAGCTACAATGTCTCCAGCCTTGATCTGAAGATCCACACCATTCAAAACAAATTGTGTACTATCTTCATATCTAAAAGAGACACCAGAAAATTTTACTTCTCCATGAACTTGGTCTAATTCAACTGAATCTGGCTGCTCAACCACCTGAAACGAAAAGATTAAGAATAAATAGCTTGTTGCACAAATAAAGAGTGATGCCACCAGGGTTGACTGGTGGCATATTCTCCACACGCACCCCCCAACCAGAAAAAGAAGAAGATCCTATACAAATAGAAATTAGTTAAATGATTTAAAACCTGAGGCATGAACCTTGTCAAAGCAAACAACCGCTCTACCGCTGGCTCTCCTTGCTTTAATTCATTGTATGCTTTCCCCACACCCTGTATAATCCCGTTAACTTAGATTTATACTCTAAGATAGCTCCACATATTTTAACCATGATATAAATAGAGAGGATCACAAAAATATGAAGAAATAGATATGAAAGAACATTCAGGCATTACAAAGATGCACAAAATAAATATCTGAACTATTTCCATCATCTTCACACAAAAAAAATGCATACTTCAGGTAGGGCAAGAAATTAGCTAGGTGTAATCACATAACATATTATATCATCTCTATATTAACAGCTAAAACTGCAAATTTGTAGCTGAACTGGAAGGATGATAACAACCATATCTCCCGAAGTGTCTAATATCTGATCAACTATGATATAGTGCATTGTAAGTCCCAAGTAAAATTGACTTTTGGAACCAGTGCTCTCATGGTTCTCATGACAAGTTGACAACCTAGGAATTTAATAGATATTAAATTGAGTTCAACGCAGTTATTGATATCAAGTAGTATAAAACCAATTAAGGAACAGTTGCAGAAAATGTTCATGTACAAGAGATGTCAGCTCTGAAACCTCAAAATGCATCAATTTGCTGAGAGTCTCACCAGTAAACAATTATGAGCACCAGTGTTTGAGAACTGTCATAGCTAGACAGATGCATACCGACAACAAAGCCAATAATGATAGTAAAGGATTACTAGCAATGCCCCATCTACTACATCATGACCTTTTTTTTTTTCCTTTTTGGATTTGTTCAGCTGTGTCATGACCTTATTCCCTTAAATGAAATATTATAGACGGAACGCCTCAGAACTAATCAATATCAATTTCTCATACATGGTGTCAACAATAAGGGGTAACAAGCACAAAGTTGTTAGTACAAATCCATCATTTATCACTTAGTTCAAACCATAGTAAAAAAATGAAAACTGTACCAAATTTTGTCCTTCATCAAGGAGAGAAACTCATAACCTTCTAGGGATAAAATCAAATGCAAGTAACTGGGATTTCAGAAGTAATCAAAACTTCATCACGTCCAAAAGTGTAAAACTATGTGAAGACATGGAATGAAAGCAGGTGTATAACTCATAAAGAAGCAGATCCTTGCATGAGGAGAAAATACTACAAACATGTAACATGCTTCACAACATTGAAGAAAATGTTACCTGAATCGGCTCGATTAATAGGTACAATGATGTTATGAAAGAAACCATTGCAGAACAATCAAATGAACCTCTTGAAGCTACCACTGAGCCAGCACAAATTGTGATCAATAGACCAAAATAAAAGATCTGTATTATATGTGGAATTACGGCCTTCATTTTCTTCTTTTCTAAACATGCAGAGAGGTCAGTGGAAGCAAGCAACTGAAACCTGATATTTTCACAGAGTTCTGCATTATTTGCCTTCACAAAAAGAATTGATGGAAGAACCTATTTTGAACAATGAACAGAATTACACAGTTATCCCAGGCATGTAATGAAAAACTATATAGCCAGGAAAGAATACAATCACAAAAACTGAGGAAAGTCCAATTGCCAAGGAAGGATTTGAGGCTCCATGACTTTAAAAAGGCCATAACTGGTAATAAAGATGTACTAAAAGGTAAGACCAACATGCAGCTGATCCAAAAATGTGATGCACATGATAGGAGGAGAAAAAATGTACAAAGAATGCATTTGTCCAAAAAATTACAAGTACATTTCCTTTGTGCTCTTTGGCAAAACAGCATGCACTTGGCCAAAGGCAAAGGAACAAATCTCTTTTAGTTAAGAAAAATTTGTGCTAATCAGTTGTGAAAGCTTTATCAAGGCTGCATACAATGAGAAGGCATGATACAATAGTTAAGATGCCTCACAACTCCCAAGAAACAGCTCATTGACTGATGAAACAGATAGCTCCAATTGCCCCACATGAAGTGAAAAAAAGTGCTGATTTTTACAAGCAAACAAGACAACACAAAGAGTGCTTCTTATACCCCTCCATCATCAACTCAAATTTTCAGGATAGAGGCATCAACAAAGTCATTAATGTGTATACCAGTGTAAGAAACGTATCATACCTCATTCAAATAGGCTGAGAGAGCAGCAACACTCAGATGTGCTCTATTAGATATCTTACGAAGATTTTCACCAAGGCATCCAACCATAAGAACTGTAACTGGAATCACCTTCAAGAAACGCCAGAGATTTGATAGTGCAAATCCGATGCTCCATTAAAACATACACATAGAAAACCACAAAACAGGAGAACAAAAACTATCAACCTATCTTTTCCTCACCAAAGCTGAAATCAAGGAGAGTACGGAGCTAATGATCAGCATCTGAGTACCCATTGTTAATAACTGCATGGTGCTGGGCACAACGGTCTGCCAAAATAATTAGAGAAACAAATTATAGTATAGAACAATATATCCAATAGCTTTAAGAGTACGCTTAGCAAACCATAAAGGCAAAGTTTTCACAACAGCTGATGGCCACCAAAAAATTTGTATTGAAAATATTCACAAATCAAGCTAACTGACCCAGTAAGAGCCTGCTCCAAATCAACTTGTCACATGATCAAACCAAACTCGACCAATAGTTTACTGGTTTTAGCTTCTTTTTTATTTTTTTTTTCCCTTTCAGCTGCAGTCAACCTCAGCTCCATTTTCCAAAAGTTTAAGAGTTACAGTACATACATCAAGCACTTGAGCACGAATGCAGCTTGGCTAGATAAAAGCTTGTCCAGATTTAGTTCAAACAATGATCAAGCCAATCCCGATCGAATAAAAAGAAGTATGGCGGGAAAAGAAACACTCACGTTAAAGAAGGAATAAATAGTATCCGCTAAGTCCGCGGACTCAGCTGTGATCCGATAAGCTATATCCCCGGCAGAAACTCCATTTTTACCTTCAAAAAAACCTAAATCCCTCTCTAAAACTCGACGATAGACAGAAAGCCTAATATTGTACACACAGTTCAGAGCGGCTTCCCACAGGAACGCCTGCTGCAAGTAACTCGCGATAATTCTTACAAACACGAGAACTCCCAAAATTAAACCCTGGTCTCGCAGTGCCACGGCATCTAACGTGGTCAATATAGCAGATATTCTGCCCACCTTGGGTACGATTTGGGATAGAGCGTAGACTGAAATGGCGCTGCAGAGCCAACCATAGAGGACGGGCTGCCACTGGGCTTGGAGGTAGGGTTTGAGCGGATACAGACGGGCAAGTGTATGTGGTAGAGAGTTGAGGTTGGCGTCGGGAGTAGAGGATCTGAGACAGGACGGAATGATGCAGCGGTGCCGTTTTGAAAGGCAATGGCGAGTGAACTGGAGGTGGTGGAGGGAAGGGGAGTGGGAGTAAGAAACTGGCGGTGTTAGCTGAAACAGTAGCGCCATATCGTAAATTCGTAATTTGACGGGGGGACAAAGTAGTCGCATTTGTTAAATGACAGTACTGCACTACCACTGTGGTGCGAGCAAACGCCGACGTTTTATAGCGACCTTCGCTCTTCGGAGACTAAAGGCCTTGTTTGGGAGGCTTTTATTCATGGTTATCGCATTACAATCCGAGGAATAAATATTTTTCGCTCGATATGATCGATATTTATTGGACAAACTCAAATCTACACCAGCAAACTTGTATCATTTCTCTATTTTACATCTTAAACTCTTAATTTTATTTAGACACTCTAAAGTTTTAATTTTATCCTATTAAAATATAATCAGTGATAATTTTAGTAAAATTAGTAGTATAGAGGATCCAACAAATCAATAATGTGAAAAGGTAGTCAAAAGGTGCCAATCTGTCATAACAAAAATAATATGTTATCATTAATTTGCACCATCTTTTATCTTGTTAATTTTGCTAACAATATCAATAAGTGAGATCTTATAAATCAATAACAATGTACTAAGAGTGATTAGGAAATGTCAAAGAATCACAATTAATACGAAATGGCACGTTGTCATTAATTTTCATTGCTCTTTATCCCATTAATTCAGTGAGTGTGGTCATTGATTGGATTTATATTGGATAAACTTAAAGGATTAAGATGCAAAGTTTCTAAAAATTAAGATTTTGGGATGCAAAATGTCCAAAATTAGAACTTAATGAATAAAGTAAAAAAATGATACAACTTCCTATGTGTAAAATAAAATTAGTATATTTTTATTAGAATCTACGGAGGACTTGTATACTAAATAGTTCTCAAAGAGTGCCACTATATTTGATAATTTTTTTTGCTAGTAATTATGATTGCCAACGAAGATGCTTGATATTTGTTTTGTTAAAAAGCAAAGTTTATTAGTGGATTATTGAAAATCATTCGGCATGATTTTATTTACATGACTACCTTATTGACAGGTTAAACGTATAATAAAAATGAACATGGGCAAAATACAAGGAACTTTGGTGTTTTCTCCGAATATGCTAATCAGTGGTTATATCCAATAATAATGATGAGATTTGTTGAAATAGATCTAAGATTAAAAAAACATTTTAGATCTAATAACTAGGTTTTAAATAAATTTAGGTCTAAAACAAGATTAAAAACAAGAGAGAGAGAGAGACACACACACACACACACACAAAAAGAATCTCCATAAGAACCCATAAAAAGAATAGAAAATTCATACTAGGAACTCTTGGTAAAAATAAAAAACTCTCACTGAAAAAATTTAGGAGAGACTTTATTAGAAAAATAAAATAAAATAAAATTCATGGGAACATGATAGATTAGTCAATAGATAAATCAAATTCAAGAATGATATCATTACATTTTTTCTTCCACAGTGCACCTAACAATTTGTAAGACCAATATAATCAATGTTAAAAGTAAGTTGGATGCTACACTTTTGCTTGGGGCAGGTTTCACGAGTTGTAAACCACTACTATTAAACAGGCAATCTTTTCAGATAAGAGAAAACTCTAAACATAAAACACTAAACATGGATTGTTATTTCGTTGAGTCGTGTGCTATTAGTAACTCCTGGGTAACTAGGTGTCGTAACCTCACAATTCGGCTCCACGAAAGGTTACACTAAAAAATAAAACAAAATTTGCTTAATTTTACAAAGGGAACAGCAAAGAAGAGAATGGGTATTTTCGAAATTAAAAAAAAAAAGGTTGACAACAATAATAGCTAAAGAAGACTAAGAACAAAAAAATTAGTCCAATATACTCAATTTGTCATGGAACTTTTAGTATTCATTTCTCTTTTAGCTTTTTGACTATGGCGAATACAGCTCCGGCCACAGCTACAACAATCCCTGAAACAAGGATAGCTGATTTCATTTTATCCAATGCATCTTTCTTCTCGTTTTCCTTTTTCTCCGCTGCTTCAATTTGCTCCTGACAACATTGCAGCATTGTGAGTTAACAGCAACGATCAAATGCACTAACAAAGCAATCAAGAACTACTTTGGACTTTGTTCAAGCCACCATCATATTTGGATTCTAAAGTCAGGAAACTGACATCTGCACACTGCAGGCTTTGGATTGTGGAAACATTACCTTAATCTGCAAAGAAGTAGCAATTTCTGAGGAAACGGGATCGACCTCGAGATTCTTGTTTGCTCCTGGGTTTAACTCCTTTTCAGCATCAGCAGCCGGAAATGCATCTCCGGGGCTTGCCATTATCTGTCAGGATTACAATATCGTTGATTCAGGGAACAAATACACTAGTTTTGCTTCCGGTCTTTCTCTAAATCTCCTCTTCTCGTGGCTTGTTCTGATTCTTGATTGTTAATGGGAAGGAGGAAGAGAGCTAGACTGATAGCATTTGGTTTTCCAGAATTGAAAGCAAAGATAAATTGGCCAACCACTTGTCAGTAGCCCTACAAATGCTACCGTGAAAAAGGATCTCAACTACCACTCCACTTCACCATTCTTGCTTTTCAACAGCCCGCCAAAACAGGTGCTGCTCACAAAACCTTGGAACTCCAATTCCCCAAATCACCCTCAGGGAACTGCTCCTCACTACTTTTCTTCCTCTTCCCCGACCCTCCCAAACCCTCCTTCCCCCCCCCCCCCCCCCCCCAAAAAAAAGACCCAAAAAAAAAAAAAGAATCAACTTTGTTACGACGCATGATGGGATTTCGTAAAAAATGCTTTGGTTTGTCAAATATACGAATGTATTCAAAACTGCTGTTAGTACATAAAAAATTAATCATATGTATATATATAGACACACACACACCCCATTTTGCTTCCTTATATTTCCATGATTTGTCTGAATTCTGACAATATTTAAACCAATGAGTGGTTACTTTAATTGTTTAACCTAAGATTGTTTAGATTGAAAGAAAGCCACACAGTAAAGTATCACAAAAAGCATTAACTATCGATTTTTCCCTTAATTTTATTTTATCGAATAAGCATCCACAAGAAAGTAATTTTATTTCATCTACCTCAGTTTCCCACTTTGCTCTTTAATCTAGTTATATATAGCCAGTATATGTATCATATAGATACAGGGTCGAGTAAATTTATTAGGAGACGTCACGACGCATGAAGAATACTTGTACATCAAACTCATGAAACACAAATCTAGTCTTTCTGTTCATGCAAGTATTTCAGACAAAAATACTGCGTCTCCGGAAGCCATCAGAGATGAGTCATGTTACAAGAACTTCACACAGAAAAAGCCAATCTCTGTTGCCTTGCTCAGACTCCTCCAGCCCTCCAGTCCACGAAAACACACCCCCCCCCCCCCCCCCCAAAAAAAATATATATATATATATAGATATATTTTAAAAAAAAGCCACTAAGCTTTCTCTTTAAAAGGAAAACTTTCTAAGCCTGTGGCTTCTGATGTCAACTGGAGAACACAGATGGAAGTTAACTGGTCCAACCGCCCAATGACATGCACCTTGCCCCCGTAAATGGTTCAAAAAATTGGCTCTCAATTCTTGGCTCCAAAACCTCGAGGGCTTGGTTTCGATGATGCTGAGTCAGTCAACTGTCTCCTTGACTCTGATCTTCTCTTCCTCCTGGCAGTGCCAGGAGGGGCCTGATGTAAGAAAGGCATAGAAACAGAGTTCCAATTAGGTTCGTTAACAAAATAATCTACATGTCAATGAACCAGCAGCTACATCACGTGTTAGCTTTGGTGCATTTCGAGAATAGAACAGTGATGCAACTTTGTTGACAACTGTAGAGTACCGGTCAAAAACTTATAATATTCTGATAGGATGTGACCAGATGGAAGAGCCAAAAGAAAAGTTCTACGGTCATATTGAACCTGAACCTGAACAATGATAGAACATCAATGATCTAATTCAACTAAAATATCTCACCGAGCTAAGATCCTTCCTATAAATCCTGTTTCGGCTCCTTTCACTCCTTAAAGAAAGAGAACACATTGAGATGTATTGATTTGAAAAATCAATTGCAGACGTTTGCATACATTAAGGAGTCCTTCAGTTCTTTACAGTCCTATCTAAAATTGGACGTCCTAGCTTGACTATTAAGGTATTAAGGGAGAATTTCTTAGTACAATAGTTCAACAGTTTGATTGGTAGTAAAATTTATCCAAGAACACTTCCTGTGTCTAGCGAAGTAGATGCTAGTTGAAGACATGTTCAAAGGGAAAGCAAGACACTCAATTTGGGACAAGGAAGTGCTGCATGTGCTTCAAATCCCTAGAATCCAAGTACATGCTAGTATGATACAAAAGTTTTTTTCTTGACTCGCATTGGTGAATCTGAATAGAATATTGGGTTCTTGAAACAGCCAACGATATGGGAGATACCTGGTTCCAGTTAGAGTAGGATCAAGCTAGACTATGAATGAAAAATCAACTTCAGGATAATGCAGGAGCGGAGTTTGAATGATGCATGAATCAACTTGTTTGTCTATTCCAGCTCTTCTGAGAAGTTTTGTACATGAAAAGATGGCACATGCAAATGAGACAGATACATATGCACCTTCTGTTCAGCTTTCATTGCCTCCTCAAGATTGCTCAAAGCAGGAATGGATCCACCTTCCATTACGCCCATGAGATTCTTCATACGTACGCGCATTTGGAAAAGTTGAGCAACAAGTTGACTCACCTAAAAGTTGCAACCAAAGCTATATTAGGCAATGATGATGGATACTTGCAGGGAGAAGAAAATAAAAGTTCTGTTTTTGGGCTGTTGACAAACCACCACATGACACCATATACCTGTTGCTCTGTTTTTCCAGAATCTTGTGCAACCCGTTTCCTCCTTGCAGGTGATTCTGCCAATAGTTCTGGTTTCTCCCTTTCCTCTGCAAGATAACAGGTGAGTTTAACTGACAAAAGGGAATATGTATAAAGCATCCTATGTTTATTCTAAAATTATGACTAATAACTAAAAAAAAGTAAAAACAGAACTAATTTTAATCATGCAAGAGAGAGATTGTGAGTGCTGAATCAGGACACATTCAAAAAGGCATTCTGAAGCCAAATTAGACGAAAGAAGAATCTGTCTACCTATTTCACATAACAATAAACCTAAAACTCTCTCTTAAGTACATACAATTGTAACCAAGGAACACAAGAGCCCTCAAAGAAAAAAACAAATTTTCCAATGAAATGTAACAGAGTCGATATATATGAATAAATTGTTAATGTCCTACTTTGAACAAGTAAATTAGTACTTGAAAATATGTAGTAGAAAGGTGAAGACACAATAGTTGGAAGGAATCAGAGGAATGACTAAAGAATCAACTACAACACTGCTTCACAAGACTTTAGAGATTTTCAACAAGACGTGATTAGACCTGGGGTCATTGCTTCAATCATTGCCTCCATTATCTTCACATTCTTCTCTGCCTCTCGAATTTGTGCTGGTGTTACCTGTTTGTCCATCAATGAGGAATCCATTCATCAGAAGCACTTAACCAGACTAAATTAAGTACCAAAATTTCAACTTATTGTCTTGTTGATCCACAACTCTGAAAATGTGAGCTATCTAAATTTCTCCACACTTACAGAAAACAGGAAGAATATGATTATTTTTCCAAACAACCAAACTATAAGAAGAAGAAGAAGAATTTATACCTTCCCCATGCCAGGTATCATTCCAATTACACGAGACATGGAACCCATCCGTGAAACTGCACGGGTTTGCTTCAGGAAGTCATTGAAATCAAATTTAGCACTCATGATCTTCTTCTGCAATTCTTCAGCATCTTCTTGGCGCATCTGTCCAGAATTGAAAAAAAGACATAAATGATATTGCAATCCCACAGGATAAAAGGAACAATTAAGTAGAGGCAAATTAGTTGCACTCACAACTTCTTGAGCCTTTTCGACAAATGATAAAACATCCCCCATTCCTAGGATACGTCCAGCCATACGGTCAGGATAGAAAGGCTCAAGATCCTCCATCCTCTCCCCTCTTCCAACAAGCTTGATTGGCTTTCCAGATACCTGTGATTGTTTAATTATTATTGGCCATCAATTTCTTTTCATTATCAAGAATAATTAACATTGTAGGTGATTTTCTCCTTGTTTAACTCATTGGGAAAAGGTGCACTGACTTATTTTTTGAAGACTTCATACGTCAAAAACCATTTCATTACTATATTGCAAATTCATCCCCTTCCAATGACCTAAAATATTAGGCCCGGAAGGGTTAAGGTAATCGAAAGTAGAATGTCATATCACAATTTTCATGCTGTAGAAGATGCTGAGGCGAAATGACATTCTATTACAGTGTCATTTGTTCATTAAAGAAAAACCACAAATGGCTGCACCATTTATTCCAAAAAAAAAAAAAAAAATCTTGCAAAATACACTCTTAATATCTGGGCAAAGTAATTTGAGGAAATTCCCACTTCACTTCTTTAAGAATGAGGAATGGGAAAGCCAGGGGAAACATCATAAATGTAACATGACTTCTTTAAAAGGCAGTACCTCTTTCACACTCAAAGCTGCTCCGCCTCTGGAATCTCCATCCAGCTTTGTTAAAATGGCACCAGTGATTCCAATTTCAAGATTGAAAGTTGTGACCAAAGCTACAGTTATTGCAAAAACAAAACTATAGTGAGAAAAAAACTCTCAAAATATCCAAAAAGAATCTCATTTTCCAAATTAAATTCATAAATTATATTTATAAGTCTATAATTCCAAATAGCCATGAATGCACACTAACTTGCAGATAACTGCATTAGTTTCTAGTTCCAACAATCTATGGTTCCAAACTTTTTTTTTTCTAAATAGAAACAAAAATATCAGATTGTTTTTTTTTTTCAAGGACAAAATATTTGAGATGATATAACAAGAGATTCACTCTGTTGAAGCCATCATTTTTTTAAAAGATTCTTGCACTCGTGGAAAAGGGACAGGAAAAAAGAAAAAGGTACTTGCTTTTCTCATAGCAAAACAAAATGCGTATTACATTTCTTGCACTAACAATATCATGTGAATATTATGCTAAGGTACCGAACCCCGATGTACAGGTCATGATTCTGCATTGATGAACATGAACCATGAGAAAGGACACCTTATACAGAGCCACATAGTTGAGATGACCAGAAGACAATCAAGCAAATGACTGGAATAGCAACCTGATGTGGTTCAGCAGATTGCCAAGCACATTGGATAGGGAATAACAACTCTTTTGCTCTTAATGATCCTAAAGGATCAGGGGACTTATTAATGCTTTATCTTTTATTGTCTACATTTATCATTAGACATTCTTGGGGCAGGCCATCCTTGTAATCAACCACAAGAAGCAACTTGTCCCGATAACAAGCAATGTACATGTCAGATTGAAATCAAAGAGGTGAAGGCTTACTTTGATCTGCCCGGTAAGAAAATGACAAGGAATACCCTCAAAGTTATTACAGATGTTAAGATTTTTAACAGATACAAGTACAAATACCTGCAGCTTCTTGGCCAGTCATTGCATCTACAACAAGTAAGACTTCTGTAGGATTTAATACCCGTTTCACTTCTTTCAATTCATCCATCATTGCTTTATCTATCTGATGAAAGAGAAACCTTAAGACAAATCCTAATTTGAAGACACTAAAATAATCTTCAAATTCTTTGTAGCCTAGATTGTTACCTGAAATCTTCCAGCTGTATCCATAATAACCACATTGACATTCTTCTTTCTGGCTTCTTCTAAACCTTTTCGTGCTATCTCAGCAGGTTTGATCTCAGTTCCTGCTGAATAAACAGGCACACCAACCTATTCCAATTTTTAAAGAATTTACAAATGAGATGAGATCAATCAGAAACATAAAATACTGTGTTGCAAACAGGGGGAGAAATGACACAGGGAAATGCTTTTAGGATCTCCTGGGAAGAATCAGTCTGGAACAGACAAAACATCTCTTGCACTCATGATAAGGGAACGCTAAAAATAATGTAGTTTCATCCATTTACCAACAAAAGAATCTTATTTTACCATGCAAGGAATCACTGTGAAACATGAAAAGACCTTGATGAATGAGATATCTTTCTAGGCTCTCTTATATATGAAATTAAAGATCACATTCTAGTTTATACTGATTGCAAAAAAGTGGGCATAATTCTTTGAGCCATAAAATTATCTAACTCTATAAACAGTTAAATTACTAGATAACTCCAAATTCAAACCTGAGCTAATACTCAAGTTAAATGAATAATTGTATCCAAATAATGCTATTCATAATATGTTGCCTTTTTACTCATTGACAGCAAGTAACAGATATGGCTTGGGGGGTTTTTGCTCTTATGGTACTACAAAAATATCAATGTAGAGGAAGCATTTTATGTAAAAATGCCAAGGAATGGAGAATTTCTTGGCACTATGGTATGAGGAACGTAACAACTGGGAGACTTACACTTAGGAAACAGGGTAAAAGGGTTTTGAAGTGTAATTTAAGCTTGTTTTTGGCATAAAAAAAATAAAAAGAAGTGAAACCTAAGTAAGATTTTGTCATGACTAGGTAAAATAATGGATACCTGTTCACCTAAAATGACAAGTTGCTCTATTGCAGCAGGTCTGTATACATCTCCAGCGATAAGCATGCAACTCTTTCCCTGCAATTTATGAAACCGCAGCATCATCAAGTCCATGCAAATCTACCTAATGCAGAGAAATGTGAGGGAAAGAATACCTGCTTTTTGAGATATAAAGCTAACTTTGCACTAACAGTTGTCTTTCCAACACCTTGTAGACCAGCCAATAAAATCACAGTTGGGCCAGTTTTTGCAAAAACTAGCTCAGCAACCTCTCCTCCCATAAGTTTTACTAGCTCATCATTCACAATCTGCACGAGTAATTACTTACACATGAATGTACAGCCAAAAGGGAGGGGGAAAAATAATGAAGATAAGCACCATAGCAGACAAGTATTTCCATTCCAATCATCCACGTTTATTTGAATTTGACCTATATCCTTGGGTTGACATGACAAACTAAATTATTTTAGGGGCAGATGTGCCTATAGTCCCAGTACAAGTAACACATGCAAGAAAACTGAAAATTGAAACATCCCAGTTAAGAATTTTGAAAATTGAAAGGAAGATAGAATGATAAAAGGACAGCACAGAAAGCATTCTTTGGAAGTAGATGATTGCCAAGGGAAATTCAGCAGTGATAAAGCAAACCCCCAAGCGTAAATAAGAAAAAAATACAGAATCAACCAGTGCTAGTTATGATCTTCGATAAGAATTTTTTGAACTGCACTCTTACTCTGAAATTTACAAAGTGAAACTATCTAACATGATGATGTGCTTGACAAGTGAAAGACATTTTTTGGCCTGCATGGTAGGGTCCTTTATCACCAAAGTTGTACCTTAACCAATTGCTGATCTGGTCTTACACCACGGATTACACCAGTGCCAACAGCTTGGTCACTGACAGCCTGAACAAACCTTCTCACAACAGGAAGGCTAACCTGCCAAACTGAAAAGAATCATTTGGATTCACAAGACAACCCCCGCGAGGCACATAAGTTAACAAGAAGTCACTTACATCTGCTTCTAAAAGAGCTCTCCTAATGTCTCTCATAGGTTCAGCAATGTTTTCCTTGGTCAAGACCTCTGACACAGAAAATAAGTGAAAAAAACATCAGCTTCCTGGCAGAAGCAAGTAGAAGAAGTTTCAGAAAGGCAAACGAAAGGCTCAATTTAAACTTTATGGAACTTCAAAACAGATGGCCATTCTTTATGACATTCTGCATTTTAGATGGCAAAGGCATCATCCTAGATAAAACGAATAACTTCTCGATGACAGGAATGGTAAATCAGTTAGCTATTTTCCGTACTTTTAATATCCAATTCACAGTTATATTCAGTTGGCCGCAAAAAACTATGACCTTGGACTTTGACAGCAGAGGTAGAACATGGCATTACAAACGCAAATTATTCGTTCACAGAAAACAAATTTCAATTTGGAAGGTAATAATCAAAGATTGGCATGAAAATACTATATTACATTTACATGTTAAGGAGAGAGACAGAGAAGAACCTTCTCCTTTGAGCTTATTCCAAGCTGTTTCAAGTCCACTCGTCAGCTGTCCAAACATCTCAGCCCTAATGATAAGTCCACCACCCACCATTTTTCTTGTTCCAGTAACAGCAGCATTCATGGAATTGGAACGGATCACGCCCCATAATTCTCTCTACAGTCAAATGTCCGACAATATACAAAAGAAAATTACATTAAGTAAAGAGATGTAGCAAGTTTGCGATAAGGTTAGTTAAGCGATAGCAGAATCAATATAAGCAGTCATTACAGCGAATGGATTTCTTGAAGAGAAGGAAAGAGAATGTGTAGAGCCGATAAATGAAGAGGAAGAGCAGGGTTGTGTGGGTCTTCTGAGAAATTTGGAATTCGCGAGGTGGGTAGTTTTGGAGAGTGGAAGTGCAGTCGACAAATGGCGCGAAGAAACGGTCGACACAGAAGCTGTAGTTTCCATGGTACTCTTGAGACTAGGAGAGCAAGAGAACCGAGGAAAGAAAGAAGGAAAAAGAGTTCCTTCTGCTTCTCTTCTGATACCTTTTATCTTTTAGGAAGATGCGTGTGATCTGTTCGCTTATCCAGTGGCTATGCTTAGATAACCCGCCGGGCTTACCGTTGTAAGTTTCCGACGGTTAAAAATATAGTTACAGGTTGTTATTATAATAATTCATATTTAAGTAGTTTAGTGATAAGTAATTTTTATAAGAATAAAGTTAAAAATATATAAAGTGACACAGTGTGTTTATCCAAAATTCTCACATCTCTCTTTATATATAGCACAAATTATACAACATAATTAACTTAGCTAACAACTCAACTTGAGAAGCTCCAATTCCCAAATGCATGTGCATTATTATAAGCAAAAGCATACTTGCTAGTTAGAATTTTCGTATATAAGGGTTAGTGTAATTTAAAATTGTATGTCACTCACACCATTTTAGAGTAGCCGGAATTACCACCTTGTAAATTGTGATACACTTCATTTCTTCATATAACAAATGACAAGGCCCCAAATATACTAATCCAATTTTCGCTAGTATTCCTAGACGGTGCTGCTAATACCTGTTGACTAAATGAAGATAGATGTAAATGAAACTTGGAAAATGATAAATCTTTAGGTGTTTGGATTGTTATTTTTAGGAGTTTTTGTAGACAAATTACTATAGTGAATCGGAAATGTGTTCACAGAAAAAAAAAAATTTTATGTGGAAAATGGCAATCCAAACAATTTTTTTTTTTTTTTTGCGATTTGGATTGCCATTTTTTCATATATATATTTTTTTGTTTTCATAAATACATTTTCTAATTATCTTTTTAGTTCACATACATCCAATCGCTACAGTAAATTTTCTAAAAAACTCCTAAAAATAACAATCCAAACAATTTAGAATCCTCCATTTCTCCTCCTCAAACAACAGGGAAAAAAAAACGAAAGAAAAAAAGGGTGCACTCAGAATCCCCAAGTTCAAGACAAGTCTCATACTAATAATATCATTAGTAATGAAAAACCATGCATGGTTAATATTTGTACTTAAAAAAAGTTAATTAAATCAAGTAGATTTTGATAATCTTTATTTCAGTTTTCATCACAGGTAATTGTATTTGTACCCATTTATTAATAACCAAATAGATTTTACACATTATTTTTGAAAACTAAATGCCATATTGGTAGAGTCAACGGGGAAGGGGAAAATGCAGATTAGAAAAAAATGAAACAAAATATAACGAAGCCAACGCTGGAAACGCAGTTGGGTCTTACCCGAGTCTGGGTGGATCGAACTCATACCATGATATGATCAGACTACTGCCGCCTGTCCAGGATAAAAGCAGACTGGTCTTGTATCGGTGTCAAGCTCGCAAAACCACCACCACGACGGAGGCAACAACCACCCCAGTCCCATGGAACACTCAATTAAGAGAGCTTTCCAGACAAGGCCAGTACCAACAAAGCCTCACTATCTATCGCAAAATGCTCCGTTCCGGGGCCGCCCCAAATGCTTTCACCTTTCCCTTTACACTCAAGTCCTGCGCCGCACTCTCGCTTCCCATCACCGGCACTCAGCTTCACGTTTATGTCACCAAGACCGGGTGCTTGTGCGAACCCTTTGTCCTGACCGCATTGATTTCTATGTATGCAAAATGCCGTCTAACTGAAGACGCTTATAAGGTGTTCGACGAGAGTCCTGTCTGTAAGAAGCAGACTGTCTGTTACAATGCTTTGATTTCCGGCTACGTTCAGAACTCAAATCTTTTAAATGGGGTTTTATTGTTTCGTGAGATGAGGCGAATGGGTGTCTCAGTTAATGCAGTCACAATGGTAGGATTGGCTTCGGGGTGCACCAACCCGCTGCATATGAGTTTGGGAATGTCTCTACATTGTTTGAGTTTGAAGAGTGGTTTTGGCAATGACATGGCCGCTGGGAATTGTTTACTGACAATGTACGTCAAATGTGAGTCAATACAACTTGCCAGAAGGCTGTTTGATGACTTTCCTGGGAAAGGTTTGATCACCTGGAATGCAATGATATCTGGATATGCACAAAATGGGCTTGCTACGCATGTTTTGGATCTTTATTATGAGATGGAATCATTAGGTATAAGCCCTGATGCTGTCACGTTTGTTGGGGTGTTGTCATCTTGTGCTAACCTTGGCGCTCGGAGAATTGGTCGAGAGGTTGAGCAAAAGATAAGGAAGTTGGGACTTGGATTTAATCTTTTTTTGAAGAATGCACTGATTAACATGTATGCTAGATGTGGTAATTTAGTCAGAGCTCGTGCCATTTTTGATGGAATGCATGAGAAAAGTTTAGTATCTTGGACAGCTATTATTGGTGGATATGGAATGCATGGGCTAGGAGATATTGCTGTGGAGCTTTTTGATGAGATGATTAGGATTGGCATTCAGCCTGATGGACCAGTGTTTGTGACTGTATTGTCTGCCTGTAGTCATGCCGGGTTGACCAACAAGGGCCTGGATTATTTTGCTGCAATGCAGAGGGAATATGGTGTTAAGCCCGGTACAGAGCATTACTCTTGTGTCGTGGATCTTTTAGGTCGGGCAGGTCGACTTGAGGATGCTTGTAAACTTATTGACTCAATGCCTGTGGAACCTGATGGAGCTGTATGGGGGGCCCTTCTGGGCGCTTGCAAGATTCATAAGAATGTTGACTTAGCAGAACTAGCTTTCCATGAAGTTGTCAAGCTTGAACCAACAAACATCGGCTACTATGTGCTACTATCTAATATGTACACTGAGGCTGAGAATCTTTCTGGCGTCTTGAGAATCCGATTGATGATGAGAGAACGGAAACTTAAAAAAGATCCAGGCTGTAGCTATGTTGAGTTCAAAGGGAAGATTCACCTCTTTGTGGCTGGGGATAGAAGTCATTCTCAATCAGATGAAATATACTCGATGTTGGACAAGTTACAAGATCTTATTAAGGAACTTGATGGGAAAGAGAAGAATGATGATGAGAAATTGGATGATGGAACTTTCAAGTGGCATGAGAGTGCACAGTGAAAGGTTAGCAATTGCATTTGCATTATTGAATACTGAAATAGGGGTTGACATTCTTGTGATAAAAAACTTAAGGATATGTGGTGATTGTCACTTGTTCATTAAGATGGTAAGCAAAATTGTGGACCGTCAGTTTGTGGTAAGGGATGCTACTCGTTTCCATCATTTTAAAGGTGGAGCTTGTTCCTGTAATGACTACTGGTAAGACCAGAAATTCAGAGTAAGATGGCTTATCACAGTGCATGATTTCACCACACCTAAAGGACAAAGAGATTTTGCCTGAAGGTGAAAAAAAAATGAGCCCTCAGATTGACCTTGGCTACTTTGAAGCACACTGTGGCTGTAGAGGTTATTTTCTGAAGAACTGTGTTGGTGAATTAGTTTGAGGAACAAGTTATTTTGTGACTGCGATTTTACCTAATCTTTTAACCTATTCCTGTTTTTTGGAGCATGCACCAAAGGCTGTTGTGGCATTTGTTGAAGGTTTATCAGGAGCTTTTGGATAAATGGACGATCAAATATGACGCTTCTGCATAGGGGTGAATGATTGCAAAAAGTTTTACTGGTATGTCCATGTTGTATCTGTGATTTATTAAAGGTACATCAGGTTTCAATGCTTGTAAATTGCATAGTGCAGGATTTTATGTCAAGCAAAATAGAGGAACCACCTTTCTGGAGTCAGGAACAGGTTAACCATAGAATGGATATAAACAAGCTTGATAGGTTTGGATTGTGGTTTTGCAGCTTAAACTGATGTGGAAAATGAGATTTTTTTACGGGGAAACTCCAAAATTCTTTTACAGGGAAACTCCAAATAAAGATGATGTTTACACAATCATGGTGAAGGCACAAGAATTGAGGACATGAAACTGTAAGCCGCTGGTAAGGCCGTCATCACTGTTTCCCTCATATGTAAGTCCCTGGTAAAGGCAGGAATGGACTTAATGTTGATCCTCTCTATCCTCAAACCAAATTGCTGTCAGACAATGTGGTGGATAACAACCATTCTGTCAAATTACACCCAAAATAATATCTCGCATCTTCAAGATGAGAATGTCAACTCAGGCCACCAATAATCACAACTGCCTCTGTTCCTGAAACGCATTCATCTTGAACAAAGGGAATTGTCTTCCATACTGTCAATTTCATAGGAGTAATCTGTTTGCCTAAAAAGTGAATTACAGTTATGGACCAATTCACTTTGTGCTTAAACAAATCAAAATATAAATAAAAAAGTAGGAAGATATTCGCACCTTGAACAGCAGAATCCTTTTTGGTACAGATGGCAGCATAATGAGAACCAGCCAAATCCAAGAGTCCAAACTTCCAATCACTTGGAAGGTCCAACGAGTTATCAGAAGATTCCACCATTATTTCAGAAGCCTAGAAGCAGGATGTAATTAGTGAATGAAGCAATGCATCCGACAATGAAGGGATGTATACAGTAATTAGCTCAACATAAACTGTAACCAATGAGTCACAAATCCTAGCTACAACCAGAGGCTTAGGAAAATAGTTTTTAGCTCAGGTATCAAGGAACGGAGAACCTGAGGTACTCACAGTTAAGCTGCAGATGTGTATGATAAAAAATAAAAATCAGGGGATCTACTTGAGCATCTTCAGCTTTTCACCAGCCTCCCCTCAAAATTCATCTTCCCTTTCTCTTTTTAAGAAAAATGAAACACATACCATCTACATTTTGTTTCTGTAGATTCAGAAGTAAACTTGAACCTCAATAGTTCCTTCTTAGCAAGTGAAATTGATAAATTAGCTTAAGTACCATGCAAAATATTTATAGTGGTTCCAATCAACAGAAGGGAAGCTGTTTAATGACTCATTTTATCAAAATAATGAGACAGTTTTCAATCAAAATAATCATGGAGTTGTGCATGCCACTGGCATTAGATGATGGAGTTCCACAATTTTTTTTTAATTTTAATATCAATAATGTCATTATGCATGTGCTTATATTTCAGCTCAGCTTCTGTGGAAATTAGGGGAAAATATGCAATAATTTAACACGCCGTACTAAAAATGGGTGTTCCAGGCGTAGTTTCATCTTTGTTCTAAAAGGCAATAATTGTTTTAGGCTATGGTTACACAGACAGCAACTGGTTGGATAACTTTAATTGCAAAACATCACTATGTGAAAAAGCAGTCTAAGGCTCTGGCTCTCCATAACCATGTCCATGGGATCTCAATACTTCTAGCATACCTCAAAATTGGAATTTCCTGCAGAGCTTCCTTTAGTAGCAGACCTAATTCGAATTGTGAAAGTCTTGAATGGTGCACCTGAAAAGCCCCGTCCCAATGCTTTGACATATGCTTCCTGGAAAATGTTTGACCTTCAGAAATAACTTGGCATCAAGCTTACTCAGAGTTTATTTAGACAACTGAAAAACTTAAAAAAAAAATTATATATATATCTGTGTGTGTGTGTGTGTGTGCCCCCTAAATCTCCAACTTCAATCAAGTAGCAGCAGGTGGGATGTAAATCATTCATATTCAACAGCTCAAAACTATATGACCTTGAGAGTCCACAATTTTATAAACTCCTGCTGCTGAAGTTGGGGGTCCGAAATAGCAGACAACACTTGAACTTCATGTTTTGAAAAATATCTTTGAGCAAAAGACAAGACGTTATGCTTCATTCTTCGATTCTTCTCTTCCACATCAATACCAATCTAGAGGGGCAAGTAAATTAAACTGAACTTAAGAATAGAAATCAACAGCACAAAGATGCAAAATTTTAAACCCTCAGACAAGCACAATATGTTAGCTGAGAACGAGAATACTAACTGGGGAATTGACTGTGAATCCGCAGGCTATCAAAGATGAAGTGTGCGAGATGTTGAAATGCAGTGGCAGTGGATGCCATTGTTCATAGTGTTGCCAGTCCACCTAACAACATAACATTTTCCAGAAAAGCTTTTAATGGCAATTCGATTTTAACAACACATACATTGAAACTAGCACCATATGCACACTCACACAGAGAAGGAATCACAACAAACCTCTGGTTTCCCATGTACATTCTTAATAAACCTCAACGATCGTGGACTAACTTGAGAATTTATCTGATCTAGTACAAAAACCAAATCATTCAAGCTATCACATAAAATCTTTGCCACCCAAATAATAAACTAACAGATAAACAAGATGAAACAAAAAAAAAAAAAAAAAAAGGTCCAGCTACACAACAGAAAAAACAAATGATCAAAGCTACGTACACCTGGCAATGGTAGTGCGAACCAAAGCACGAGCCAGCAGAGCTCTTTTCCTGAGCTCCTCATCACGCATTTCGGAAACTATTTCTTTCTCGCATGGGGATAGAATTTCGACGTACTGATTCAATAATGATTGGGATTGCACTTCACTGGGTATCATATACCATAGATGAGCCTCCCTGAGATCGAACAACAATCATTTTAACAGGAGATCAAAAACGAAAATTTCAAGATTCTATCAAACCTTGTAGGAGATTAATTTTGAAATAACATCGAAAATAATTGATAAAAAGAGAGTTGATGCATCGTGCATTGGAGATGGGAGCTGAATTCGGGGCAAATTTGCAGAAGAATTGAACAATTGTTTGCCCAAGCACTGAAATTTCATTCTGGAAGTCGATTTACGACGTAGAGATGATGCGAGCTAGCATTTAAGTGAGAATTATTGAGCGACGCATGAACAATTTCCAATTCGAAAACCCTAACTAGATCACACAAGCAAGCCGATGTAGCAGTCAAGGATTTTTGCTTGGACGTCGTCGTTTCCCAAGTTAATTCACTATAGTAACCTACCTGTCGTCGAGGAAACCGAGGAAGGGGTTGCGTTCCGGGCCTTCAGGCCTGGCGATCTTCTACTGGGAATGGGCCTCATGACATTGGGCCATTAACAGCTGTTTCTGCGATCGGTTTAGGGCTGCTTTTTGGGCTTCTCTCGGTTTGCGGAAGAGATTTTCGATATTTCTGAGAGTTGCGAGTATGCAAATGGCCCTGAGCCTCTTTTTATGACCGGACAAATAAAACGAAAATATGTTACCACTACTATTTGTCTAAATTGCATTGTTTGTAGAAAGTTGCCAGTACAAAGAGGAAACAAAAGAAAAAACTGTTAGTCGAAGAAGAAATCTATAAATTACTCCTCCATCTTTTGATAACCAACAAGAAAATGTCAAACTACAAGCCATGAATGACGTTTCCCTCTTGAGAAACACCAAGTTTGGCGCTTACTAAGTGATGAAATAATAATACTCCAATTTTATACATGGATTTTATCAGCAAACAAAGTACAAGAGATGAGGAAGAAGATGCAAACTCAAATTGATCACTCACTATAGTTACAATGGAAATAATAATGGAGAAAATAAGTTACATAACCAGCTAATTTTCTCAAAGCCTGAACGGCTGAACCTAATGGAGTACACAGATTCATTATGAACTGGAAAAGTTCGACAACAATAGGCATTGAGGTACAAGTTACAGTATGTTAGTATGCGCTCCTGAAGAGCAACTGCATTTCCAGGGAGACAAAGTACAAAATTCTACCAAGAAACAAATACAACATTCCACAAATGCTACACAATTACCCCAAATGAAAGTGAAAATAAAGATGATTCGGTCCTTCGAGTCTAAAAACACTTCCTTGCCTCTTTATCTTCCCATTGACACAAATAACTGAAGTTCACCGCCAGGCTTCGAACCGTTCTGTTTGTGAATTTATGCGGCTAATGATACTAACCTCCTTGGTCTTTTCTGCATTCCTAGTTGTTTGAGTGACTGGGTGCTCCATGAGCCTTTTTGCTGTCCTCTTTAGGCCAGCATTACTTGACTGACCAGTTTTTGTCCTCCTGCTTTTTGCTTGAGATCTTCCACTTGTAATTTTACTGTTATTACCTTCGACTCCATCCTTTGATGCTGCAGCATTATTTTCACCAGGGAAATATTTGACAACATTTTCCTTTTCATCAGGAGGGACACTCCCAGTAGTACTTACAAATGTATCTGGTGCATTGGAGACCTTCAAGTCATCCTGATAAGAATGCTCAGTGGTACTCAAAAGTGGCTCTTTGGCAACTAACAGTTGGTCCTCTTGGGCCTCTTCAATTTCTTTCCAAATGATTGATTGTGATGCACCATGATGTCCATTTTCGTCAGAGGGCTCCAACTCAGGTGCATGAATATATTCTAGGATAGCATCTTGTCTCTCCTTCAAGGTTTTGACTATTAGAGTCTTCAGAAAATTCATTACTTGCACAGCATACATCAATGCAGTCAAAGGATCTGCCATCTGTAACTAGTAGAATTAGTACTGAAAATGAACTCGAGAAGATGATTTCTTTTAGTTTCTTTTGCTCATTCTATACCTCACATTTTTTTCCAATCATTTTTCCTTGATAGGTAAAAGCATGACGTAGATGTGATTTTAGCAAGTATCAGGATTGGCTAGAATTAGGTGCTCACCTGAGTCATATTTGGTGCAAAAACCATAGCAATATTGCGTGCATTCATTTTGTTTAGATGTTCCAGTTGAGCAACGTCAGCCATCAAATTTATGGCCCAGTCCAATAGAGCTGCTTCAGTAGATGGAAGAGCCCTCACAAGCTGTGAACATTCTTCTTCCGATTGTGCCTGCATGACCTGCTCTGGCGGGAGAGAATCCAACAACCCAGTTGGAAGTTCTCTAAACCAAGCCTACAGCATTGGCACTTCAGATTAAAACAGAATACTTATCAGGAAAGCAAAAAGTTGAGGTGCTATCTCCAACCAATTCCAGAAGGCACCAGAACCTCAAATTATTGCAAGACAATATCAGCTATGCTGAAATAGGGAGCTTTCAAAATCTATATAATTTAGTGTACATAAAAGAAGCCCAACCCAAATGGTCAAGAAAAATAGAATACACTAGGCAGCCACATTGTTTTGGCTCACTACTAATGGTTTGAAGAAGGTTAGTTATTTTTGGTCTATTAGTTGAAAGAAAATTACATAATTATATACAACGGTAAACCACCCACTGAAGAAAAAGAAAAAAGGGATTCCAATACTTGGTTGTTCACCATGATGTAATGCACACGTGGTCATACCCAATGCTATATGAGATACTCTTTCATTACCATGGGTATGGGTTATTTGTAAGGTTGAGAGCCTTGGTCACATTTCTGGTCTCTATCAAGCCTAAGGTGGTAAATTAAGTAAACTAAAGGTACTTTGTGCATTCTAGTTCAGAGCAGTACCTTGATGAGACCTGCTAAACAATGTACGTCAACATTCTCTGGCACTACTCCCCTGTTTAATTGTTCCCTAACATACTCTTCTTGGCCATTCTCAGCATTAATCCTGAAGATTCCTTCTGCCTGCAACAAGTTGAATTTTGCTGTAATTGGAAAGACATGCGGTTTGATTTTTAACAAACCCACCAAGACCTCCCCCTAAATGCATAAGATAATAGAAAACAGCAAAAATGGCTTTGAAGTGTCTAATCAACTATCATATGTACCTGCAGTCCACCATGGGCATAAAGCCGTCTTTGCATCATCAGAAGTATGCTAGGCACGCTGTTTCCTCTAGAGTCAAAAGAAAGCTGCATAGACTCGGTTGAAACCCCAAAAACTCTTGTGCTGTGAAAGCATAATATTGAGAATCAATATTACAATGTATACCTTGGTGCTAAAAGAATCGTATCTGCTATTGAGCCATTCTGAAACAATATTTGAATAATCATCTAAAATTGTCAGGGAGGTAATATGGATAGCATGACAATGGTAAATCCTCCCTGATCACATTAAGGCTTTTCATTCTTCATGTATTGGATCACAAAGATAAGGTGTAACCAAAAGTTCTTGAAGTGGGCATTGCAGGGCACAATTGTGTATTAGTTTTATTATCTTTTCCTGTGTTACCTATGTAATGCTGTCTTTCTTTGGATCTTTACTAGGTAATGAGTCATCCTGACAAAAAAGGGACCAGGGCATGGACATCAGGTCATTAAGCAGCATCATGAAGGGGACATATTAAGGCCACAAGTTTCATGATAGATGATAATAATGAATTTATGTGGGCTGATAGTATAGCCAAAACTTGAAATCTAGTGATCTTGAACAACTTCATTCTAACCCAACAGTAATCTTTGAAGGGACCGTGCTTGCTCCAGAAAATAAGCAAACTTAAATTACAGAACTGTTAAGTGACAAGTTCATCATGAAAATTCAGATTCCCGAAGCTTGCTTTTACTTAACTCTGAGAAGATTGAACAATAACAATAACTACATTAAACAATTACGATAAAATTTTCTTCCTGCGCTCTTTTCCAACAAAGTGTACAACCAATACTACAGAAAATTGAGAATGTTTCATCCTTCTGTAGTTCAGAAGTCAACTTAAAAAAACTTTCCAAGTTCGAAGTTCATGATCTCATCAAGATGGACAAAGTTTTTAAAATCCCTAAATGATTCCAGCTGATTGAACTAAAACTTTTTCCATGTCATATAATCAGAGTTCAAGGTTTTCTTTCCCCAATGATATGATTTCGGCAATCAGTTATAATGACTTTTTATAATCACCAACAGTGAATTAATAAATGCCCAAAAAAAGTTCTTGTTTACCTGCAAAGGGGAAAAAAAACAACTGAAATACGGGGAAATATAAGGACGCTGTAATTTGGCCCAATAAAATAGTATTAATCAGAATTCCATTTTAAAGAAAAGTTAAGCACAAAGCAGGATAGTCGTAGTAAAATAAAGCTGGACCCTTAAAACAAAGAAGGGAAAAGGAACCATATATCTAATAAATGAACTTGTGACAATCTTTTTTTTTTTCGTTTTCGGGGTTGGGGGTGGAAGAATTTTGGCAAGACAGAAATGGAAAAGACCTGGCACTAGGAGGCCTCCTGGGAACCTCAGGTTCAAACTCAACCGGAAGACCAAGAAAACCATTGAATCGATCAAAGGTAACATGAGCAACATGTCTCACATTTGTAGGCCAGCTAATCTCCATGGCAGAAGGGGAAGATAGCCGCTCTTCAACTCCACCACCCTCTTGGCTCCTACAAGCCACCAACGATTTCCTAAACACGGTAACCAACACGGCCAACAGAGACAGCTGATCTCCTTCTTCTCTCTCCCTCTTTTTTCTCTGTTTTCTGAACCCAAAACTCCTACTACCAACACCACCAATACCAAATTCCTCCCTTTCTTCTTCTCCCTCTTCTCCTTCTTGTATTTCTTGTGTATATCCCCTGTATACTGCTACAGGAGAAGAAATGATACGAGTGTTGTTAATAAGGGTGGTGTCATTTTTAAGATGCGTATGTTGGTCTAAGCCATCATTATCTGTAGGTGGTGATGACACAAATGTAATGGTGCTTGAAGATGAAGGCAACTGCTGTGGTGGGGATTGAAGTATCTCTGTCATTTTTCTATGCGTTTTGAATTAGAGATAAAAAGATTGGATTTTTATTGGGATTTTTTGATGGAGGGAAAACAATGAATGAAAGGGTTCGGTTCAGTGGTTTTATCTTTCCAATGGATTGTTTATGATAGTTTGGTAGAATCAGTAGATTACAAAGAGGAAGAGGAAAAGCCAAGATTGGGAGGAAACTTATGAGACTTTCCGTAGAGTTGGATTGAAGTAAAGGTTTCGGAAGGTGAGACTTGAACATCATGATTTACTTCTCTTTCCCATGCTTTTATGTGCATATATTGCAGCTTGTGCATGTACTAGTAGTCAATTTTTCTTCGTAAAGAAACAAACAATGAAGAGTGCAGCAGCAATGTCAATGAGAGAGAGGGATTTCAGGGAGAAGTGGGTAGACTGTAGAGGAAGATGAGTGCTCAGTGCTTTCCTTTCCAGCTATATCATATTTTGAGAGGTGGAATCCACAGTATTCCTATCTTATAAGCAAACTAAACTAGCAAGGCTAACTAGGCTCCCCTAGAAGCTAGAAAGAATGGAGCTGCTCTAGCCCTCTTTACTTAGATTTCGATAATATAATTACATCATTTGATGAGCACTACTAGTTAATGGGAGGGTCCCAGTAAATAATCAAATTTCTGTAAGAAATTTGGTTGATGAGATTATGACATTAGGTTTGTGTACACATGGGGATGTACGTATCTTAATCAAGAATCTTAAAGGCACTCCTATTACTTGTAGAATTTTTAAAGATTTCGTTTAATAATTTGGAATGTCAAGTAACCCTCGTTTAGGTTTGGATGAGCTTTCAAGAACCCATTATGACAGGTACGGAGCATGGGTATGTTAAAGAGTGGAAGAATAAGGGCTCATCTAATAAAACTAAAATTTGAAATTTAATATTTGAACTATTAATATGTATTAAATTGTTAAGTACTGAAAACAATATAATTTATTATCTGAATCTAAACAATAGTATATATAATCTACACATTGGATAATTATAAATAAGTGAATATTAAATTTTACACATTTTATAATTTTGATCTATTCGTTAATGATGCTATTAAAATGTTATATTGTTTTAGTAATGTCTTTGATTTAATTTTAATTAGTATAAGATATTAAAAAAAACCAAAATAATGAACCACAAAATAAAGATAAATTTATGTGAGAGGATATAAACTTTAGCATAATTTTCAATAGTTTCGTTTGCTCATTTGTTAACATTTGTTAGATATAGCAAAATTTTTATTTTGAAATAAAAATAATAAATTTTGCATTTGCATTAAGTGATAAGTAAACTATTTTTTAGAGTAAATTTTGTTTAAATAACTTAGAATTAATTAATTCAGATATTTTTATTTTTTATTATCAAACATGTCTGAATATGTTAATGTCTAAACTAATTAAATTGAGTTATCAAACCTAACATAAGACAACAAGCAGTTGTGTAGGCTGAAAACTTATTCCCAAATATGACCAAGATTTTCGTTAAAGAAACATGTCATTTCACAAGTGAACTGGACAAATGGATCCTCGACATCTTCCAAATTTCTTGGTGCAAGTCAAATGTAGCCTACAGGTGCTGGTCTATCTACGTACATAAACAATCACATTTGGAAGAAAGGCTAATTTTGTTTTAAGTAGTAAACTGGAGGTCTTAATTCCATTGATTGGACATGTCAAATCATGAAAAAGAAACAAAACACACTCTCTATAAAATATAAATTCCTGCGCGAAATTCATCCCGTAGTTTTGTTGGATAGTTTGTTGCTCATTAACCACTAACGACTGCGATGTAGTCTTAATTTTGGTTTTTCTGTCTGTCACTTAAAATTCTCCATTTTTGATGTAACACAACAAATGCAAACTCTCTCTATCTCGTCATTTTGACACTTTTCTCGTTTATGCCATAGCTGTATCGGACGAGCCCTGTACAAGTTCTACTTCTACCCCCTTGGATCCCAGTCCCCACAGTATAATTTCTATGCGGCAAAGTGGAAAAGGCCCGGGTATGAAAAGGAAAATTCGATTGATGAAACTGATTTACACAGTTCAAAAATTATTCTCTGGATAAGCTACACGTAGCAGCCCGTTACAGATTCACCTATCCTTCTTTTCTTTTTTTTTTTCTTTCCTTCTTCTTCTCCTTTTTGTTCTTGACTGTTATAGCAGTTGCCATTCAGCTGTAGTATTAACTGTGAGTAGATGAGTAGTATTTGAATAACTCTTGAAAAAACGGTCTGATATTTCGCAAGTTTCTCAGTTCTATTTTTGCTCTTGTCTGGACAGCAACTGTTATTGCGAATGGACCACTCAAACCTTGAATAACGGGGAACTTTTAATTGGAAACTGTTGCAATTTTAGTTAGTAGTTGGTAAGGAGTAACTCCCCAAGATCCATTAAACATTTATATTCAAATCTTACTGCAGTACTAATAGTTAAACGATCTAGCTAACGAGTGCCTAAGAGGATCACAGTTTTTAGTTTTCTGACAAAGTATAGTTTATGTGGGAAAGCGTCTAAACACAATAATATGTAGTTATTGTGATTATATGTATTCACATAGTCAGTTAATTAGTTAAGTATAATTTTAACTAGGCGCCTGTTAACAAAATTTATAGTTAACTACAAAAAAGATGCTACCGCTTAATTTCCGGTGGGAAAGAAAGGTGTGCCTGTTGCTAATGCGTGAGATTTCTATCGCACAATCAAGGGTACAATCATTTTTGGATGCCTTTTCAGGCTCGCAAACACAAAGAAAGAGTAGCATCTAATCATGCATGTCTAGGAAGACTGAATGGCTCGTGGAGAACATAATAGCCCCAATTTGCGGGCGGGTGGCCATGCTGTTCTTTGCTCCCCCACATGTACACTATCTGCACTTACAATAATCATAGATAGAAGACAGGGATGAAGGAATCACAAAGTACAGGACAGGCAGAAACAGTGCAAAGAGTGGTTAAGCAGCTCTGCATCTGATAAATGGTTGTGAGGATGGACAAGAATGAATGAACCCATGGTGTTTGTTTTGGTGCTTCGATTCTAGTTTTCTACCAAACACTTGCCCCCTTGCCATTTGCGAAAAATTCTTCCAAAGATCTTGAATTCTACTAAATATGAGTATGAACACAAGTGTTAAAAATCCAACATAAGTAATAAAGAAACTTATTAATTTGCTGAATTTCACTACCGGAATTAACTATCCTCATCCTTTCCTCGTCTATCCCGTCTAAAACTAGAAAGAAACAAAAAGATGCAGCAGTACCATATATTTCCATGCCCATACATCCAGTTTGACATGGATTAGGTTGCGGCGCAGATTTGGGAGTAGGTTATGGCTTTGTATGAACTCATCAATAAGTTTTTCTTCTATCCATTAAAGGCTGTGACAAATTACCCCCAACAATAATCAGAAATAAGGGCTTTCTAACCTCTTAATGCTGTGTCTACCCAGCACTCACTCACTGTATAGGACCACAAGGAACCCAATTTGCTACGTAATGCTTGCCGGAAAAATGGACCAGCACACATCTACATGCCAAAGCGAATTCTTTTGCCCATTTTTCCAAGCATTAAACCAAGAAAAGTAAAGGGCTTCAGTTTATTGTAAAGATTTGCATCGATAACGTGCTGTTTCTCTCTTTCTCTAGAAGCATTAAGGGGAGATTTGGGGCTTTTCCTTGGACAGCGATAAAAGCAAAAGTGAAAAAGTAGCAGCCCAGATTTGTACGAAAGCCAGACCCGGGGAGAGAGAGAGAGCGTGGTCTTGAGAAACTTGTACTGCTAGTAAAACAGCCTTTTTTAAGGCAGCTGCCCGTTGTGTGTCGTGACTCCATAGAATCTCCCCACTGTTTCAAATTTGAACTTGAAATTGCGGGATACTCACCTTGCTCGAGACCAGCTCATCGGACATACGGATTTAAGAGTTGCCAGACTTGAAAACAAAGCAAATACTCTTCGAGTGTAAGCTTCACGAACACCACTCTTACTTAGTTTTGGGGTCCCTCCCGGGGAGAAATGTATTATTAGAGAAACATCTGACTCAAACCGTCTAGTTGACATGCATTCACTATTAACAGTTCAACAATAATTAATAGCACGTCAAATTATAGATAGGATTGTAGTATTTGACATGCATTCGACATTTTCTACGTAATTGCAGCAGATGATGCTTGCAGAACCAAAATATTGTTTTGTTTAAAATCGACTTGAAAATTTTCTAGGAACCCATTACATAAAGATACTTCCACTTGTTCGAGCTGAACTTACGGAGGCCAGTAAATTTGGAACTTAAGAGCATCGGTTTAGACAATTGACCGTACTAAGATGCACTGTGAGTCTGTGGCTGTGGGACTGGCTGATTAATTCCGAAGGATTCTTCTTTTGATAGTGGTACGGTGTTGCTTGTGAACGTAGGTGAACAATTAATTTTTGTGCTTGATGGAGCATACTTTTGAATGTTAAAATGTATTTATATCTTTATCATAAATACTTCAAACTTTATTAATGACATTTTAAACAGAAAAGCTGTAGCACCATTTGGGGCTGTACGAGTGATTCTCAAACAAAATTCACTCTAGAAATGAGTTTATCACCCACCTTAAGAGCGATTCTAATGTCCAGAAATTCCCCCCCGGCCCTCCAAAAAAAAAAAAGTAACGCAATTGGAAACCAAGAAAACGTGCTAGATAGAACAGAATGCGGTACGCCTGTAAAATCCAGCAGACAGTTGATCAAACATGTTATGATTCAAATCAAGTCCGCACCCAGAATCATACGCTTCCGATCCTGGACGGAAATACCTGTTGGGCTACTTTCCAAGATTTTCATTTTCATTGTGCACCGGACACAGAGCTAAAGAAAGAAGCTCGGGGCTAATCCACTGTGATTATAGTGCAATCTGCATCAATATATGAACAGAAATTCTACGGCAAAGACCAAAACAGAAAGAAAAATGGCCATGGGAAAGATCGCAAAAAGCTTTGAAATGTAAAAAATTCCGAGGCCAAATAACAAAAAGTGACTGAAGAAGAGAAATCTCCCCAATTCAACAGTTCAAGAACCCGGAGCAACTTTTCTAAGAACAAAATCTACTTGAATTAACGTGAATTGATTTTTGTCCACCTGCTGGCATCAAAGACCTCAATACTTGAATTTACATAGTTTTAGAAGGAAGAAATACTTTCGGAAAAAGACGTCACAGCTAATCATATCAGGAGTTACAACACAATAAACCAGATAGCCCAAGAATTTTACAACAAGAACTAGATACGATGCCACAAGCCATTCCATTCGCTTAGTATTGCATTAAGTTACATGCTAGTATCACTTACCCTCCAAAATAACATCAGATTGCATGATAAAATAAAACCATTGCCTGAGAAATATACAATCACTGTGCTCTAGCAACTGGTTCGAGTGCTTCAACAGTGACTACACTATTTCCTCTGATAACCTACAAGAAGAAAACAGGAGAAAAGGATCAATAAGAAAAGTCATAAAGTAGGAGCACATGCAATAATGGAAGCATTAATTGAAAAAATCCAAGAAAATATACTTACAACCATCCCTATCTTAGTCCTATCATTGCCATTCACTTCCACTGTGTCGTCAACCACCAGGTTCATGAACTGATCAAAGCCCCGAAGTGTTCCAACCACCATGCGGTTGGCATTCAACTTGACTGCACAAAAGATTATCAGAATAAATTTCACACTAATCTTTAAACCTTTCAAAGTGGGATGAAAATATTGAACTACCCAAAAAAATGAGAATGATAAAATTCTGGTTGAATCTTAATGAGGTAATGTATATGGGGAAGGCCCCAAACTCTTTATAGTTTGCACAGAAGTGACAAGCTAAGTCTATACAGAACATAAATAGCTTGCACAACACCCAAAATCTTTTGCTAGAAATTTTTGTACTTGAAAAGCACCACCAAACACATTTGTAGTGCCACTAACTTAGGTTCGCACAGCAGAGAAATAAAGAAAAGCGGTAGACTCAATGATGATTCACTCAGAATTATCGCAGCATAAATCCATTTTACCAGTCAGGTCAAATTGATGCAGTAGTACAGCTACCCTAGGCATAATCCATAAGCTTAAATCTACAGGTAGAGACTCCTTATGGCAGAATAAGTGGTTGTCTTCCTTCAAAACTTACTCAACTTGGATATTGCGTGCTCAATTAAAGGATGGATACCAGAATTTGCCCTCCTTACCAACTAGGAAAGTGAAAATCTAGTCACTGGCTTCTCAATAATAAACGGGGCAATTCAGTGAAATAATATACATCTTCAGAAACTATGTGTGTCCTGATCTGCATCACATTCCTGTCTTGTAAACCCACCAAAACATCTAGCAAAGGATCTCAAACAAACCATTTCACTATCTGCCTACATAAAAAATTTGAACCACTAAGTCAATAATAAGTTATCAAATCATGTCCCATCTCATCAAGCCTCAATGTGAGACGCATGCTCCATACCAATCCCATATTACTGAACATCGCACAAAGAGTATCCGGCTGAATGCCCCACAAAAAAAATTCTTACACCAGATAAAACAGTTGCTCATGAACTTAATTGAACAATTGGATCACATTCCATTATCCTAGTATCGGAAGTCAAATGTCATTCAATACAGTAACAAAATTACCTAAAGCATTATAAGAAATGAACATGAATTAACCACTTAAACTGTAGTCACGCAACAAAAAGTTGCAAAGAGCAAATATGTTGTCAAAACAACTGATACGCAGAAACTCAAAAATTCCGTAGGTCATTTGGTCAACTATTGAAACTAAAGCATTCGAGGTCATTTTCATAACCCCATATATAACTTCGACATATGCATTCTACAAGAACAATATCCAGCCATGTAATTTCACAACATTTAGCAATTATCATATCAAAAGTTATGCTTAATCTTCAAGTTGACATCCAAGGTCAAAGGTTATCTGATTCTACTTTTTTTAGGTCAATGTGGGCAGCATCATACTTAATCTTTTTAACCATTAACAGAAGGAACACCATAACTAAGGACGTTATCATGTATTTTATATCAGCACTCTAAGGTTCAACGCAGAACTGGATGAATTCCTAAAAAACTTTAAACTTCTGATTTTTAATTTACTAAATTTAGCGATTTATGGCCCAGAAACAAACATATATGAAAGAAAAAAAGAGCAAAAAATCGTGGTTGAGAACATACTCTGGAGTTTTTTGTCCATGTACCTGCAATAGAAACAAACAGACGAGCAATTTAATTTAACGGCATTTACGTGTAAAATTAAAAATTAATGCTTAAATTGAAAATCAAGATGCAAAAGAAGAGAGGATATAGAAGTAAGAGAATTACTTCTTTAGATCCGGAGGTTGGCCCGATCGACTCATTGTGAAAACCCTACACAAACACAGAGATACAGAGAGAGACGGCCAGAGAGAGCAAGAAGCACCCCAACAGAACAGGGTTTACCTAGTGGTCAAAACCCTACCGTATATGCTCTCGGAAATCGGGCGAGGGGCGTGGCCTCGGGCTTATGCTACAAACGATCCACCACCTACAGAAAAATTAACCCAAAGATGATGGGCGGGCTCGCTGGCTTCTCGATCTTGGGTGGCCCAACAGACTTTCTCCTCGCTTGCGTTGGAAACGGCTATTCAACTAGTAACACCCTGTTTAATAACTCAATCCAGCACTTAAATTTAATGGGTTTGGATCTAAATATGTTCCGACACATTTTTTGATAATAAAAAATATAACATCTAAATTAATTAATTAAGTGACGCTGAATTTTTTAAACAAAACTAGCTCAAAAAAAACTGATAAGTCATACACCTAAATATATAAAATTTAGTACTTAACAATTCGATATGTTAATAGATTTTGAAAAAATACATACATGCATCTGTATTTTTTCCTCCAACACCTTTAGGATACTTCTTGTAAAAGGACATACATTTATACGTATTTTTTTCTCCAACACCTTTAGGATACACCTTGTAACTGAGTAGCTACTAGTTATCATGGCAAGTAAGCTCGTTTTCTTTTTCTAATTATTTTTATGAAAGTGATGATCTAATCTCTCAAAAAATTCATTTTTTATTACCGTTTTTTCCCCTTTTGCTACTAGTTTTATAGTGATCTCTAGTAGCATCACAAACATTTGTAACCTTAAAACCATCAGACATATATGTGTTAGGAATTTGCATTGAATTTAAAATTTTGCCCAAGAATCACCCTAGTTCTAATGATGATGATTCTCATGCTTAAATTACCTTAATCCATGATGAAGTCTTCTGTCCGTGTCCACGCCAGATTGCTCCTGATCACCTCTTGACCGCCTCTACGATCAGGTGTGTGTGTGTGTGTGAGATTTCTCTCACTCTTTCTCTCTCTCTCTCTCTATTTTCCCGACTCTAAGTGTTTTCTCTAACTCTCGTAGTGAGAGAGATAGAGAGAGAGATGAGAGTAAGGGAGGATAGGTCGGTGGTTTGATTCAAAAAATCAAACCACCGTAACATCGATGGTTTCCTATCCCCTTATTTTTTACGATAAAAGACAACTCACTTATCTTATCTATCTGTTGAGCCCGTTTATTTATCTTTATAATTAAACCCTGTATTTATTTCCAAGTCCCTACTTGGACACACAATTTAATCCAACCCAATCTATCCAATAGGTCCCAAATACGGTAATAATATGAATTATAATTCTAAAAGAATTAGATAAAATAAACACTTTTATTTTATCATTAATTACAATAATTAATTATTCATAATTATAAATTGTGAGTGTCTAGCAACACATCACAATTACCATTCTGAATTGATCAAGAAATTCACCTAACCTTTTCATGGAAAATTACCGTAATTATTATCCTTTCACCATTGATATCCACTAGTGGGAATAAGGAACAAGTGCCAATTCCCTTAATGACTAATTAATTTTCTAGTTCGAATTAACCTTAGATTAGATTAACTTGAAGACACTCTCCATTAATCTAATGTAGTCTACTAAGGTTACATTCCAACCTCTTGGATATCGACTCCCACTATTGTGGTGAATCCTCTCTTGATCACTCACTATCTTTCCATGCTTCACACTACCCCAATTTCTATTCTTTAAGTCACCCCGGTGAGTAACAAGAAACGTAATCAAAAGGTAGTGATTCACACTCAAGATACGTGGTGATCTCAAGTCTAGGATCACTTACACAATTTCCCATAAGAGATTCAACCATTGGCACAAAATATCCTAATGGGATCTTGGATCACCCAATGAATTATTACTCTATAACTCATCTACACATTAGCCTAGGTATCCCTATACCATGGTTGATGAGAACAACCACTACTTACATTAAGTAGGGGCTAATGATGTCCCATCTCATTAATACTATGACTAGGGATATTTAAGAATATTTATTATAAATGTGATTGATATCTCATAGTCGAACTCTTGTGACTATCATCACATTAATAAATATTCTAAGGACTTACCTATATCATATATTAAACAGATAAAATTGGAAATTCATAAAATACAAAACTTTAATTAGGAATGTATTTCAACAAATCAATTGTTTTTGGGCATACATTCCAACAATATGGGCCTTATTTGGCAACTGAATTTTTTGCCAGATTTATATTCTGCTAGTTTTTTACCTGCTTTTGCTACAGGAAACTTAAAAAACTTCCAAAGTTTTAATGCAATTTTTTAGTAAGTTTGTATAAAACTTATTTGTTTCCTACATTATTTGTAAGAATCCTCAAAAAACTCCCAAAGTTTTTAATATAATACCCCAAAACACATAAAAAATTTCACTTCCAAAAATTTTTTCTACAACTTCTACAGTAACCTGCAGTAACGTTTTATACAAACTCCCAAAAAACTTAGCTGCCAAACAATGCCATGAAAAGGAAAAATTCTCTCAATCTCATCTCAGTTACTTTTTGCTTCCCTTGGAATTTTAAAGATGCCTAAGAGTTAGGGTAAAAATCCTTAAAACATAAGATGACAATAGATTTTGGAAAAGTACTAAAGGATAAAGGGTAATGTGTAACTCTCAAAGCGCATCTGTAATATCTCTATTTTTCCTCTTAATAAAAATTTAGGTTATTCATTTTCGTTTGTAATTAATGCACTTAAATCACAAGCAAAAATTTTCAACTCGTTGCATTTTAACTACGGAGTGCGGATGATTTTAATGGCATTGGCAAGGGTCTCAATATAAGCTATAAACTAAACTGTGTGGCGACTTAGTTGCCAACTGGTCAACCAATGTGGGCATAATAACTCTCGGAAGTTGGAAGTAGCTCAACTGGTTGAGTTTTGGTTTTGAAATCTGGAATTCATCTCCACACGTTGACGCTCTTGGCATGGAATCGAGTCAAGCTGAAACCTTCAATCCTGGTCGTATTGATATTTCCACAAGATGAGAAAAGTCTCCAAAACCAGCTGGTTTTGTGGAAAAAAAAAAACTAAATAAAAGAGAGAATGAATTCCAGGGCAAAATCAGATAGCTCAATAGCTCCCTATTCTCCGATCCTAAGGTGAAGCTCATATATTCTGCCAGTATTACACCCTCCCAGTCCTACTGTAGGAGTAGTATATTGTATGAGGGAGTATTAGCTTCTTAGTTGTCGAACTACCATTTTTTTTTTCTTCATTTTCCATGAATTAACTTCCCCTTAGGAGCTAGGATAACCAGGTTTGTTTTGAAGTTTCTTCTGATGTAAAGAATGCCCAGCTAGTCCATATTACTTTTTATTTATATTCTACTCGATCGTTACGCTGTGAGCAACTCTTCCTCTACGGTCAGGGCATGCAGGCAAGTCTTTTGTGTAAAGACGAACTAAAAGACGGAGAAAAGATATATTATTGAGTTCGAACTTGAGCAAAGTGGTCAGCGCGTATGCACAGCCGAGGCAACGGATTCATAAGATCTCCCCAGCTCAGGTCCTAAGGGGGAGTTATGATGACAGGCAGGCCACTAAATGCGATTAATTAGTCTCATTTACCAGTTGAAATTGTCGAAGCAGACGGACACGTCATGTCGAACCATCGATTTTGAGTCTACTAAAACTTCCTACATATGTACGGATACGTGGATTGGGTAGACTTTTTGTATGATTTGATTTGTTGCCACCATGGAAATTGCGTAATCCAAATGCTGATTGGAAAAAGTCATCACAATTGTTCATTCAAAGTCAACTAATGCTTATCCGAATATTTACTGTTTTGTGCCTTTACATCAATGCCTATGCCTATGCCAACCATCCTGCGGCGGCGGCTTCCTCCATATAGGAACACAGCATATCCATTGTGCCAATCCCCTCTCTCCGTCAAGACTTAAACTGCAGGCAATGCCGTCCAAGAATTCTCTATCTGGTTCTTCCGTTAAAAACATATTGAGAAGACAGATGGACTCACTCGAAAAGGTATGAAAATAACTAATATATAAATGATATTTGCTTTTCATAAGCGGGCTTCCAGCCACGCCCTGCATGTAGTAATGTAAACAAATTTAAGTGAATCTAACATTTTATTGTTGAAACTTGTTGGTTTGTTTGTTTTTAGCTCACTTGAGATTGGGTTTAAATTTGACATTTCTTTTGGGGGATGGAGCTAGAGGGGGTCGAGAAATTGAGTCCGAGCGAGGCTTTATCATACCCAATTTAACTCGAGCTCCAGTTCTGAGATTCGTGCATACAAATCTCAAATATTATACCTACTGGGTTGAATTCGAGTCAGATTTAAGATTTTAATAAAATTTATTTGTGTTTAATCTGATTAGCCTGCGAACTAAAATCAAGAAAACTTTTTAACAAACTGAGGTCGGTCTCATTAGTGGTATGGGTAAAGCTTTTAATTTTAGCTGCTTTGAAAATATACAAAAACGTGGTATCAACTATCAATTGAAGCCGTGGTAGAAAAGATTTGGTTAAACCTTGAAAAATTTTCTCCTCATATATCATGAAGTCATGATGGGTCCCCACTCTTTGAACTCCAAGTTTCAAGTGGGTGATTTATTGAGGGGCTGACTAATTCACGGTTAGTACTTAGTACTTACATTACGGATGAAGGCCGAAATCCAGTAATGTATAGTAGGCCTCGGCCGAACGCATCTTTCTGTCGCTCTAAAAGCAAAGCATAAGAGGGGTGGGTGATGGGATTCTCTTTGTTGAATTTAGACGAAATTCCTTAAACTGTCAATCATTTTTGCGTTTTGAAATGCTGCGCTGGGGCTGCTACAAGTATAGCTTATGGTCCTCCCTCGACTGAATTATGGAATGGTTATAACTAATCCTATAATATCCTCCTTTTTTTATAATCTATACTCGAGAATCTAGATTCACGAATATTATATATTTCCAAATTCGATTCAGAAACACCTAAAAATTTAATAAAGGCCTGCAGTTTAGAAGATCAGTTGCAATTGACGCGGTTGATAATTTATTCTCTTTATTCAACCACAGGTTTTATTTTTTGTTTTTTTAAATGGCAAAAGGGAAGGATTCTCAATGAAAATGTAATCAATGAAGAGAGCTCATTTGTTTTCGAAGGTGTATATTTGTGTTTAAAGGCAAAGTGGCATCTCCTGATTGTTTGATTATTTTTTGGTCTTGATGCATTAAACTAATTTAACTGAGGATCGATATGAAGCATCAATTATATTGGAGAAACCACCACTAATGAACATTTGGTGCATCATCTTCGTCCAAGCCCTCCTAACCCCATTAAAATTTTCTATTCAATTCCAAAATCGGAAACATCCAATCAATCGTCAAGTGGTACGGGCCGTTCTGAGGATATCAAATTGGTTGGAATATATATATTGACGAGTCAAGATAGTACACGCAAGGACGCTTCCAAAAGGAAAGAAAAAAGGAAACCACCCACAATCATAGACTCTGATTGATTCGATTCTATTCCATTTTTTAGAAGTCCCAAGGACTCATAATGACGACCCCTTTGTTAGTCGTGACTTTGAGTTGAGGGGGCGTTGTATTGCCCCCCTATAACTCAGAGGTGCAATTTACTACAAAAACCTCTCCCACCCACCACCCCCTCTGTACAATGCAAGTTTCTAGTCAAGAAGTTTCTCTTCCTCTAGCATCAATCTCACTGTCCAACCGCTCTTCTTCCTTCAACCCTGGCAGACTTTCTAAGTTCAAAGCCATGATGTGGGGGAAGAAGATTGGATCGGTGAAGAAATTAGCCAAGAGGGCCAAGTCACTCAAGAAAGTTCAGCGCGAACCATCACAACAAGAGTATTTGCTCAGGGACAATCGTGAAGCTGTAGGATCATCGCCCTCCACAACACCAACGGGAACATTTGCTTTGTACGTAGGAGAAGACCGAGAAAGATTCGTGGTACCAACCGGCTACCTCTCCCACCCTCTCTTTAAGATGCTGTTAGAGAAAGCATATGATGAGTTCGGGTTTGATCAGAGAGACGGTCTGGTGGTTCCATGCAGTGTTGCTGCATTCCAAGGAGTGTTAAGTGCCGTGGAACGCTGCGACGGCAAGTTTGATTTTGGAGATTTGGTGCAGGAGTTCATATAACTATTGGTAGACTTTAGTTCTAGTTTTGATGTAGGTTGGGGCTTTTAGCTTGAAAATACCCTAGTTTCTTCTTCTTCTTCTTCTTCTTCTTCTTCTTACTGTGAAGTGATTGAGCGAATCGATTTATTGAGGTAAACCTGGGGAACAAATATGTCGTAGAGCATGTAATTATCCATTTTCAAAGTTCTGCGAATTTGACAATGTTCGTAATTCTTTTGGACTTGAAGTGCGAAAAATTCTTCTCCGAGTTATAGCTACCAGTCTAGTCTGGCTTGATTGGCGTTGGGTGGAAAATTTAGTGTTGTTCAAGTTTTCCAACCTTATCATTTTTTGTGCATTATGACACAAAGAAGTTGCACTGGACGATTGGGATATCTAATCTAATGTGACACACACTCACTACTAGTCGGTAGTCACTACCATCTTCTTTCTTTCTTAATGGCTTCTACTAAGTATTGGTAGAGTTAAACAAGGAGAGGGGATTGGAAGTAATCGAACGGAAAGTTTTATCACTTGGACCTTTGATCTGACCTGATTAACTCAAATTACATGCCGGCCCACTAATTGAAAACTTCAAAATTGCTTCTCTGGTAGAATGGCAGTTGGGTATTTGGTTTTCCTTTTTCTGCCCCCCTTTTTGGCTCTTTATGTGATTAGTGTGTGAACGCGAGGGGATTACCTTTAGGACTCCTACCAATTGAAAGCAAAGTGGCTGGTCCCGTTCTAATTTTGCTGAAAATCTATGCGTTTTGTCCCGTAGAGAACGTTTCGTCTGTGCCAAAAGCCATGAGGACCCATTTTCACCCACTAGTTGCCAGCAGGAGTGTAATGACAATAATGATACATTAATTATTGTTATTGTTCCTGAAAGCCAGAGTAATTACTTTGGGACGGAATTGTACTTGTAAGTACGTGTATGATCGATGAAAGTGATTATGGTATTGCGTTATAATACTGAATTAAATCATCGTTTAGTGTAGGACACGGGTAACGTCTTCGCTATCCTGATGTTTGATTTGTTTCTTTTGCCGGATGATTTAGGAGTACCTTATTCTACCAATAAAAGCCATTTGGAAAAATTAAGACAGACGGGGAGAGAGAGAGGAGAGAGGGATTCTTAGTGGCACACGCACATCCGTGGACATGACGATTGTTGATGATCCTCCTTGTCGCGCCCCATTTTTTGGAAAAGAGAAAAAAAACTCTCGTTGTTTTGGATTTTTTAGTTGGAAAATGCTTTTTTTGGTTAAAAAATTGATTTTTGATTTTTGAAAAAGAAATGAAAATGGGTCATGGGACTACAAAAATGCGACGATTTGGACCCAAAACAAAAGTCTAGAAAAAGGGTTTTTTAGAAAAGTTTGGAGTCGCCACTTGGTATGGAGTTTAGGTGTACCAAGTCACCCAAAAATTTTAATTAATGAAGATAAACTAGGAAAACCCTTTTTTAGACGACTCCAGGTCTTTGAAAAACTAGAGAAAAAGGTTCGGGGGTCACGGTTGAAAGAAGGGAAGGCAAAGATTCAATGTTACTCGTCTCTAAGGCACCCTTCTAACCTAGTCAAAGCTAGTTGCATGATTTAGTTAAAAATTTCCTAATTCTAACTTTAAAATTTATCACATTTGGATGTTATCTATATGGATGCAAAACCTAAACCTAATATTGGATCGAGAGGGGCAAAATGTCTCCTTGAGATTTGATTGGAATTGATCACATTAGTTGTGTCATCCAAATTTGATCTTTCAAGGAGGTCACGAAAAATGCAAAGGATGGGATTCGAAAAAAAAAGGGAAATTAGGTTTTTCAAAAGAAATGCAATTTTTTATAAAATCTCAAGGGAAAAGAAATTGGATTTTTGAAAAGATCAATTTTTAAGTACGAAAAGGAACTTGAATTTCAAAAGATGCAATTTTAAGAAAAATGAATTTTGACTTTGATTTGTTAAACAAGAAAAAGAAATTTAATTTTTAAAGAATGATTTTGATAGATTTTAAAATAATGCACATATATGTCCTAAAGAAGGATAATGCAACATAATGGGTACGGGGAACTAAAATTCGTGACTTTAAATCTTCCTTTTCATAGAAGGAAATAAAAGCGTGCTAAGGCTAGGAAGCCATACTCGCTCTTTTCCCTATTTCAAAGGATAATGCTCTAAAATGCACTAATCTATTTTCTAATTTCAAAAATGTGAATGCAAGTTTAAATATCATGTTTTACATACAAGAAATAAACATGCAAAAATGAAAAATAAAATCCCTAAATGCATGAAATGATATGTAATATGTTATTCTAACGGCCTAAAGGTCTAGCATTGGACTAACCTTTTTCTATGAGTCACGACTAGCGTTGGACTAGTGTGACAACGTTAGAGAGAACGAACCACAACTAGCGTTGGACTAGTGTGGTGACGTCAATACATTTGCATAATAAAACATGTAGACATAATAATAAAGCAAGTAATCACATAAAAACACAAAAACACATAACACATAAGCAGAATATCTAGATGCAAAACCTAGGGAAGCAAGTAAACACATAAACATGCAAACATGCAAATAAAGCATATAAAACCTAATTATTACATTGGGGGAACCTATATACAATTCTAAAAGGGGAAATCAAAATAATAACCTATCTATTACATTTTCTAAAATAAATACACTTTTACAAAATTAAACCTATCTATTACAACTTGGCATTCAAGTGCCTTCCAAATAATTATGAAAAATTAAATAAAGCGATTAAAGACTAAAAATGAATAAAACTAAGGTAAATAAATTTAAACATGCAAATTCATGCAATAAAAAAAACACATAAGGCACATAAAGAGAAAATTCTAAAGGTTTTAGATATACCTCCCCTGCGACTCACATGTGAACTTTGGGTCACTTACTCAAAAGAATACACACATCAAAATACCACCATAAATAAATGCTAATCAAAATGAATAACTCAAATCAAAATGTTAAAGGGAAACAATGCATATGAGAAGCTCACACTTAACAATTAAAGAAAAGAAGCATTTATAATTGCAAAGTCACATTTTATTGGGGATGTAATTGAAAATATTCCAAACTTTTTTTTTGGGGTCCGAACCGAATTTTCCAAAAGATTGGGGGTCAAAATTGAATGAAAAATAAAGTTGAGGGACCAAAAATGTAATTAAAATAGGGACCTATGTGAAAGAAAATTAAAGTTTTAGGGCCGAAGTGAAACTAATTGAGAAATCAGGGGTCAATGTCTAAATTCTGTTTGATGGATCAAAGAGTGGGCTGAAAATTTTCTAAGAATTGGGCTACTATCACTTCGGCCCAAACAAAAAATGCGGGCTTTTAATGCTGAAATAATTATAAGAAACCAACTCTAAACCCACATAAAATAAACGAAACCCAAATATAAACCCAAAACAAAATCAAGTAAAATGCCCAGCCAAAACCCAAACAAAATTAAACACAAGCCTTATGCTAAACCCAAACAAAGCCCAACCGAAAAATAACAGAAACCCAACTAAAGGCCCAACGAAAAATAAACACAAGGCCCAAACCCTTCTTTTTTCTTTCTTTTCTTTTCTTTTCTTCTTCCTCTTCTCCTTCTTCTTCCTCTCTTCTTCTTCTTCTTCTTCTTCTTCCCCAGCCAACCAGCAGCAGCAGCTCGCCGGCGTCCATGGAGGCACCGCCGGACCACCACCGGACCACCGCCGGCCGCCGGTCGCCGGCGAACTTCCGGTGACAAAAATTCTAAAAATATACCTCCCCACTCGATTTTTCAGAATTCATTTCAGGACTTAGTTTTGCAAAACACGCACAAAAGTGCTCAAACGTGAAAATTACAGCCGGTTAAAATTTTTTTTAAATTGCTCAAATCAACCTCAAAATTCATGAAATTTACGTCTAAACAATCCTTGTGAATTATACAATGTAACTAAGACTTAATTTAACAAGAATCAAATTCGGTTCTTCATCAAAACATTTTATCAAACATATAAAAGGCATTATACAAACCCATTATTTTTACATCTAAAACTAGCATAAACAAGCCCAAAAAAATTCAACAAAACGAACCCAAAGTCCATTTATCAACACCCAAAGTCCCAACATTTGCATATAGCGTCGAAATGAAAAGAAAGAAAAGGAAAAAAATCATGAAAACATCTTTTCCATTAGAAATTTGAAGGAAAAAGTTTGAGGAATCTTCACGTTGTTTGTCTCAAGAAGCATGAGTTTTATGGCTTTGATTATTGATGAAGTCTCCCAGCAAGAAGAAGACTCTTCTTCTTTTGTCTCTTTTTTTTCGCTTTCTCTTTTTTTTTTTATGTGTGTGTGTGTTAAGTGAGGGCCAAGAAGAAGAGAGAGCCGTGTGTGTTGTGCTTGTGTGTGTCTTGTGTGGAGTGGAAGAGTGAGGGAGCCGAGAGTGAGGGAGAGTTTTTTTGTGCTGTGTGTTGTGTGTGCAAAAAATGTGAGAGAGCCGAGAGTTAGGGAGAGGAATTTGTGAGAATTGTCCCAGGGAGAGTAGAGAGAGCCGGGGAGAAGAATTTTAGGAAGCTTGTGTCTGTGGAGAGTGAAAAAAATCTGTCGAGTTGGGAGTGGGTGGACTTTTTTCCTGAGAATTGTTTTGCCTCTGTGTGAAGTGATCGAACAGAGAGAGTTGGAGGGAGTTAGTAGTAAAAATATTTTGATGTGACTTTACTCTTTTTTTTTTTTTTTTTTTTTGAAAAACCAAGAAAATAAAGAAAAGACAAATAAATCAAAAATAAAACAAAGCGAAAATAAAATAAAAGACATGAGAAAAAACTAATATTTTGAAATTTCAAATTATTTTTCACTAATCACCTTGATTGATTTTCTTTTTCTTGATTTTTTCATTTTTTTTTTTGATGAACCAGTAATAAGGAAAATAAAATCACATTAAATGTAGAAAAAAATGATCAATTAAATCAACAAAGCTGTCAGGAAAACATGAAAATTAGTAAAAATTTGGTGTCTGACTTGTCTTTGTCTAAGTTTGAAGAAACTTTAGACAAAGACGTGACACCAAATTGCTTACATATCGGTGATTATTTCGAACACGTAAACAACGCGGAGTGTTAGATCATCACTCATCAAACTAATATAATAAAATGCACAATGTGACCAACTCAGTAAAGAGTTGCCTACGATCTCACCATGAGAATCGTCAAACGTAGTTCAAATGCAAATGAACAGTCTTTGAAATGAATCTTGAATCTTGTAAAATTCGAGAACGGGGAGATAGAAGGGTCTTGTGGAGCCGAGACTCACCAACAAGAATTTAAAATTGAATGCCAAGAATTGAATTAAATGCCAAGAATTGGGGTAGAAAGGGTGCGGTGGGCCAACTCACCAGGAATTTAAAATTGAAGCAATGGGATAGAAGGTACCGGTGGAGGTCGAGACTCACCAATGTGAAATTTAAAATTGAAACAAATGGGATAGAAGAGTGCCGAGGTCGAGACTCACCAAGAAATTTAAAATATCAAGCGAGGATAAGGAAGTGGGTGAGAAACCAACAGAATTTAAATATTCACGCCAAGAATAAAATTAAATGCCAAGAATTGGGTAGAAGGTGTGGAGACTCACCAACGTGAAATTTAAAGTGAAGAGGGATAGAAGGAGTCTGGAGGAGACAAAACAACAAATTAAAATTGAAGGGGATAAGGGTGCAGTGGAGGGAGACCTCCTGAATTTAAAATATCAAGAGGGATAGAAGGGTGCTGAGGCAGACAAAGAACCAACAGGAATTTAAATATTCAATGCAAGAATAAATTAAATGCCAAGAATTGGGTAGAAGGCTGATGAGACTCACCAACAACAGAAATTAAAATGAAGAAGGGATAGAAGGTTCCGTGGAGAGACAAGAACCAACAAATTTAAAATTGAAGGGGATAGGGAAGTCATGGGAGACAAAGAACCAATGGAATTTAAATATTCACGCCAAGAATAAAATTAAATGCCAAGAATTGGGTAGAGAGTCAGGAAATTTAAAATGAAGCAATGGGATAGGTGCAGAGGACAATGAAATTAAAATTGAAGGGGATAAGGGTTCTGGAGAAAAGAACCAACAGAATTTAAATATTCACCTAGAAGAATAAAATTAAATGCCAAGAATTGTAAGGTGGGAAATGAGACTCACCAACAGAAATTTAAAATTGAAGCGGTGGGGATAGAAGGGGTGCTGAAAAAGAACCAACGAAAATTTAAAATTGAAGAAGGGGATAAAGGTGCCGGAGGTGAGGAACCAACAGAAATTTAAATTCTTTACCAAATTTAGACGATTCAGTGGGATTGGACCAAGCCCGAATGACTAGATGGGAAAATGCAAATATGCCCTAGGTCTAAATTGCTAGTGGGATTGGACCCAAATCTAGACACTAGTAGGAGAGATGAAAACATAAATTGAAACATAAATTCTGGATTGCCAGATTTTGAAAAAAATGAAACACAAGTTCAAACATGATGAATGTAAAATGCAAGTAATGATGCACTGATGAAATGTTGCATTTCGATTTTTTTTTTTATTTTCTTGTGTCGAAAAAGAAAGTGAATGACAGAGACTTCTCTCTTTTTTTCTTTTTTTCTTTCCTTTTTTTTTTTTTTTTTTAAGAATTGATTGATTTTGGAAATTTGAAGAGTATAACCGAAACCTTTCTTCTTCGAGGGTTGAAACAAATGCGATGTTGCCATCCTCTTGATTTGCAAACCTTTTCGGCAAAATTGATTTTTTGAATGCATTATCCAAATTGAATGTCACTTCCTTCAAAAGAATTGTGTGAGCTTCTTCAATTAGGCAAAAGGCTGCATTTTATCCTTAGGAGAGTGGGGATCCGATCATAATCCTACCTGCACAAGGAAAAGAAAAAGTGATAACAAGATAATGCCACCATCGTCGATCCCTTTAACCTTGAAAACCGTGTAAACATGAGTTCTTGATGTCGACACCGTGTTTCTTTTAGAATTATTCGCAACCCGATTTGAATCCCAATTTTCAATACCAATCAATCATCCTCGGTTGCATATCACCAATCATCTTCGACCACTCTTGGCAAATTACAAGGATTGTCTTTTGGGTAGAATTCAATAATGAAATGAGATATATACAAAAATCATAGAAAATATTATTTCTCATGCAATGACATAAAATGGAACAAAATTGATGTACAAAAATAGATAAATGAATAAATAGAATGAATAAGTAAAAAAATTTATTGAATTTATGAGCAATTACTCAAAATTGTAAAAGAATTGGATCGATTCAAATCAGGTGATCTTTGATGAAAGAAAACCTTTGACCCTTTTATGTCATCCATTTGGAATTTGATGTCGCTAAGAATAACGCTTGAGAGAAACCCAAATGAACATAGTCACCATTTTCAAACTTCAACACCGTCTTTCCGATAATTCCTTTCGTTTCATAATCCCTACCTTAACGCTCTTCGGTTTTCTAAGGTCACCCACCCATTTTTTCTTTTGTCTTATTTTTTTTCTTTTGTTTTACTTTTTTTTTTTGCCTTTTTTTTTTTACTTTTTTTCTTTTTTTCTTTTTTTTTTTTTTTTTTTGAAAAAGGCATTCGGTTTTCACCTTAAGAGAGAGAGATAAATAAGATCATGAAATGAACAAACAAGTTTACCAACAATTTTATCAATTGGACATTTTGAAGATCGATTGGCATGATTGAGACGATCTTACTCCAATGTATTAGAAAAGACGTGATTTACATCATTTGCCTTGATTAAGAAAATTTCTCTCAAAATACTGCAACAATGAAAGTCAGTAATATTTGGCTTTTGTGGGTTAGGTGGGGTATAAAAGAAGGTTAAATCTTGAGCAGATCATATAATGAGTTTCGAATGACTTTGAGATCGTACTTTTTCAAAATTTGCCCAAGTGTGGGCTGATAACTTCACCCCAGTTATCTTGTGGTTGGGTTGTTTTTTTTTTTTTCTTTGACTTCTTGACTTTTTCTTTTTTTCTTTTGAATTTTTTTTTTTTTGCAATTTTTCTTTTCTTCTTCTTGCTTTTTTTTTTTTTAACAAAGTAGAAACAACGAATTAAAATTTGCCCCAAGGGTTTATGATCTTGTGGATTGCCAAACGAAAAGAATAGATTATTTTGAAAACTCAAAGTGGAAAATCATGAAACATCCAAAAGGGAAAAGAAGAAAGGATGGCTTCAATCCATTTTGCGTAGTTTTAAAAGAATTTTTGTAATCATATGAAAAACATTTTTGCACATGTCTCAATTAATTGGTTGAGGAAAACTGTCCATCCATCTCCATGAGAACAAGTGCTCCAGGGCAATACTTTTGACAATGAAAGGTCCTTGCCAATTTGAGCAAACTTCCTTTGCCTCACTGAACTGGAAGGATTCGTTTAAAACCTTGTCTCCTACCTCAAATAAACGGGCTTGACTTTTATTGTATGCACGAAGTCATTCTTTGTTGGTAACACGCCCATGGCTAACCGTGATTCAATCGTAGATAACCGCCATGACGTTTCTTAATCCATTTAACTTCCTCTAACCGGGCTTCCATGAAAGTTGTAAGGATGGAATTTCAACTTCGCAGATAATATTGCTTCCATTCCATACATGAGTAAATATGGAGTTGCTCCAAGAGAAGTCGATTGCGGTTCATTGTGCTATCAATGCAAAGCGGTTTCATGCCAATCTCGGTGTGTTTCTGATCCTCTTATGAATGGTGACATCCTGGGCTCATGAGATATGAAATCAGATTCCAAATGGTGACATCCAAGTGGTCAAAGGTTTTATTTGTAGCCATCTAAAGCAAAATAAAACATGTAAATGGACAAATAGAAAATAATTAAAGAATTGAGGAAAATCTTCATTCCATTGAGTTCAAAATTCTTGAAATATAATAAAAAAAGCGATTTCATAGATATGAACCCTATTTAAAAACATCTCCATCCTAGACCCTCATTTCCATTTCGGTAATTTCCTTAAACAAAACATACTATGTCGTACGAAAATAGTTTGAAATCGAAATGACAATAAAGGCCAATTAACAAAATAATTTCTGCCAAAATATCCAAACTAGAGCTCCATGTGGACTGGCCCTAAACCAAAAGACAATTCCACGATTTACCAAAATTCCTTCGAAAGGAAATAGATGAGGCGACCGATGTCTCCTTCAGAAACCTATGGGAACTCCAAAATTTTAGATGATCCAACCTCATACATAGTTCCCATAAATAATTAAGATAAACGCCTTCAATCTCATCGGGAGTTCCTTTCTACAACAAATGGATCATCTTTTCCGGACAAAGCGATTTCAATTTTCCCTCAAAAATATCATCCATATTCTTGGCCACGAACTCTTTGAGGACAACATTCTCATTCTTGTCTCGATTGGTTTCCATTATACCAAACACTTGGCCCATGATGTATTGAACGGGTCAACAAACTCCTTATCATTGGTGATTACTCCCACAGTACCTCCATGCTCTGGTAGAGGATTTGTGCTGACATTCGCCCATGTTCTCCCTTTCTTCTCAGAGTAATGTCTCCTGCATCAATCATGTCCCGATCTTGTGTTTTAAGGCCCAAAGGTTAGCAGGTCATTATGACCCGGGCTTCCGTAATGATAAGTACAAATGGTCACAGGGATCATAACCAGTGGTGGACCTCCAGGATAGAGCTTTAGGAGGTGCTCCAATCTTTCAGCTTTCAACCGCTGCGTATAAGCGATCAATTGGTCGCCCAAATTAGTAAAAGTTCAAATGGTCTTTGAGTTGGAATCCCAGCGGTTGGGAATGATTTGGAATGGGATTGTTGCCTTGTAGGGTTGGTCTTGGGTTATAGGTTTGGCGAATAGCTTTGAAAGGTGGGTTGAGGAATGGAGGTATTGGTGTAGTATTTAGATGGGCGAGAGTGGGAGGTTTGGGCAATGGTGTGGTAGGCGGAGGTGTGAGGGTTAGGGTAGCGGGTGGGAGTTGAGTAGAGCAGGATAGCGTGAATTTTGGGTTTAAAAGATGGGCCTTGATCCCATATCTAATGCGTTTCTCCCTTCTTCTTCCTGAATTGGTACTTATTCCCATTGTTGTTTTGATTCTGAGTTTCCAATTGTTGCTTCAAGTCGACACATTAACAATCTTTCCGTCCTTGACAAATTCATCATATTCTTCCAATTTATTAACAATTGCAGCAAATGAACTTCCGGTCATGCAAAAATTTCTTCAAAATAAGGTGGTCATGTGCCTTGATGAAAGGGACAATCTCTCTTTGGGAGGCGGCGACTAACTTTCTCCAACGCTTAGCATATGTTTTGTGATCTTGAATGTCTCCTCTGATTCCTTCCAATGTTGTTCGTGTTGGTGCCAACTCACGCTTAAATTCATACTTGCTTCACAAAATTGACAAATCCAACCAACTCTTGATCTCTCTGAGGTTTCGTGTTTGAGTACCAATCGGTCCCTCCAAGCTCTCGTGGAAACAAACGCATGGGTAGATTTTCATCATCCACAGTTGCCAAGTTTGTCAAAACATTTTGAGGCTGGATTCCCCACCATCATACTTGAATTTGGGAGATTTAAAACCCAATAGGCAATTGAACATCCGAAAAAGAGTTCATTGTAGTCCAATCCGCCACATTGCTCAATCATTGCTCTTCTTCATAAACTCATCAAATCGGTCTAATCTTTTCAACAAATCCTTATTAATGGTGCAACATGTTCATCCACCTCTGATTTTCCTTGAGAAGCGGTGTCCCACACAAAAGGCCTCAGAGAGGGTGAGGTCCCAAAGGATTAGGGAGGAATGGTGATTTATTTGTGGTTGGGTTTGAGTGATTTGGTTATCGGGCGGGTTTATGAGAATATAGTTTGGATGTATGTGTGAAAGGTCGATTGGGGACCGGATAAAAGCACTTTCGAGGGATTGTTGGGGTTTGGAATGAGGTAGATTGGATATGAGGTGCATGAGGGTCGATTGTCTTGCTCGTGGGTTGTTGTTGGTAGACGATGGTCATTTGGGATACCACCACCACTACTATTTGCTACAAGTTGATCAATCACCTTTGTGCGGCCATTTCTGCACTCAATTCATTAAACCCCTAATACCTCACTTAGTTGAGCTCCCAACGCCGCCAAATCTGGTGGCGCCACCAAAGCGATCTCTCCGAAATTTCCGGTGGAACTCATGTTTACCGGTTGTCTTAAGGCTACTCTGAGATCTAGTGGACGATGGGGCTTCTTTGTGAAGCTATGTTTAAAGATACACATGTGAGTTTAGGAAAGAAGTTCCATTTAGCAATTCATTCCCATTAAAGCGACTCGATTCGATTCAAAAGAAAAAGGAAAAAGAACAAAGTTAGTAAATGCTAATATAATTGATGCATGTCCAGGGGAGCCCTTTTTTTACGCCAAGGGTTGGCTTTAACATGATGCAACACCTTCAAGGTGAGACACTTTATCAAACTGTGCTTTGGTGAATTTGTAGAAAGTTGAAAGAGGCAATTTCATTAATAAACTTCCATAATTTCATATACATCAGCTACATCATTTCAAGACGGTTTTGTACAATGTCATTGAATTTCTTCAACCTATCTATCACAGATCTTTGGACTCTCACAGAATAAGGATTCTTCATGCGCTCAACTTGATCATACAATTCAAACATTTCCTCTTTAACTCTTTATTCTTTCCTCGCCTCTTTGCATACAAATCCCATTCTTCTCTCGCTGATCCTTGCTTGCTTTCAGTTGTCTCAATTGAACATTTTCTCTGTCTTTTGCTTCAATAATCGCCATCAACCTCTTGACTTCCTCAGTTGCACCAATTGTGGTCGCTTTGCATTAGAATCCACGAAGCCCTCAGATTGAGGGGTGACTAAAACCATCTGCTTAAATTATGCGGAATATAAACAATATCCTCATATTAGACAATGTCCCCAAGCATCGGGATCGGCACTCTCATTGAAATTTCAGCGGGATTCCTGCCAAACCGATAGTGAATTTTGTCAAATCCGGCATTGGTGGTGATCATGAACACGCCCTAACTGTCTCGAGAAACCTTTTGGGTGTAACACATGATCTGTGGGTTCCCAACAATGGTATGAAATCTGAAAAATTGGTACGAAGAGGGAGGATTAAGGCGATCAGTCCAATCTAATACCCACCTAATATTCTGACCGGTGGTGTATCCAAAAATCCAACCATTCCAAAGCATTTCTAAGAAACTATTCTTGTCAACTCTTTTGTGGTGAGTAGCGATCCAATTATATCAATTAGCGGCATACCATCAGGGAATAGGTAATCGTCTTAAAATGTTCCATCCCACATATGCAGAATCCGATTTATCCATGAAAGAATTTCACCCCTTTCGACAATTAGTACAACCAATGTATATATCGTATTGCTGTTGGTGTAGGGAAATTCCAAATTATTTTAAAATGCATAATACTATCTAAATTATGTTTATTTATTTGTTTATGAGTAAAATTGTGTTTAAATTGAATATTTTACAATTTATAGCATTTTATCTGATTTGTTTGCTGCGGTGTGATTTTGGTAGATTAGGACTTTAATTTTCTAGGGCGTGATTAGCGACTTTAAGTTGAAATTAAGACTAAATGACAATACTTTGAGGATATTAATAAGTTCGGACAGCTTCGGAATGGACGAAGCAAAGGTAAGTTAGGCTGGCGCTTGACGCATTACATAAAGTGTCTGAAAGCACTTTTCCACTGAATGGAAAAGCACTTTTGAGACTTTAAAACCTTGACTTCTTGGCCTCAAGCTTTCATTTTCAGCTGCAAAAATCTGGTGTAGAGAGAGAGAGAAGAGCCGAGAGGAAGAAAGCTAGAGAGAGAGAGATTTTTGCTTCAAGATTTCTTCCATTCTTGCTCAATCTTCTTGAATTTTCTACCATCACCAACCACCATTGTCTTCATCATCCTAGCAGCCGAGGAAGAGGGAGAGAGAGGAGATTCTGTCCCAAAGGTTTGGAAGAAACAAGAGGTAAGTGAGCTGATTTTCATTTTCCTTTCTTCCTACAAAAATTTGAGCTTGTGAAACTTGAATGATGATTTTGGTGGTTTGATTTCTTGCTCCTATGGCTGCAGAACCAAGGAAGGAAGAGAGAGAGAGGTCAAAATTTGGAAGGAAAAAAAAAGAAGGGAAAAGCTTGGGTGGCATCTTGGGGCTTGATCTTGCACTTGGAGGTTGATTTCTTGACAAAACTTGAAGATCTTGAGTGGGCTTGAGCATCTTGGAGGCTATCAAGCTTGGGGAGTTTTTCTTGGAGAAAAAGTTGAGTGATCTTGTTGGGCTTTGCGGATCTTGGATCTTGGTAGATCCGTAGGTACGACTTGAATCTACGTAGATCTAGCCTTAATAATGTTGGATTAGTGTAGATCTGAAGTTAATATTGATAAAAATGAAATCATCCAAAAGATGAAGTTGGGCTCTGGATTCCCAACCTAGGTATGGACTTGAGGTGAATTCTAGGTAGCGGACTTGAGGACTGATTGGGAATTGATTGTTATTTGTGAATTTGTTATGATATGGTTAGAAATTAGGGTTTTAGTTGATTGAAAAATTGAAGGAAAGATGATTAAAATGGCCAAAACTCACACTTGAGAACTTCTATGTTTGATTTTGAAACTTTGTATTCGAGTGATGAATTTCGTTTAAGAAAATATTTGATATGTACATTTATCGGTGTATGATTTTCGAAAAGATAACGAATAGTATTTCTCATGAAAATTGGGAGAAAAATGTCATTTGAGGGTTTGTAGTGTCATGGGTTCTTTTATTGAATTTTGGAAATGAAAGTGTTTCCTTGAGAGAATTTTTGGGAAAAACATTGACCAAAGCGAAAAGGTGTAAATGAGTTGTTTTGAATAATGAGTGAAGGAACAGTTTCTCAACTACGTTTTTACTTGTTTAGGGTTGAAGAGAGAGTGAATTGACTTACGTAGGGCCGTATTACTTGGTGAGTTTCCATGCATTATGTATGTGAAATGACCAAATGATGTGTATTGTATGATTGTACTTGTGAAACCTGATTTTGAACCCTTAGGTAGGCGGTGTACTTTATCGTGACCCTTTTATCTAAAATAAAATGATTGTGCATCAAACTGAATGATAGTAAAAGTAAGCAAGTGCTAGAATGTTACAAAGATCTTGTCTAGTGACCGCATGTGTTTGAAAAGGTCGGAAATGCCCGAGACCTATCGGTGAACCCTTCAACTCGTGCGCCGTAGGTGGGCATAGGCCGAGAAGAATGGGAAGAGCCATAGGGTTATTTCAATGTCACGCACGGTGACTTAACCCACTCAGATCAGATCGCTTTCGAGGCCGAAGTTCTCGCAATCAACTGCTCTAAAGAGCAACCCACCACCGACACCGAGAAATGAAAAGTACTCTGGACTTGGCTTATGGACTTGTCCCATTGAAAGAGTACTAAACCATCACTAATAACGTAACCAGAAAACCACCGTAACCAGCAAACCACCGTATCCACTAAACTATGCTACCACTGTTATAAACTACTGTTTGAAGAACGGGCCCAGTGGGGTTTGGAGGAGTAAAAGGGAAGTGGAGTTCTACATGGTAGTGGTGATAAGTTGACGGAGTGTCAACTACTGGTTCGTGGACAAGCGACGTGGACTTTGGCTCCTGAGAGCCCCGTATCCTCACTTGTATTGTTAAGCGCTTTCTTATCGATTTACATTCAAGTGAAATCCACGTAAAGTGAATATTCTTGTTGTTATGTGAATTGCATGTTTTTGGGAACTCACGAGCTTTCTAGCTCACCCTTTCTCCCATTTGTTTTCCTTAGGAGGGATGAGATCCCGCGATGAGGGCGACTACCCTAAGATTAGGGTTATTCCTATTTTGATGTTTTTGAAGAATTTGGGATGTTATCTTTTGGAAACTTTTATACAATGTCTTTGAGAACCACATGATGAATCAAAGTTGTAGGGATGAATTGCCTATATATTATGGATTGTAATTCGAATGTTATGTATTGTAAAGCTTTGCCCTGTTATTTTGGGTTAAGAGTGTTATCTTGTTAAGTTGAACTTTTTAAGTGGAGTGATTATAGAGTGAGTGAGTCTGGCGAGAGCTAGGCCGACCTACGGGGTGCCTAGGGAGGTGGAGTGTCACGCGGTAATGAGGCGTAGGTTTGAATAGTCAGTATAGTGAGTTGTTTAAGAGTTAATAGACTAGAAATGAATGTAGCAGTGTGAGGGTAATGTGTATGAATAAATGTTGATGACTTCTAAGTTAGATGAGCTCTAATAGAATTTATTCTTGTAGGCATGGAGTTTGGTGGTGGAGACGGACCACACTGCTCACCCCATCCTGATTGAGTGCTGGTGCCGATCAAGCCTCAACCCTAGGATTCGTGACTACCCGTGATCCATGGATGTTGGAGGACTCATGCTTACCCTGAAGTCCCGGGCTGGCGGTCTACCGAGAGGAAGAGGTTGGCGAGGATGTCGAGAGCCGTGTAGATTGAGAGACTTACCACCGTGGCTCAGCTTCGACTTACTAGGATTGGAGAGCTTGAGGCTGAGGTTCAGCTAATAACGGGCCGCTGGATAGTGGGGTAGCAGAATATAGGCTCGGATGTGAGAGGCTTTGGTCGGAGGATCGAGGCTAACCAAGCTTGAGGAGGACTTCGGTTAACCAGCTCACATATCTTGATATGGGAGGAGAACCTCAGAGCTAAGTTGCATGGGAGAGATCCACGGACTGATGTCCGAGTCGGGTGAGAGTTCTCCGAGACTTCCCACGAGACGATGGACCTAGTTTAGGACTAGGGATTGACATAGACTTTGTGGGAGTAAACCAGAGAGTGGGTTCCCAACTTTTGTAAAGTCATGCTTTGCTAACTCTTCAAGTACCATATTTTGTTTGAGTGTACTTGTGAACTTGAGGTACCTATGAGTACCCTTTGACCAAAAGCATGCTTCACGATGTACTCTTGGCATTTCTATGAATGTAAAGTGTGTATGTTAAATGCTTCGTTCTTATCTTTATTTGCTTTTCAATTATGTACTATACTTATTTATTATGTTAAATTTCTGCCTATAGAAATATGGAGGAGAAGAGGCCGAGGACGTGGGTCTAGGTTACTTCACAATCTCGGTGGTGGACCGGAGTCCACATGAGCAAAACCAAGGGCAGGGGTTATATTGGAGCAAATGGCAACTGCCATGAACCGTATGGCCAAATCTTAGATCGTTATGGTGGCAGCGGAGCCTGAACTGAGCAACATCCTGGGTAATCTTGGGGTTGGAGAGGATAGGGCTCTTGATTTAGGAAGAGGTTTAACCCTTTAAGTTTTATGGAGGACTGATCCAGGAACTGGCGAGAGTTGGACTGGAAGGGATCTCGATATCTTTAATGCCTGGTTACCCGAGGGATAGGCAAATCACTTTTGCTACCTTTCGCATTTGAGGGCTGCGTTCTTGGTGGATCATGATAAGAACTAAATGGGAAAGAGAACAAACCCCTAGAACTTGGGTAAACTTCACTAGGGAGTTCAATGCCAAAGTTCTTCCTCCATAAGCTAGTTCAAGAGAAAAGGGAGGATGATTTCACGGTGTAAGCAAGGATCTTGAGTGTTCAGTCTGGCTCAATTTACTAAGCCGTCCAAGTTCTGAATTGGTGCCGAACAAAGACGGATAATGGAGATGCAAGGGGTTAAATGTAGAATTGCAAGAAAGTTTGGCAGCAACTCAGTTAATAGCTTTAGTGAAGCTGTGGAGAAAGCCGAGTTGAAGGGCTAAGGCTGGGGTGAAGATCTTTAATGCTAGGAAGAGAAGCGCACGGTACGGTGGTCCAACGGACATAGGTGCCCTCAACCCGTTTGGAAAGGGGAATGGTCGAGCAATTCGTCTGGATCATCGGGGATCAATTTAAGAGGAACCTTTGGTAGAGGGAACAGTATCGAGGAGGCATGGCTGGAAGGGTACAAGAGGAGTTCCACAAGGAAGGCAAGTTTCTACTCCTATGGTATCATGTGAAAACGTGGGAAGGCAAACCACACCGAGGACGTTTGTTGGAAGAAAGATGGGAGCCCTTAGATGTGGAAGTCTTGAACATCAACTGGCCTGCCCAAGGTGCTTCCAAAAGGACTCCACCCGGGACCAATAAGCCCAACACCGGCCAAGCTTAGTGTAGCAGAAATCGACCCGAGTGCCGTGAGTTCATGCCATTGATCACCCACGGGTTCACGACCCAGGAAGTGGTTGAAGGTACAATCCCTATCTTTCATCAGCTGATTTTGATTGATCACGGTGCATCACATTCTTTTGTGAATCCCTCCTTTTTTGAGTGGAGTGGATATAAAACCTACTAGATTACCATATGATCTGGAGGTTAGAAACTGAAACAAAGTCTAGTTACTGGATATATAAGAATTGTGATGTCTGGATAGAGAGAGGAAATTAGTGGATTTGATTAGTTTGGACATAAAGGGTATGATGTAATCATAGAATGGATTGCCTAGCTTCGTCATCATGCTACTAATTGGACCGTAGGGCAAAAGCGTGGAATTTTCCATCCACGGAGAGGCTCTGAAGTTCAGTGAAAGGCGACTAGCGTCATCTGCCTAATTTGGGATTAAAGCGAGGAAATTGTTAAGCAAAGGAGCTCAAGGGTATTTGGCCTTTCGATAAACCTCACAGGATAAAATGAAGTTAGAGGTGCACATTGTAAGGACTTTTGATGTATTTCCCGAGGGTTAGAAAATCTTATCTCCGAGCGAATGATAGAGTTTAAGATTGATTTGCTACCAGAACATCCATTTCTAAGACTCATCGTATGACTCCTACCTGAATTAAAGGAATTGAAAATTCAATTGCAAGATTTATTGAGCTGGGGTTTCATTAGAGAGTGATTCACCCTTGGGAGCACACCGTCTTTGTTAAAAAAGAGGATGGAAGTTTGAGGTTGTGTATTGATTATCGAGGACTCAATGATGTGACAATAAAGAATAAGTATCCTTGCAGCTTATTGATGAATTGTTTGACCAATTACAAGGATCCATTAGTCTTTTCTAAACTGGACCTTAGGCAAGGGTACTACCATTGAGAATAAGGAAGGAAGATGCCAGAACTGCTTTTAACTTCGAGGTATGGGCATTTTTGAATTAGTGGTAATGCACTTTGGTTAACCAACGCTTTCCGTGTTTTATGGATTTGATGCAACGAAGTCTTTAAACCCTACTTGGATCAGTTTGTGGTTGTTTTTTATTGATGATATCTAGTGTACTCAAGGCAGAGGATCATGCTCAACACTTGAAGATAGTGCTCCAAACTTTAAGAGAACATCAATTGTATGCTAAGTTCAACAAGTGTGAGTTTTGGTTGGGGAAGTGTCCTTTTAGGGCATAAAATTTCTAAGGATGGGATTGCTGGATCCCTCCAAAGTGGAGCAGGTGACTGATGGAAGCAACCTAGAAATCCCACCGGGGTTAGAAACTTCTTGGGTTTGAGGGATATTACCGTCAGCATGTCAAGATTTTCTAGAATTGCCAGGGACTGAATTGACTAAGAAGCATGTTAAGTTAAACTTGGAACCAAAATGTGAGCTTAGTTTCCAAGAGTTAAAGAGGCGTTTGACAAGCAACTCCGTGTTGACCACTGCCAAATGGAAAGGATGGGTTTGTAGTTTATTGGATGCCTCGAAAGAAGGACTAGGGTGTGTCGATGCAAAATGGGAAAGTTATTGCCTATGCTTCTAGGAAGTTAAAACCCCATGAGCAAAACTATCAACACATGACTTGGAGTTAAAGCGCGGTATTTTCGTTGAAAAGTGGAGACATTATTTGTGGGGTGACATTTGAGGTTTTCTGAGACCACAAAAGCCTTAAGTATTTATTCTCCTCAAAAAGAGTTAAACCTAAGACAAAAAGCGATGGGTGGAATTCCTTGAGGATTATGACTGCACTATAAATTATCACCTGGAAGGCCAATAAAGTGGCCGATGAAAAGCTCAAGTGGCGAGCTTAATGGTTAAGCAATGGGAAATGTTAGCAGAATTTGGCGAATGGAATCCTTGCTTGGAGAAAAAAGAGTCACATTTAGAATTTAATGGAATCTCAATATTGGAACATATCAAAGAAGTACAAAAGGAACCACTATGGTGCAAAAGTGGATTGAAAAGGGTGAATAGGGGAGAAACATTGGATTTTAAGTTAGGACTGAGGAATCTTGAAATTTCAAGATCGTGTAGTTGTGCGGACAATGAAGGGTTGAAAAGAAATATTGGAGGAAGCTTTGAACTAGGTATACCATTCATCAGGAAGTAAAATGTACCAAGACTTGAAAAGGATTATTGGTGGGATGGAATGAAGAGAGATGTGCAAATTTGTTCGACATGTCGTGTGCTACCAACAAGTTAAAATTTGCCGAACACCAAAACCTTCGGGACTTTTGCAACCCTTAGAGATACCGAATGGAGTGGGATCATATCATATGGATTTTGAAGGTGCCTAGGAGTCAAAAAGGAGATGATGCGGTTTGGGTGATAGTGGATCGACTTACTAAAGACTTTTCTGGTAGTATGAAATGTCCTTTGGAGAAGTTGGCTATACTTGGATGAAATTGTTGGACTACGGTGTACACAAAAGCATTGTTTCGATAGAATCGAAGGTTAGTTTCGAATTACGGCAAAGTTACAAGAATTTGGGGACAAGGTTAGTTTGAGCACCTTATCATCCCAAACGGATGGGCGGTCACGAGACAATTGAGGAAGATATGCTAAGGTCACGACATATTGGATTTTGGAGGGAGTTGGAGTCAACACATGCCACTTAGTGGAATTATACCAATAGTTACCATGCTTCAATTAGGATACATGGCTCCTTATGGAAGCACTTTATGGGAGAAGGTGTAGATCACCCTATTCATTGGGATGAAGTGGGAGAAAAGAAAAATTTTGATCCAACCACTATTCCTTGGGTTGAGGAGGCTTTGAAAAGGTGAAGCTAGTTCGAGAGAAGAAAAACGGCTCAAAGTCGACAAAGAGTTATCGATAATCGAAGAAAAGATTTGGAGTTGATGTAGGGGACAAAGTATTTCTGAGGTTAAAACCTATGAAAGGGTGGTATCAAGGAAAAGCGAAAGAAAATCCCGATATATTATGGGACCATTTGAATTCTCTGAGTAGGGAAAGTGGCATACAGGTTGGATTTGCCTCGAGCATGTCAAAGATCCACAATGTTTTCCATGTGTCCATGCTTAAGAAATATCATCAGACCCAAGCCATGTGTTACCTTAGGAGAGATTGAAGTGGATGAATCCTTATCTATGAAGAACGGCACTGTAAGAATCCTTGTGAAGAAGTGAAAGACTCTGAGGAACAAGAAGATTCAGGTCAAAGTTCTTTGGAGAAATCATGCTCTTGAGGAAAACGGTGGGGTGGAGGAAGAGATGAGAGGGTCATCAGGAGTTATTTATCTAGAAAGGTAAGGAATTTTGAGACAAAATTGCTTTTAAGAGGAAGGATGTGAGGAAATTCCAAATTATTTTAAAATGCATAATACTATCTAAATTATGTTTATTTATTTGTTTATGAGTAAAATTGTGTTTAAATTGAATATTTTACAATTTATAGCATTTTATACTGATTTGTTTGCGGTGTGTGATTTTGGCGTATTAGGACTTTAATTTTCTACGGAGCGTGATTAGCGACTTTAAGTTGAAATTAAGACTAAATGACAATACTTGAGGATATTAATAAGTTCAGGACAGTGTCGGAATGGACCGGCAGTGTAAGTTAGGCACAGGACATAAAAAAAACACTTTTCCCACTGAAACGGGAAAAGCACTTTTGAGACTTTAAAACCTTGACTTCGGCTCAGTTTTCATTTCAGCAAAATCTGGTGTAGAGAGAGAGAGAGCCGAGAGGAAGAAAGCTAGAGAGAGAGAGATTTTTGCTTCAGATTCTTCGTTCTTGCTCAATCTTCTTGAATTTTCTACCATCACCAACCACCATTGTCTTCATCATCCTAGTAGGGAGGAGAGAGGACTTGTCAGAGTTTGGAAGAAACAAGGGTAAGTGAGCTGATTTTCATTTTTCCTTTCTTCTAAAAATTTGAGCTTGTGAAACTTGAATGATGATTTTGGTGGTTTGATTTCTTGCTCTATGGCTGCTGAGAACAAGGAAGGAAGAGAGAGAGTGGTCGAAAATTTGGAAGGAAAAAAAGAAAGAAGGAAAAGCTTGGGTGGCATCTGGGGCTTGATCTTGCACTTGGAGGTTGATTTCTTCCTTGAAGATCTTGGTGGGCTTGAGCATCTTGGAGGCTATCAAGCTTGGGGAGTGTTTTCTTGGAGAAAAGTTGAGTGATCTTGTTGGGCTTTCGGGATCTAGATTGGATCTTGGTAGATCCGTAGGTACGAACTTGAATCGTAGATCTAGCCTTAATAATGTTGATTAGTGTAGATCGTAGTTAATATTGATAAAATGAAATCATCCCGAAAAGATGAAGTTAGACTCTTAGATTGACCTAGGTAGCGGACTTGAGGTAATTCTAGGTAGCGGACTTGAGGACTGATTAGGAATTGATTGTTATTTGTGAATTTGTTATGATATGGTTAGAAATTAGGGTTTTCAGGTTGATTGAAAAATTGAAGGAAAGATGATTAAAATGGCAAAATTGAGAACTTATGTTTGATTTTGAAACTTTGTATTGATTGTGATGAATTTAAGAAAATATTTGATATGTCGTTGCTCGATTGTATGATTTTGAAAAGATAACGAATAGTATTTCTCGTGAAAATTGGGAGAAAAATGTCATCTGAGGGTTTGTAGTGTCATGGGTTCTTTTATTGAATTTTGGAAATGAAAGTGTTTCCTTGAGAGAATTTTTGGGAAAAACATTGGCGAAAAGGGTGTAAATAGTTGTTTTGAATAATGAGTGGAAGGAGCAGTTTCTCAACCTCTTTTTTTACTTGTTTAGGGTTGAAGAGGAGGTGGAGTCGACCTACGTGAAGGCGAAACCATTACTGGTGAGTTTATGCACGTTATGTATGTGAAATGTGAAATGATGTGTATTGTTGTCTTGTGAAACCTGATTTTTGAACCCTAGGGTAGAGGCGTGTAACTTTCGCGACCATATCTAAGTAAAATGATTGTATCTTGTAAAGCTGAATGATAGTAAAAGTAAAGCGAAGTGCTAGAATGTTCTGATCTTGTCTAGTTGCATGTGTTTGAAAGGTCGATGCACGAGACCTATCGGTGAACCCTTCAACTTCGTCGCAGTAAGTGGGCATAGGCGAAAAGAATGGGAAGAACCATAGGGTTATTTCAATGTCAAACACGGTGACTTAACCTTATCTTGTGCGAGGCGAGTTCACGGCACCGAACTTGTCTCTGAAAACAATAGACCACCCATGCTATCTTGAAATGAAAAGTACTACGGACTTGACTTATGGACTTGTCCCAATTGAAAGAATTTTCTAAACCAACTGTAACCTTGAAACCACTTGTATCCTTGAAACTCTTGTCTTTTACCTGCTTATAAACTACTTGTTTGAAGAACGGACCCAGGTGGGGTTTGGAGGGTAAAGGGAAGTGGAGTTCTGGTAGTGGTGATAAGTTGGGAGTGTCAACTACTGGTTAGTGGACAAGCGGCGTGGACTTTGGCTCGAGCCCATTATCCTCAATTGTTAACCGCTTTCTTATCTCGATTTACATTCAGTGAAATCCGTAAAGTGAATATTCTTGTTGTTATGTGAATTGCATGTTTTTGGGAACTCACGAGCTTTCTAGCTCTTTTCTCCCATTTGTTTTCCTTAGCTTGAGGGAATGAGATCCACGATGAGGCGACTACCCTTAAGATTAGGGTTATTCTATTTTGATGTTTTTGAAGAATTTGGGATGTTATCTTTTGGAAACTTTTATACAATGTCTTTTTGAGAACCACATGATGAATCAAAGTTGTAGGGATGAATTGCCTATATATTATGGATTGTAATTGAATGTTATGTATTGTAAACTTTTACCTGTTATTTTGGGTTAAGAGTGTTATCTTGTTAAGTTGAACTTTTTAAGTGGTGATTATAGAGTGAGTGAGTCTGGCCAGAGAAGCTAGAAATGCTGGTGATACAGCAATGCGTACCAGGAGAGTGGAGTCGTCATTGGCTATGGAGCCCGGTGACTTTCAATCCCAAAATAAATCATGCACAATGTTGATAATTTTGAAACCAATTTTCTTATCCCTTCTTGGAAACAGGTAGATTCCGCCATGACAAGTCCATATACCCACGGCCTCTTTGCGCTCCCAAATATCCTTGGATGTAAATGAAAAGTCATTGAAATGCTTGTCAAATCCTTCCTTAAATCTATCAAACAGAATTTTGTATCTATACTGCAGTCGATCCTTGCACGGCCGGATTCTTTCAACCCGGTAAAATGGCGGAGTTTTCCCGAAGCAATGGGATAAATCACATTTTTCTCTCATTGGCATTAAGAAAGCCATTCTACCTCTTCATTTGTAACGGTCGTCTCCCATTTCCTATTCTAAATGCTTGAACAACTAGGGTCCAGGTTGAATTAAAGCTTCTAAAGTACCCATCGATTCAATATCTTTGAAATTCCCGATCGGTCCAAGATGTCTTGCTATACGGTTGATTTGGTGGATGAAAACCCGGCCATTGTTGAACTTATTGGTGTTAGCAATTGCTTGATCGTTTAGGTACGTCCATCGAGCATGTCAATTGAGTCAAATACCTTACTCTGAGCCCTCTCAGTTTTACTAAAATTTTAACATGAAATCCCATGGGGTTACGTACCCGAGGGAAGAATGAGGTTGGTATATCTCTAAAATGGGATTCCCTAAGTGGCATTCCCTCTAAGGCTAATGCATGATGCCAATTTATTAAAACAAATAAAGATGCAAAATATAATTAAAACATGACCTAAAAAGGACCCCATTTGAATCAGGGGTAAGCCTAAAATGATATGCAATATATACAAGTTTAATGTAACATCTTGAAATTTAAGCGTGCAATAACCTATCTAAGCGGTGGTTTCTTCTAAAAGGTGCCTAGCAGGGACACTTATTCTAAAGTTGGTGAATGCATATCTGGGAAGGAAAATGGTTAATTCAATTGAACAAAGAACACATAACACGTAACATCTTGGAACAATCAAAAAATATAAAATGCTTAAAATAAGCGAAAGAGGGTAAAATCCCTCCTCTGGGTGCCTAGTGAACCTAATAGGGTGAGGTAGGCTCTAACATAAACAAATTCTAACATGGATGCATGAGGTTTGGCTGACTAATGCATCTAGACTTCGATGCAGGTTTGGGTCCCAAACCTTGGACAAAGGCAAAGGTCATCAATCCAATGCCCAAAGTTCGGTGGCGAGTGATCCCCGGACACTTTCACGTTACTTGCGTCGTTACGACGGTCCAAAGTGAATCAATCTAATCCTAATAGGGAAGAGTGGCGCGATGACAAACCTAAGTAAAAAAATAGGGTCAAAATAAAATACATATGCATGGTGATTCCTTGAGAGGAGAGGAATTCAAATACAAACATTCTCGAGGTTCTCCCAGGGTGATGCTACACCCAAAATGCAAGGCCTGATACAAGAAAATATCAATACAAATAAATAAACAAATAATTCATTCATCATATACTATGATGTGTAAGGGCGATTCGCGAAAAAAGTCCTAAAAAAGCAAAGAAAAAAAAAAGAATGCAACCTAAAACATCAAATGTGATATATAAGAAAAGTTAGAAAATGAAATAATCAACTAAATCAAATGCTCGGACCCTCTTAGGAAAGTCAGATTAAATCATACAGCGCAGATTTTGGAAAAGAGAAAAAAAACTCTCGTTGTTTTGGATTTTTTAGTTGGAAAATGCTTTTTTTGGTTAAAAATTGATTTTTGATTTTTGAAAAAGAAATGAAAATGGGTCATGGGACTACAAAAATGCGACGATTTGGACCCAAAACAAAAGTCTAGAAAAGGGTTTTAGAAAAGTTTGGAGTCCATACTTGGTATGGAGTTTAGGTGTACCAAGTCACCCAAAATTTTAATTAATGAAGATAAACTAGGAAAACCTTTTTTTAGGCGACTGGGGTCTTTGAAAAGCTAGAGAAAAGGTTAGGTCGGTTGAAAGAAGGAAGGCAAAGATTCAATGTTACTCGTCTCAGGCCCCCTAACCTAGTCAAAGCTAGTTGCATGATTTAGTTAAAATTTCCTAATTCTAACTTTAAAATTTATCACATTTGGATGTTATCTATGGATGCAAAACCTAAACCTAATATTGGATGAGAGGGGCAAAATGTCTCCTTGAGATTTGATTGGAATTGATCACATTAGTTGTGTCATCCAAATTTGATCTTTCAAGGGAGGTCTGAAAAATGCAAATGATGGGATTGAAAAAAAAGGAAATTAGGTTTTCAAAAGAAATGCAATTTTATAAAATCTCAAGGGAAAAGAAATTGGATTTTTGAAAGATCAATTTTAAGTCTGAAAAGGAACTTGAATTTCAAAGATGCAATTTTAAGAAAAATGAATTTTGACTTTGATTTGTTAAACAAGAAAAAAAAATTTGAATTTTAAAGAATGATTTTGATAGATTTTAAAATAATGCACATATATATGTCCTAAAGAAGGATAATGCAACATAATGGGTCCTAGGGAACTAAAATTAGTGACTTTAAATCTTCCTTTTCATAGAAGGAAATAAAAGCGTGCTTTAGGAAGCCATACTTTCTTTTCCTATTTCAAGGATAATGCTCTAAAATGCACTAATCTATTTTCTAATTTCAAAAATGTGAATACAAGTTTAAATATCATGTTTTACATACAAGAAATAAACATGCAAAAATGAAAAATAAAATCCTAAATGCATGAAATGATATGTAATATGTTATTCTAACGGCCTAAAGGGTCTAGCATTGGACTAACCTTTTTCTATGAGTCCGCGACTAGCGTTGGACTAGTGTGACAAGCGTTAGAAGAGCGAACCACAACTAGCGTTGGACTAGTGTGGTGGCGTCAATCATTGCATAATAAAACATGTAGACATAATAATAAAACAAGTAATCACATAAAACACAAAACACATAACACATAAGCATAATATCTAGATGCAAAACCTAGGGAAGCAAGTAAACACATAAACATGCAAACATGCAAATAAAGCATATAAAACCTAATTATTACATTGGGGAACCTATATACAATTCTAAAGGGAAATCAAAATAATAACCTATCTATTACATTTTCTAAAATAAATACACTTTTACAAAATTAAACCTATCTATTACAACTTGGCATTCAAGTGCCTTCAAATAATTATGAAAAATTAAATAAAGCGATTAAAGACTAAAATGAATAAAACTAAGGTAAATAAATTTAAACATGCAAATTCATGCAATAAAAAAAACACATAAAGGCACATAAAGAGAAAATTCTAAAGGTTTTAGATATACCTCCCCTGCCCCCGACTCACATGTGAACTTTGGGTCACTTTTACTCGAAAGAATACACACGTCAAAATACCATATAAATAAATGCTAATCAAATGAATAACTCAAATCAAAATGTTAAGGGAAACAATGCATATGAGAAAGCTCACTTAACAATTAAAGAAAAGAAGCATTTATAATTGCAAAGTCACATTTTATTGGGATGTAATTGAAAATATTCCAAACTTTTTTGGGGTCCAGACAATTTTCCAAAAGATTGGGGTCAAAATTGAATGAAAAAATAAAGTTGAGGGACCAAAATGTAATTAAAATAGGGACCTATGTGAAAGAAAATTAAAGTTTAGGGCCGAAGTGAAACTAATTGAGAAATCAGGGTCAATGTCTAAATTCTGTTTGATGGATCAAAGAGTGGGCTGAAAATTTTCTAAGAATTGGCTACTTATCAGCCCAAACAAAAAATGCAGGCTTTAATGCTGAAATAATTATAAGAAACCAACTCTAAACCCACATAAAATAAACAGAAACCAAATATAAACCCAAAACAAAAATCAAGTAAAATGCCAGCCAAACAAACAAAATTAAACACAAGCCTTATGCTAAACCCAAACAAAGCCCAACGAAAAATAACAGAAACCAACTAAAGGCCCAACGAAAATAAACACAAGGCCAAACCCTTCTTTTCTTTCTTTTCTTTTCTTTTCTTCTTCCTCTTCTCCTTCTTCTTCCTCTCTTCTTCTTCTTCTTCTTCTTCAATACTGACCAGCAGCAGCAGCTCGCCGGCGTCCATGGAGCACCGCTGACCACCACCGGACCACCGCCGGCCCGCGGTCGAGCGAACTTCCGGTGACAAAATTCCCAAAATATACCTCCCACTCGATTTTTTGCGAGAATTCATTTCAGGCTTAGTTTTGCAAAACACGCAAAAGTGCTCAAGCGTGAAAATTACAGCCGGTTAAAATTTTTTAAATTGCTCAAATCAACCTCAAAATTCATGAAATTTACGTCTAAACAATCCTTGTGAATTATACAATGTAACTAAGACTTAATTTAACAAGAATCAAATTGGTTCTTCATCAAAACATTTTATCAAACATATAAAGGCATTATACAAACCCATTATTTTTACATCTAAAACTAGCATAAACAAGCCCAAAAAAATTCAACAAAACGAACCCAAAGTCCATTTATCAACACCCAAAGTCCCAACATTTGCATATAACGTCCAGAAATGAAAAGAAAGAAAAGGAAAAAAAAAATCATGAAAACATGCTTTTCACGTAGAAATTTGAAGGGAAAAAGTTTTGAGGAATCTTACAGTGCTTGTCTTCAAGAAGTACGTGAGTTTTATGGTGATTATTGATGAAGCTCCGGTTGAACTCTTCTTCTTTTTGTCTTCTTTTCGTTTCTGCTTTCTCTTTTTTTTTTTTATGTGTGTGTGTGTTAAGTGAGGGAGAAGAAGAGAGAGGTGTGTTGTGCTTTGTGTGTCTTGTGTGGAGTGGAAGAGTGAGGGAGGAGAGTGAGGGAGAGTTGTCTGTGTGTTGTGTCAAAAAATGTGAGAAAGCCAGAGAGGATTAGGAGAAGGAATTGTGAGAATTGTGCAATGGGAGAGTAGAGAGCCGAGAGTGAGGAGAAGAATTTTAGGAAGTGCTTGTGTGTGTGAGGAAAAAATCTGTCAGGGGAGTTGGGAGTGGGTGGACTTTTCCCGAGGTTTACCTCTGTGAAGTGATCGAACGAGAGATTGGAGGAGTTAGTAGTAAAATATTTTGATGTGACTTTACTCTTTTTTTTTTTTTTTTTTTTTTTTTTGAAAACCAAGAAAATAAAGAAAGACAAATAAATCAAAAATAAAACAAAAAAATAAAATAAAAGACATGAGAAAAAACTAATATTTTGAAATTTCAAATTATTTTTCACTAATCACTTGATTGATTTTCTTTTCTTGATTTTTCATTTTTTTTTTGATGAACTCAGTAAATAAGGAAAATAAAATCACATTAAATGTAGAAAAAAAATGATCAATTAAATCAACAAAGCTGGGAAAACATGAAAAATTAGTAAAATTTGGTGTATACTCGCTTTAATATAACTAGGTGAACCGGTTTTGTGTGCACGTACCTTATTCCTCCAAGAAATATAGGCTTCTAAATGTGTGATAAATAGTTTAGAGATTTGGGTTAATTGTAATCGACTTTGTATGTTGTAGTAGCTGCAAGTGCACAATAATTATATAATAGGCTGTTAGAATAGAACGCTAATATTGTAGGAAAATATAACTTCAATTGAAAGATCATTGCTAAAATTTGTTGTAGTAGTAAGTATGTACCTTCAGGTGAATAGTTCAAGAAATAGGTTAAGATGACATCGTTGCAGTTTAACAAAAACACGATTGCCTACGGGAAAGTTCTTTGACAAATACATAAATTCATATATTAGTATCCATTAAGTTTCAATTGGATATGATATCTTAATGGATTCTAATAAATGACAAAAGATAAGTATGAGGCAATTCAGGAACATAGGCATTTAACAAAAGAGGAATGATGGCGAAGTTTCATTCTCTAGATTCCGCGTTGTTTTTTTGAGGGGCTTGTGTGATGGATTTGGAAGCGTATGTGTCTTTGCTTTGTCATTGGGGACTTCGGATTTAAAGGAAAAAAAAATTTCGCTCGTCGGTGTCTTGGCATTAGATGTTATATGTGTGTGTCATCACACGCACTTTCAAAGTCAAGCTTAGTTTTGCTGGAGTTTTGGATGAGGGAGATCTTGTGCAATATCGGATGGTTGGGCAATTGACTTGGGACCGACTTTGTAGTTGGGTTTGAAAAGAAGCTGACACCTTCGTCGGTAAATTTGTTCATTGGATGCACCAATTGTAGAAAGGTGGGTAGTAGGTTGAGCTGGATCTTTAGCTATAGGCGTAGAATAGAGAGCGGATTACAAGCAAGCCCGGCGGTAATGACACTTTTGATGATAGCCAATTTAAAGCTAGCGGACCTAAAGTCATTAGTATATGCTTTGACAATGTTATACTTGTCATCCTTTGGCCATGGTGATCCGAGGTCAAAGTGCGAACAAGCGAGAAGAGAATCTTGAGTGTTAATTGCAAATGCAAAGCTCGGAAAAAGAGGTCAACATCCTGTATTTTTTTAAATAAGTATGGATTAGATGGAATTCGTATAATCTATATGGATTATTATATCAAATAATTTGAGGTCTGGAGTTACTGGTTGATTTTGTGTTAGTTTTGTTTTAGGTATAGAAACGACATTTATATCTTAGTTTTTAGATACTATCTAAAAGGTCAATAGTTAAGAAGTGGAAAAATTGCTTAACAAAGCTTCCAGATTAACTAATTTGATCGGTTAGACTTACATGCTCATCCGGCATCTTTAGTTGAGCTATGAATGGTATAAGTTCAAGCATCTTTACAAAGATAAGCGTATTCATTGAGCTTGTTCCATCATCAACAATGATTCCAATGCGCACCTTGGATATGAAAGTGAGAGTGAACATAGTCGCTGATGAAACTACTGAGGGGAGGAACAGGGAATAAAGAACTTAACCTCATGGTTTTCCAGTTTAACTTCAGCCACAGTTAGATTTGTTTTATCATTTTTCATGAAATTTGTGTGAAATCATAGTAAGCAGTTTAATAAGAAGAGGAAAAAAGATTGGAAGGTAAGTAGAGAAGAATGATGATAAATAATTTAAGGTAAAGGTTTGAGGAAATTTCTGCTATGGTGAATTTATATTTTGTATAATAAATTTACCATTGTTTTCTGGACAACACATAATGTGAGATGAATATGGTTATTGGTTTCATAAAGGTGCAAAATTTGTTTAAGAAAAGCTAAACACCTAGGTTATCAATAAAATGAGTCACGAAATTAACATAGTATTGCAATGGTTCTTAAGTTGGCACATAAAACATTAGTTGTAGCAATGGGGAGAGTGCCATAGTAAGTTGAACCGAAACACAACATTTTTAGAAATTTGTCAAAAGTTTTGAGTTTAGTGTTGTGGAATATATGTAATTTATTTACCTTGTTACACCGATTCTTCTTGCGTGGATAGGCACTTGATGACCCATTCTAAAGGAGCATCCACGCTTTTGACAATTAATACATGCGATACCACAAAGATCGTATGACCAGGTCATAGTGGTGTTTCCACTGAATCGAGCGGTCTTGATCTACAATCGACATTATATGTTAGGTGAAGAGGAAAAATAAAGCATGCTTTAAATAGAAAAGATGTGCGAAGAAAATATCCATTTTTGAGATGATAAAAGAAGTTTAAGGGAGGAAAAAAAAAAAGGTGAAAACAGATTTTGAATGTTTGTAATTCTTCTTACATCTTTCAATGTGTTAAGTGCAGTTTTATAGTGATGATATCCGTATTATCTTGAGTTTTGGCTTCTGAATCTGTTGGCCAGGTGCTTTACTCTGAAGGATATGGAAAATTTCTTCATGGTTTTGATCATGTGCACCTAACAATAGAAAGAGATTTGTCATATTCAGCGGATACAATTGTGATTGATAATATGTTGTAAAGTTTACAAAGAAAGAAATAACAGGTAATAGAAGAGTCAAGATTATTCTTTGTTGGCTTTTTTATAATGGCTGTGCTTTTATTTGGTTTCTTTTGTTTTGTAGTTGTATTAATGATTGTGCAATGATAGCGGTGATAATGGAAAGTCGTTCTATATATTGTTATTATAATTTATGTAAAAACTTTGATGTACATGCTAAAGGAGAGTCAAAACCAAAGGTGATTGTAATATATATGTGGTGGTTAAAAAATGAAATTTTATTTATGGGAGTGATATGTTCTTTCAAAGAGTTGAATTCATCTATGAAGAAGGAGCGATTGGGCTTTTTCTTGTTATATAAAATGGAACATCAATGTGATTGCTGCCTCTTTATAACGTATCATAGGCAAAGTAAATTTTATGAGTTTGAAATGCAAGAGTGGAAGGTTGATCTAAAGAAAAGAAGGAATATCTGTCTGAGGAGATATAGAAAAAGAAAAAGATATGGAAAACAAAATAAAGAAGGAAGGTAGTGATTGAACACATTAGGTAGGTGAATCATGCCAACATTAGCGGTGGCGGAGAGAGAGAACACTTATGCTAGGGAAATAGAATAAAAATTATGGAATTTAGAAAGGCAAATACTAACATGTCTGACAAGTTGTTGGAGACGATTAATAGATCTTTTAATTAATAGATCCACTACTTGATGTCATTCCAATTAGATAAAACATGAACTTTCAAGATATTTATTCCACAAGCGTGTGGATATTGATTTTGAACTTCATTAACAAATTAATGCTTGTTCCTTCCAAAGATTATTCCTAAAATGAAGTGAAATACTATCTTAAGCAGTGTTCGAATGGTTGGTTCAAGGTGATATACAATGAGAGAGAGATCTGAGAATACGAAAAGATGTTTAAATTTATAATTTAGCTTGGGATTTTATTCCAATAACATGTACATTGTATCCATAGGTGAAACTGTAATAGATGCTTTAGGTAGGCCTTTTTGCAGCTCGTTTAAAAAAAAAGGTTATATATTTTATCATTTTTTATAGAAAAACATCTAAACTAATATACTAAAGAATAAAGATAACTAAGTGTATATTTTATTTAACTATCATATTCACATATTCAGTGTATGCATGTTAAGGTGTGGAGTATTAGGTTAGAGAAAAGAAGAAGAAAATAACTTTAAGACTTCTTCAACGTTGATGAGACAAAACTTTTCCCAAGTGCAAGAAAATATTACAAGCAGTGAGAAAAAAATAGAAGGTATAATTTTTGTTTCCTTTCATAGGTGTTTTTTGTAAGTAGAAGTTTTTTATTTGAGTTTGCGTAATGTTCCATGAGAAAATAGAAAAACAATAGAGAAAATATGAATCATAGTCACAAAGTGTTCTTGATTGTTTTGCACGTATATATATATATATATATATGTTTTAAAAAATTACTTCTATAAGGTTAGTATTTTTAATGGATGAAAAGAGGTTAAAAGAAAGCGTAGATAAAGTCATGTAGCTCTTATGAAAAGTTTTTTTATCTAAAATATATATATACATTGAGGTAATATATTAATCATTCAAGGATCATTTTCCAATCTTTTTTAGATGTTTTACTACATTCTATGAGACAAAAGATGGGTAAACATGAAAAGTGTTGAGAATTTGGAAGGTTTTGAAATCAATGTTCTGTAATACACTTAGTTGAAAAATTATCTTTTAAAGATTTAAGATAGAGCCTTCTCAATATTGCCTGCTTTTTCTTTCATTGTATTAATTTTGTTGGTAAAAGGTCCATGCGATAGGTATTAGACCAAGGAATTTTATTTGATAACCTAAAAGCAGGTCAAGTGGGATTACCTTATAAACAGCGGACATTTGTAGATCGCCTTTTATATAAACAGTTCTACTCATTGTGTTAGTTGAAACAAATCAAGTAAGAAATTTAAGTTTACAAACAGTTTTTTGATACTTTATGTAAATGAAAATGAATCAAAGTCAAATTTGTTTGATAAATACTATGAACATTTTATATTTTATAAGGTGAGGTGAAGAGTGTCCTCATGTATGTAAACCGACAAGCATTTTGTCATGGGATATGACAATGGCAAAGGAAATTAAATTGAGCAATAATATAGGAATGATAAGGGAAGGTTTTATGAGTAGACTATCAGAGGTTGAGTAAAACTAAGATTGCAAGACAAACAAAGAATTAAAATAGATGAAATTGGTATAATTTATCTAAGGTGGTTTATGCGTTACATGAGTCATATTGGCCGTATTTCTTGAAGTATGTAAAAGCGATATTTAACAATGAAGAAAAACATAATGGCAAGGAATCTGCTATAACATCACTAAAGTTTACATTTTGTCCTATGTTATCTTTAGGTTATAAAGCATGGAAAAAGGCTTAAATGAACAAATATTTGTGACAATTGCTAATTCCATGATGTTTTGTGAAATGGGAAAAAACCAGATAGCAACTTAACAATGGCTGTAAATTATAATGTACTACAATTGGAAGGACAACTTAATTTAAAAAAAGCTGAATTTGAAAGGGGTAAATGATGCAAATAGAATCTATATACTGTTTGAAGGTATTAAATTGCTGTTCAGGCTATGAATGTTTAATGCTGTCCATAGGGAAGTAGTTATTAACAAATACCGTCACGGTAAGAATAGTAGGATTCCATGAGAATTTGCTCAAAGAATGTCAAAGAATGATAATGAATTAAGGAAAACTCAGAAATAAAAAATTTTCCACATATGGTTACTGCGCGTGAGCTAATACTCATAAAAGAAGAAGTGATTGTAGTGTCATGATACATTGTCAATAATGAAACTAAAGTTTTCAAGGTATTCTAAGTCTTATATGCACTTTGCATATATTGTGGAATTGTAACTGTTATGGTGATAGGTTTTGCAAGACATTAAATGGAATGAGTTTGTGTTTTCTGTTAGTGAGGAATCAAGGGAGAGTGACCATAAAGGAGTTTTAATTACATATAGGAGGATTAGTGATTGCTTGTAGAGCAGAGTTTAGTTAGTAAAATAGAGATGGGGAAAAAGAAAGAAAAAAGTAAGAAAAGGGGAAAGGAAAAATAGAAAGAAAAAATTGCGGTAGAATGAAGGGCCCAGAAATAAAGGAAACTTACCATTCTGTAATGGGTGTAACGAGGAGTGGGAGGATTATCGGAAGAGAACTTTGCAACTCTAGTTGTCTGGGATAGATAGATCTAATTTTAAAATTCTGAATTGGTTTGATGGATTTTTTTGACTATATAACTTATGCAATAATGAGGGTAAAGATGGACCTGCGGATTACTTACAGTGAATGTGGTTACTTTAACTCTCATAGCTATGATGATGTTTCCATAATAGTGTTTGCAAGCATTCCTTCATTTGAAATTCATTCCATAAAGTGAGGATCATTGGCATTTCCTTTAGCAAAGAAAAGTATATAAATCAGCAATTGGAGTAACTTTGCATTCAGCCAAAAGTAAAATGTTATTATTGATTCTTTTACTCTTGATTAATCAAAACAAAATCGGTTGTTGAATCAACTTGAGGTGGCATGCATATAATGACATCTATTAATTGAAAAAGTGAGGTAATTCAGTTTAACCTTAAAAGTTATAAGTGGGTGAAACTACCACTGCCTGCGGAGGGAACTTACTTTGCAGGTTTTACTGTGTGCAAATCTGAATAAATTCTTGAATTGAACAAATCAATGGCATGACATGGGATAGGTGGGCAGCTTGTTACTGCATATTCTTCAATTAATGTCCCTCTATTATGAATGACCGGAATCACGGATAATCACGACCCTATATTTTAGATCTGATTTTGGAGAGATGCATTTGGAGATATAATATCTCCTAAAAGGAAGTAACATGCCGACAAAAGAATAAGGATGTCATTGCAGTAGATAACTTCTTGAGACTTTTGTTCCTATTCAAGTAGCAATGGAAAATGAGTATAAATGTAGAAATGATAGATAGATATATATGTATATACAAAGGTTTATGTCGAGTAGTTTGTGTCTCTTACCTGGAGTATGCAGAAGAAGACGGCGATAGTTGATTGGTCTTAGCACTATACGGCTTACTTGAGCGTGTCCCTCTCAAATAACCGAACCAAGGCCTGTCCATCCTTTTATTCCTTCAACAATCGATTCACTTTGGAAGGTATAGCCTTGCCATTTCTAATTTATATAGTAAGACAAATGATGATATGAGGGATCACTACAGGATGTGAAATGAGTAATTAAAGAAAGGAGAAATAATAGTAGTTTATGTGTTTACTTGACTAATCGAGAAACCTCAAGGACTTCTCTATATACAATGTTTTTAGTTTGATCTATTGCGAGGGTGTAACCGAAAAGGCAGGTCCCAATGCGAGCATTTTTACATGTGAAGTTGTTTTACTGCGTGACAATGCAACATAAAATTTCAATTGTCATCATGTGAAAAACGGCAGACTCTTTCAAATAAATGCCTACAGGAATCGAGTGTTTGCCCTTTGTGCTTTGTTAATTGTCATTGCAAAGCACAAATGAGATCGGAAGTGAGTTCTTATATGGGATGGTATTGCTCATCGGTGATGGGGAGGTTGCGGTGGGATTCTATGAATGAAGACATTTTTTCCACAAAATCGGCCAATTGCTATTTGAGCATGGATAACATTTAGCTTAGATTCTTACATACTAATCGTGTTCCATTACAAAGGCCTTGGTTGGATCCAAATTTCTGAGCAAAATTATTGGTGCATTAAATCAACCTTTAAGATTAATCTATGGGGTGGAAGGCAGCTTGGAGAAAGGGAGTTTAAAATGTCTTCATATTGACCACGATTATTTGATTTAAAGTTTACCAAAGCTATTTGGAGTATTCAAGCTGCTTCACCAGGGAATTTGTTAATAAGAATATCATTGACCTCATCAACAAAAGCATTTTTGTTGTTAGAATTACCAGTTGATGGAGGCTGTAAGATTTTCGATCACGCATTCTATATTTGGGTAAATTAGATTCAAAGCCAGGATCATCAGTGCATGTCTTATTTTTTAGCAGCAATAGAAGAAGGAATCTTTACAAAACTACAAGTACATCTTGAGTGTTTTCAATTCCATCACCAATTCTAAGCAAGAACTCAATGAATGAGCTATCAAATCAGGCTCTAAATATTTTGTTAGATGCAATTTAAAACCATAAAGGCCATATAGGAGGAATTTAGTCAACTGCAAGCATACATTGATTTCCCGAGATTGAGTTCTCTACAGAACTAACACGGCAATGTAAATCTAAAATAGCCACTGAGGTGAGCAACTTTTCCTTCCAAAAAAATCTAAGTGGATGGAATCTTGTAGTCATTTGGTGCTTCAATTGCGAGATCTTGCACAGCAAGAACCTCGTCAGGATGATGGAGTTTACATTACTTTGATCATAGTTAGAGCTTAGCCTGTTCCCCCAGCCGCTCTACATACAGGGAGGTCAATTGGGTTCAAATCGGAGATGCGTGGGTTCTACCACCTCCACATTAATATGGACATGGATCGACAACAAATTAAAATTTACAAAGTGCTGTCTATCCTTTAGACTGTGGTGAGCCTTCCAGCAGAGAAATAGTTGTTCTCGGGGCCCATCAACAAAAGAGCTCAACTTTTTATTCTCTGCTTGGAATCTGTTGAGTTCTAACTTCCCAAATGTCATGTTTTTTAGCACTTTCATTAAGCAAATGGAGTTACATTCAAGTCTTCTTGACCTGCTTGTTATGTTTCTTTACCACTAAAACTCTCTCTTGTGGTTTCTCGGCAATGGTAATGGGTAAACTGGGAACCGAATCAGTGAAGATTTATATTTTCCCATTGATTCAAAGAAATCCACTTATTTGTTGTGGAAACCTGTTTCCTAAAACCTACTCGGTCAAATGTGGAAAATACTGCCAAAATCTTACGACATGTGATTCAAATTTTGGCCTAAGGATTACTGGGGCATTAGGTAGAAAACTAAAGAGTTCTGAAAAAGTCTTCTGTTTGCTTGGAGGCAGGCTGCCCAGGAACGAAAATGATCTAGGCACATTTATCATCTTGAAGCGGGTCCTGCCAAGAGTCTTTCTTCCACGAGAATCGTCCTGTGTTCCAGGTTCTTAAATCTTCAAGAAGATTTAGGAGCACAGAGCTTTTGATAAGAGAACCTAAGATAATGCTCTGTTTTCAATTTGTAGGATGGGAATTTATTCTTATAGCGGAATCACCTGTTCTCTCTTGAGCTCAGGCATTACTCTGAGCCGAGGAAAGCTAAGCAAACAAAATGGTGGAATTCCCTGAGGGAATATATATGCGTTTCAGTCTTTTTACCTAGAGATGGAGTTCACGTTCGCATGGAAAATTACATTGTATTGTTTTATTTCTTGGATTATGACAAGCATTCCACAAGAGATTCTCATTTCAAATTAATGGGGTTGATGAATTTTCAAGGTCAAGAGCTGGATGGTGTGGGGTTTTGCATGTAAAGCCCACATGTGTAAGCGAAAAAACCTCGATACAATATCGGTGATTAGAGGTGGCATTCCTTGTTCTTCTTGAATTTCATCAATCACGGCTATTTGGATTATAGGGAATTAACATGACAACCCAGGATTCTATCGTACTTTTTTACAAATGCTTATAGATGGCACTTATGACTTTGAGGCTGAGCGATTTCAGCGGTGATATGTGATTGAACTTATGAAATGAGCCCTCGTTGTAAAGGAACAGCAAATCTATTCCTCAAGCTCACTTGGCGTCTAGCTGTTAGTGTAAGACCATTTACTCCAGTAGTCTTTGTGGATAAGAATCAAAGTGCGAATTGTTTCCTGTGAAAAATCTTTTTGGATATAGATACCCTCATCCTACACTTTTAATTAAATTTACAGGACTTGAAGAGTTAAAGCATTCCCATCATGGACCGTGTCAATATAACTGCCAACCATCTTATAGATGTGATTGCCCTAAACTTGCTCTGGGAATCTGTACTACGATTTTATCTTCAGCCTATTCTGGTCAGAACATCTTGTGCAGAGATTTGGTGAAGATTAAAGAAAGTAAGTGGTAAACCTAACTTTCGGTTCATTACATATGTATAATTTTTTAACTACACCGAAATATTTTCTTAAAACTCATTTTAATTCTTCAAACTTATACAGAAAGAGACTGAACAATTCGTCGGGTGATTTTGTGCTTCTTAGATTTTCAATCAAGTGCTCTTTTTTATTTACGTAATTTGGGTTTGCAAGTCATGAATTGAAAATGTCTAATTTTACCAAATTTTTGGACCAAGATTAGATTTCGTCTACATGTACCTCCCTCGTATTTCTTGGCCTTAATGAAAGCTTTGCGGGTAAAATTCTCGACCAACATTTTGTTGCTTGTGTTTCACCAGTGACAACACAATCTGTATCTTGTACAAATTCTTTTTCCATTTCCTCTTTGTTGTGATTTAAAAAAAATCTAATCTCAGGATTCAAACAACATACATATCCTTTTATTGCTGTTTGGAGTAAACCTACAAAATGAAGTAAAATGACTCATCATTATCTGATTTTGTAACTTCCACATAAAGAAGCATAATGCTCTGAGAAACAAAGTAGGATCATTTATTGTCTAGCTTTATTACATTCTTGGGGTGCTGTTACAAAAAGGAATAGGCTAATGGGTACTATGTTCGAGGGGTGAAGTGGGGCAGATCACAAATTATTAGTTTATTTCGCGTCTGTTCTCTTTCCATCCCGAATTCTTCAGTACTTGAAGCGTGGGAAATAAACTTTCGACATTCTTTCCCATTTTTTTCTTTTCTTGTAGACTTTCTTCCGCTTTTTTTTTTTTGATTCCTTGGTGCAACCAGAGTTTTAAGGGAAAAGAGGGGATCTGCAAAGGTCACCTTGCTTACAGCAGTGAGCCTTCTATATTATGAGAATGACCACCATCAGATTGTGAACTTGAATATCTCTCTCAGACATGTTTCTCGTTTCTAATAGCTGACCCAAAGTTAAGCAACGGGATCTTTGTTGGTTTATTGAAGACTCTCACGATGCGACGCAGGGCATTGTTCTCAAAACAATGCGATAAAATTATGAACCTCTTTAACCCGCGGAAAATCAGGCATAGGTTATGGTGGGAGAATGGTCATAACCTTTTTGGATAATGCTTTTACATTGGCAGCGGACATGCGTTACAAGCGATTCATCGACTCATTTTTAGGCATCAAGAGAAATTAGAGCAAAATTTTTTGATGCTTCAAATCATTGATAAAATGATAAACTTGCCAATTCTAAAATTCTATACCTTTCGCTTTCTCTTTGCTAGATTTCTATCACATTTAACTCGAAAAGAATTAAGATGCAAAGATGTTGATAATGGTTCTTATACATATTCTAAATAATTTGGCCTCTTGAGAGATAGAGTCAATGGTTCTATCTCTTAAAGAGGAGGAGTGGGTTTAACTAAAACTATATCTCCATTAGAGCAACAAAGTTGGCCCGGGTTTTCATGAAGGAATTTTTTAGCCATAGCAATGTGAAATCCATTTTGGAAGAACACTTCTTGTGGATGCAATCAGGAGTTGACGTTTTTTGACCTTTTCCCATCAGACAGAAGTTAAATTTTGTAATTTAGCTAACTCAATAAGTCTAAAAGAATTGATACCATACAGAACCTACTAAACTACAAAAAAACCAAACAACTTTTTGCATCTCTTTCTTTTTTACATCCCTTGTGTTTGGCTAGACAGATTGACCTTTTGTAAGTTTAGATTACAAGAAACCGTCACCCAGGCGGGAATAAAAAGAATTGAAGTAGAAAATAAATTTAAAATAAAAGAATGTAGATATAAGAGTTTAAGGTGACACAATTTAAAAACAAACACATTGAAATGAATAAAATAAGAAATTGTGTATTTGACTATTATGTTTTAAAATAGAAAAGCGATTATTAAATAACAATAGAATTGGTCATTAAGTTTTATGGTGGTAGATTGTTTGCCATTAATATAGGAGCCACTTCCTTACATTCATGTAGAGTAATCTTGCATTTTTTAAAATATAAACATTACTCTTGGTATTCCATTTTGTGAGCTTATCATGAAGATTATAAAATGTATAAGAGTGAAATTAAGTTATTGTATTGGGATTTTGGGAGATTTTAAAAAAATTCGTGATTATAGATTGAGTGGAAACATTTGTCGAGCTCAAGCAGGTATACTATAGAAGGAGATATTTGTTAATACCTAGGTAGGCATGTTTGGTGCATCTGATTTCAATATTCTGATCCTGCCTGCATTTCTAGCTCAAGGCATAAGCAGCTTTTCTTTGGGCAATCTCATTTCTATTAGCCTGCAATACATTTTGAAATTTGAGGTTAGTGGCCAGTTTACGACTTGGAGACCTCTTTTTTTGCTTTTTTAATCTAAGAGCTGTTGCACCTGCGTTCTCCCAAAAGTAGAAGGAGGTAATCTCTTAAAGGTGAATGCCAGATATATATATAAATACATCCTATCACAGAGTGTGATTTGGCGGAGAGTTGGGTGGCAAGCTGTGCGGAACTTAGGTGGATGATAGATTAGGAGACAGGGGTCTCTAAATTCGGGTCGATACATTTAGTCAAATGTTCTTGTTGGGGATCTCGGCTCTCCTAATTAGGAGATGCTTTTCTTTTTTGATGTGATTGCCACTAAGAGGAAATTTTGGCTACTACTGTGAAGAGATGGAAGCCTTCCGAGACGTAAGCTTATGAACTATTATTAGGATTCCTGACCCAGGGAAGAATGTGGAATAACGGGTTGGAATTAAGCAAAAAGGCACACCCAGGGAGGATCCTAATAATCTCACAGGTTGTCTGAGAGCTAAAGACTCACGTGTGCAGGGAGTTTCTTGCAGCAGATCTCAGGTTGAAGGAAATTTTTTGTGTTGAATATCTTTGAATTTGGAAGCGCAGCTAAAGCCAGATGGGAAGGAATATAGCAGCTAAGGCTGAGGCCAATTCCGCGAGGTGAAGGAGATGGAATATCCAGCGTTCAAATTCCCATTAGGTATAGAGGCTGTGTTGTTACTAAATTTTGTTTTGCTCAATCCCAGTAATAAAAGCAAGCCTTTTTTCTATAATCGTTTTACGCTCATGATCCCCTTATGTGAAATAAAACACAAAATTAAAGATGTACACTTATGTCTCCCGAGCACTTAAAATCAGCTAGCAAGGGGCGCAAATGATCCTTATTAAACTTTCAATATGCTGAGTGAGTTGCGTAACAAATACATTAAAAGGTATCCTTGTCTGAGGAAAAGGCATTAAACCGCATTGAAGTGCATGTGAAACAAACAAATTATGTTAAATTCACGCCATGGAGAAACAAAGTAGGGTGGACCACCGCATTTATTCTGGAAAAAAGTCGTTCCATCAATTATGGATCGTTGGATATCTGGCAGTGTCTTTAAAATAAGCGAAAGATAAAAGAGTAAACTTCGTGGATTGCGATTGAAAGAATAAAACCAGGACAAGAGGAAGACAACAAGTGCGGGATGTTTTAAAAGTTTACCTTGTACGAGAGAGAAACACAGAGAGCCGCAGAAATGTTGTACATTAAACGACAATACGTTTGGCTAGCAATGGTCCTTTGAATCTGTGAGAGGGTAGACAACTTAGCAGTTAAAGTTGGTGGGAAGAAAGAAGGAGAAAGAAGATAGTATAAAAAAGAAACGGGGAAAACAAATGAAAAGAAACAATTACTAAATAAATAAATCCTTCAATTGAATGACATAGCCTAAATATCAAAGTATGACTTAAGGAGCAATAATGGATCTTCGTAAAGTTGAATTGCTAATAATTTTTTTATAAGATAGTTTTAGTTCGATAAAACTTTACAATACTAACGTATAAGGAACTAATTTTGATGTTGCTATCACTAATATCAAGAAGAGGAAAAATAGAACACGTAATTATATGTAAAAAGAAACAATGCAACTT